>JAUCMX010000016.1:6962955-6965455 GCA_033459395.1 Hemibagrus guttatus | reverse complement strand
ACTAAAACACACATTATGCTAGCATGCTTTGATGTAATTTTTTTGTCCAATGACACTAAAGAGTGCCCTCAGGTCCCCAGTGAAATGTAACATACAATCATAAGCAACAATACTTAGTTGGCTGTCTTTATACGGGCTGATTGTGGGGAATTGAATAAGGCTATTAAATGTGTATTTTTGTATCCCATTTAATAGCAGTACTTCATCCACAAACTTAGTAATTTTTTAAATTTGAGTAAAATTACTCAAGTAGTGACAATGACTTCATCAGTTACCAAATGGATAACAGAGACTACTAAATGTTGGTTGGCTACAAAATGTGAGATTGACCCTTTATATCGGTTATTTATACTGTATATCAATGAAAGGATGAGCAAAATAGTCTCCCTATTGCTGTACTCTAACATTTTGTTGTGGTTAGGTGCATATTGTCTAACTGCCAGTCACAGGGTTAGTAACATGACTTGCTCATGCAGTTCACATGACTAGAATAACCAGTAACATTTACAACAGCAGAAGAAAAAGGTTTTGTGGTAAGGTTTTACCAGACTTATATTCAAATATAAAAAGAGGAAATATAGATAAATTAAAATTAACTAATAAATAAAATTCATTGTAAAATTATTGGATAAGCTGCCAAGTTTATAAATAACAAATTTGGCTAATTTGAAATAGCTCCCTGTTTGATATATACTGGAATTTAAAGGGTGTAAAAGGTATTTATTTTAAGATCAAATAGTGCACTATTTTGGGAATTAGGATTCAGCCATAAAAAGATGCACAGACACAGAAAGACACAATATCATTACTGTCCCCTTGTGGCCAGTATTTGTGAAACATGATTGGTGTGGAGAGAGAATTTCGCTTTTTTGGCTATTGTTTTTTATCCCTTATATTCATTCTTTACATGTTAGGAGTTAGGATCAGGGTCTGCATATTTGCCTGATCTCTTGCTAAAGTGTTCATTTGTGTTATCAAAGTATTTGCATATGATTTCCTAATTTGAACCAAGATAGTGTTGGGAAGAGATGTGTTGGTGCTAGATGTATATGATCACATCTAACATCTTTTATCAGAGGATTCACATATCTTGCTGCCATGACGACAGCTCTCCTGTCTCCTTGACAACTGTTAAGGTGGAGACTGGGCACAGGGCTTTGTTCAAACTGCAGTCAAAACACACACATGGTAATTTACCTTGGGTAAGCAATATTAGCATCCACATGCAAATCAGACTGAAAGTGTGGTATTAATAAGATAAAGAGGTAAGCATGTTTTGTGAAGCTAATGCTATGGCAACTTGGAAAGGGGCAGGGATTGAGTCCATGTTTCTCAGGTGGCAAAAGAACATTGGAGAGTGCTTGGGAGGGGCAGAGATGAGAATTTATTGTTGTGTGCATATTTTCATATATTTGGGGGTACAGAATGGGCAATAAATGCATATTGATCGCAGGACTACATAGTAGTTCAGTTGTTTTTGTTTGTTTTTTTGTGTGTGGGGGGTATGTGCATATTTGAGCGATATATATCAATAAGATCCTGTGAGGTTCAAATGAAGGAAGCACAGGTAATTATGATTGCACTTATAGATTCCTATGTGTTGCGCAGCTATCTGTACTTTGATCAGTGTGTACTTTTCTTCATGACACTGAGGAAGAGACCGCTTCTCTGACTTCTCCTCACAGCTGTGTTTTAAGCCCCTCAACCCTTATTAAAGGGCATGTTCCTCCTCTTGGCTCTCCTTCTCAGGGTTAGAGCCATCCAGGAGCTCCAGGTTACGACGGAGTGAGGTGAGCACCTGTACCTGCAGGTTGGAGACGGGCTCAGGTGAAGCAGCAAGTGCTGCCGTCGCCATAGTGCGGTTCAACAGTGGGTTTGGGGGGTTGCTGCTTGGGGGGTGTGTGGCCTTCCAGTATGCCTCTAAATAATCTGCCAGGTGTTCACATGCATCCTCCAGCTGGTTTTCATCTAATATTATGTCAAAGAGTTCCTAAGTGGAGAAAATATTTTTGTGAGAAGTGGAAACATACAAGTGTGATGTATGCAGCAAGAAATATTAGAAATATTAGAAAATATAATGGTAGAAATAATTATGACAGTCAGACAGAAATAAATACTCACAGGGGGACATTGTGCTAGTTTGTCTGCTGCCACCATCTGAACGTTGAGATGTTTGGCCTGAGATTTACCTCTGGACTTTATCAGCCTTTGCAGTACCTTAAAAAAACAGAAATGTACATAAGGACATGGAGAGAAAGGTACAAAAACATAATGAAACATAAACATAACATAATGTATAATATAATGTAACAGTGTGATTCAATTTTTTTATGTTTGTATGTAGCTGAGAGAAGTGTGAGTACCTTTGGAGAAGCAATCTTAATGTAAACTATTATAGGTGCCAGTGATGTTTTGGCAAGTTGAGATGGATGGTTAATAGTGTCTGCATCCAGAGCCACAAGCTGCAAGGTCCGAGCCAACTCAAAGATTCTCTCTATTT
>JAUCMX010000016.1:6797955-6960455 GCA_033459395.1 Hemibagrus guttatus | reverse complement strand
AAGGCACCACATCATAGGGAGGAACATGTTCCATCTGATGGATTTTACACACACACACACACACACACACACACACACACACACACACACACACACACACACACACACACACAGATCATTTATGATTTATTATGCTTTTGTTGTGAACGAGGGGACAAGAGTTTTAGGCAGCCACATATAGGTTTTAATTTTTTCTGAAGTTCTGTAACCAAATTAGAGGCCATTTCAGAGTCATTTCAGATATTACCCAATAGTTGTGTGTGGAAATTTCTTTGGATTTTGAAGGAGTTTCTAGGAACAAACAGCTATCTAGCAATACTTTTCTATCCACTGTGAATTAAGTTCATCTGTTCATCAAGGCAAAAACATTATTCCTAGTAATAGCATTATTCCTACAACTGAAATACACCCACAGAGTTTACGATAAACCCCTCCCACTTCAGAGACATAAAAATCTTGCTTCAAGTTTTGTGTTCATTTATATATTTTACATAAGAACATTTTTACATTCCGCATAACATTTTTGTTTAATAGTTAAAAGACAGACAAAAACAATTGTGCTCTGATACATTTGATTTTCAGAGGAGAGTTTTCTTATGGGAATAAAAGGTAAATGCTTTAATGTGTACATACAATATGCACAATATAATTTAAAATGTTAAAATATGGTCCAAATTGTGATTAAGCAGCAAGTCACAACAGTGGTAAAATTACAGTATAACATTGTCATGCAGTGCATATAACAAGCTCTAAAGGCATTATAACATACCATATATACATGATTTACAGAATGGGTTAGCATACCATATAACCTCAGATCTATTACAATCATTGTTGTGACAAATTGCAATTTTTTTCTTTTTAGTCCTGTTTAACTAAATCTTTGACAAGGGTGTACAGTATGTATAGGTTTTAACCAGCCTAATGTAGCTAACATTGTATTACATTGTATGTGTCCTTTAGAAAAAAATGCATAATAAAAGACAAGGATTTTGGATTTACTATGTTTTAAATTCACATCCACACCTAGCAAAAGCAGAAGTAAGTAAAAGTGAAATCTGAAAGTTGTAACACTTGCTTTGCCCAAAATTACAAGCCACCATAATGAAGGATGAGAATTCAGGTTAAGACATAGATAAATTTAGCTACAACAGGAAAATAAAGCACACACGGTTATAAGAACTGAGGCGGAAATGTTAAAGTTAATTGCTCGGACGACTCACCGACTTCTGTTTCTGTTTGGCTGGGCCACCTAGCATTCCATACACACCAAGAGAGAACGTGCAAACACAAACAAAGAAATAAAGAGAGGCACAATGCAGTGATGCTATTGACAAGCTGTTAATACATTCATAAAATTGAACTCAGGTATTCGGATATTTGTTAGAAATTTATATCATGCTTGCATGTCCAAAACCCGGGACACAAAGAAGTGATAAGAAACAGGAAATTTGAAAATCTTGCAAAAGAGATATTTGGTTAGACGTGACTTAGGGTATTAGCTTGACATGGTGAGTGGTATTTCCTGATGCACTCTGGCTTGATAACTATCACTATGGTTACCTTCTTAAAGAAGGGCAGACGAGGTATATTGCCCTGAGGGGAGGTGACACTGCCGGCCACACCCTTACGGTCCCGGGCATCAACATGCTCCGCCTCCTCAACATCCGATGTATCATCATAAAGTGCTGACATATCAGCTATACAAGGGACCGAAACAGTTGGGAGGCGAAGGGGATTTGGTAAACAGATGGAGAAAAAGAGACAGAGGAAGACAGGAAGGCAGAAATGATATCAGAGACAACAAAAGTGATGGCAGAAGGAAGGAAAACAGCAACATAATGTACACTAGGTGCAGATTTTGAGTTAAAAAACAGGAATAAGAACAGAGATAGAGGAGGCAAAAAGCTTAGAAGAATGATGAGTTACAGACTGAATTACTATATAAAAAAGTATGCCAAAATATATAACTTAAAAAAGAGGCATAACTGGAGAGAACATAATGCGTGAAATGGGAGAAAAATGTAAAAGTAGGGTACGATGTAGGCAGATGATAAGAGGAAGAAATAGGGCACAGTGGACTACACAAAAGTCCATTTTTTGTTTTATTTATAAGGTAAAACTGTTGCTAGGGGTAGAAGATTCAAGTCTGGAGGACCGTACCAGCACAGAAACCTAAACTGCACTTCCATTTCCTGTTTGAGCATACCTGTTCCAGGTGGAGTGGGTCTACGAGTTCCTGAGGCAACGTCCAGACTGGAGCTCCCACCAGACTTACTGATAGAATAAAGAAATATATTAATTTAACAGTCACTGTGCTGAAGGACATTTTTTAAATATTTTTATTATTGGCTTTATTAATCTGTGCTGTGCTTGTGAACTGAGTGACGTATTTTTACTATTGAAATCCAGTGTGAGTGAAGGTTGGAGGTTACTACGTGGGGATTGTGGTGTATACCTGGAGCTTAAGCGGTTCTGTCTGCTCCTCTGTTCCTGTAGCTGACGAGTGCTCTCTAGCTTTACTGGACTGGGGATGAAACCTACCTCACATCCTTCTTTCACCAAACGTCCTATCCACCAGTTATTATTATATTTCTGTCAGTAGAAATACACACACAAACACAAACATACACCATTATACCCTTTGCTACAGCATTGATCAGACCTAAAAAATCTGGCTTTTATGTCATATATTGGAAAAAAATGATCAAATATATCCCATGCACTGTTTTAATTACAGACAACACATATAGAAAAAATATTGAATTTTATGTTGTTCATAGCAGGAAACTATGCCAAGGGGAAAATGGGCGTGTGGCAACTCAGTGCTCACAGCTGGTGTACGCTGTGTCATTTTGTTTATATTCATTATTGACCTTCTGCACATTTTCTTTTGAAACACAATATGATCTGCATTAGCCTGACATCTGTGTAGTCAACCCCTTGCATCATTTTAAATAATTTAGAATTTTGGGTCGGTAGCGGTTAAAACTCTCAACCTTTGGGAAATTACTACTAATGTATTCATATAAAATAAAGTGACAATGAAGACTGACGGCAAGATGCAAGATGCCTTCATTATCGCCACACATAAATTATAGCACAGGGGAATTCTTTTCTTCACATATCCCAGCTGCGACAAAAGCATATTTGCTGTAAGTCGTTCCAATAAAATTGATAGAAAAATATTTAATTGAAATCTAATGCTATGCATTTACAGAAACATTACTGTGCTGCCTTGCATACAATTGGTTTATAAATGGAAAAAGAGGAGGTGATTTGATTGTACGCCTAATCACCCCTCTTAACAATGTATTCAAACCAAACCCTTTAACATTATTGCTGCTCTGTCATATTACCATGGTTACAACAGTGATGAAGATACCAAAAATATACAGTGTGCTGGATGTGTGTCTTATTTTTGCATCTTGGAATGAACAAAAAACATATTCCAAAGACATAAATCGATACTGGTGATGCCAATGTTTAAAAATTCAAAATCACGTATTCAATTTACACATGAAATAGAATTACAATTACAGGAGCATTAGAAATGTCTTAGTATAGTTTACCAGAACAAATTAGCAGAAAGTGTAATTCACAAACAATCGATTTGATAAGCACTTCCGTGAATGAAAAATATTAGAAATGACAAGGATATACAGACCATGTCATCCCAGATGAGAATCGGAACTGACCTCTTTGATATGCAGGAAATCTTTGGCTTCAAATGAGATGGCCATGCCCTGCACTGGAACATCATCATTAGGACCCGCGTTATAACCAACATTAGTCCTCACTGCAAATGCAACCGGCTTAGTCTAAGACAGAAAGTCAGAAAATGATAATTTACAAAAAGAACAAAATGTAAATGAATAAGGTTTTTAACAGTATGATAAAATAGACATGAATGCTAATAGTGTCTGAATCAACTGCACTGTTAAAAAATGTAATCTTTTTTGAGAAGTGAATGTCCTCATGAAAAAAATTCCAAATCATTTCCTTCAAGAATTAATAGTTTGAATATTTTACACCTTGCTAGCTAAATTGAAATATTCAAGGACAGTAAAATTGTCAGTAAAAAAAGTAAAACTGAATGAGGCTAAACATGAGGTGAAATATTATGCACTGTAAATGACTTGCTTTAGAGTACTACTGGAAAGGTTGTTGTTAGTAATTCCACTCCACTTGATTTAACAGTGAAACTGTATCAGAGGAAGACGTCAATTTAGACGACACATGGGAATGAGATTAGTGAGGCACATTCAATAGAGAGATAGAGAGATAGAGAGAGAATGACAGATAGAGAGAAAGCTGGATGAGAAAAAAAGGGTAACAGGGAGGGCAGAAGTAAAGAATGAGAAAAAAGAAAAAATACGGACAGACACACACCTTGGCTTTTTCAAGGGTGGCCAGAGCCTGTCTGTCTGCCTCTTTTCTCAGGGCCTCTGGATCCTCCTCCAGAGACACGTCAGAGTCTGAGGGACGACTGGTGTAGGAGTCCGCTGAACCCTGAGTAAGAACAGGAGAAAGAAGAGGCGGAGGGACAGAAGAGGTACATTCAGTACTGTACATTCAAGCAAAGTATTCATAGTTTTTTTTTCTTCATATACCGCATAAAATCAGCAGAAGGGCCATTTAATAAGAACAATGCTGCAAATCATAATATGAGTGATCATATACATTATTTACTACCATTTGCAAAATATCTTAATATTCTATCAATTAGCTATAAGTTCAATCATTTAGCAGTTTCCCCCATAAGATGAGCTCAGCCTTTAGCCTTGACCGCCAGCTCATATTTTACATGCAGTTCAAACGTAAGCAGTTGCAAGGCGGTCAGAATGTGGGCAGTTTCATAAAGCGCTGTCGGCAGTGATGTTTCCCCAGAGTGAAGCACTTCTTTCAAAAGTTGAAAGGAGTTAAACTTTTCTGAAAAGCTCTGAATTACATTTAAGCTGTTTTTTTCCCCCACCCGAACAAAGAGGTCGCAGCTCAAGGGCCAGGCGGAAACAACCTAGTTGCGAGGGAGGAGGGTCAGTGAGAAAATTATTAAGTCAATTTTATCAGAAACTATCAGAGACTTACAGTACTGTGCAAAGGTTTTAGGAAAGTGTGAAGAAATGCTGTAAAGTAAGAATTCTTTCAAAAATATATATTTTATTTATTTATTTTAAGTTACATAATGCAAAGCGAGCTAACCAAGAAAAAACTAAATCAAAGCAATATTTTGGGTGACTACTGTTTGGCTTCAAACCAGCATCAATTCTTACACTTGCACACTTTGTACAAAGTCAGGGATTTTGTAGGATCAAAGTCAGGTTTATGATTAAACAATTATACTAAGCAGGTTTTGATGATCATCAGTTTCATGTGTAGGTTGAAACACAGTCATTAACTGAAACTGAAACAGCTGTGTAGGAGGCTTAAAACTGGGTGAGGAACAGCCAAACTCTGCTACTAAAGTGAAATTGTGGAAGACACCCATTTACTGTCTGGAGAAGTACTAAGTATAAGGCTAAGGGCTCAACTATGCATGAAAACATAGGAACTGGGGTGCAGAAAAATTGTAGCAGGTGCTCTGGATTGATGAGTCAAAATTTAAAATATTTGGCTGGAGCAGAAGGCTGTTTATTTGGCTGGAGAGCTGTACAATAATGAGTGTCTGCAGGCAACAGTGAAGCATGGTGTTGATGCAAGTTTGGGGCTGCATTTCTTCAAATGGAGTTGGAGATTTGGTCAGGATTAATTGTGTCCTCAATGCTGAGAATTACAGGCAGATACTTATCCATCATGCAGTACCATCAGGGAGGTGTCTGACTGGCCCCAAATTTATTCTGCAGAAGAACAACATACCCCAAACATTCAGCCAATGTCATTAAGAACTATCGTCAGCATAGAGAAGAAAACAGAGTCCTGAAAGTGATGGTTTGGCCTCCATCGGAGCCCTGGCCTCAACACAATCAAGTGTGTCTGGGATTATATGAAGAGACAGAAGGATATGAGGCAGCTTGCATTCACAGAAGACCTGTGGTTGGTTCTCCAAGATGTTTGGACCAACCTACCTGCCGAGTTCCTTCAAAAACTGTGTGCAAATGTATCTAAAAGAATTGATGCTGTTTTGCAGTGAAAGGGTAGTCACACCAAATACTGATTTGATTTGGATTTCTCTTCTGTTCATTCACTTTCCATTTTGTTAACTGTTAAAAATTAACTATTAAAACTATTATTGAAAGCATTCTTTTATACAGCACTTACGTTTTCACACTTGCCTATAACTTTTGCATACAGTCTTGCACTGTATATAATCAAAATTACTTCAACTTTTGCTTCAGCACTCTCCTACTCTCTGGGACTGAAGCCACTCAGAAACAATGAGTGTGAGGTGGGAATACTCTTTGGTTGGGCCCCTTGCACGCAGACACACAGACACACACACACACACACACACACACACACACACACACACACACACACACACACACACACTTGATACATATACTCTAGTCTCAAATTTCCTTCCCAGATACATAATGCTGAGCTAGTTCTAATGGTTTTCAATGCAGCAGTATAGATCATGTAGGTTATCTTTATATAAGCCACCCACTCCTCTCTTTTCCCTGTTAACTTCTTTCCCCCCTTTTTCCACTTGCTGTAGTCAGGTGTCAGGCACGATCTAAACCGTGGGAGGTGCAGACAGGCATGAAGATAGCTGCAAATACTGAGTGAGTGTGACTGTGTTGAGGTTTAAATAGAGGCGAGAATTCACTATGATGACATATGTCAAATGAAATGTTGATAAATTATTCATAGCAAAAAAGAACCACACACAGCACTTAATAGGATAAAAAAATGATGGCAGATATGATTATCCTATTTGTGCACATATTTTTTGCACCCATTGAGCTACAGGCAAATTTTGACACATTAAATATGTGAAGAAAAGCTCTTCTTCCACATGTTCATCAGGAAAGAAAGATATGTTAATGATTAACTAGCATTTTACCCTTGCTCATACAAATACAGCAGTTGGTTTTATACAAATGGAAATTTGGCAAATGTCTTTAAAGCAAGCCTAACATGAGTCATAGTCTTCATAGTCTTCTTGGTGCAGCTATCTAGCCAATGTACAGACAGTTTAAAACATAAATTTACAGATATTAATTTGAATACTTAATTTAAAATAGGTTCTTAACATATGTACGGATGACATGTTGGCCTTGAAATCAGGAGAATTTGGTTCAAATTCTGCAGAAGCTTTTGTAATCTAATATTAAGCTGTTCAAATGAATTTACTGGTCTTCAGCTAAGGAAAATCATGCTGCTTGTACACATTCTAGTTGAGTTGTTCTGGAAATAGCACAATTAATTTGGGGTTACTGAAAGGATCCATGCAAATTATTACTGCAGTTGCTTAAGAAGTTCCAGTGAATTATAGTTTTAATAAATGCAAGACTGATTATCCATAAACAAAGTCTTCTGTTATACTAACCAACATCTTTGAGTATATGGGGGCAATAAACTCTGTTACTTTAGTGATAATGGGTCGATTGCTGTTATTTGTTATAATTCATTCATTATGCATTACATACACTGTTTTTATTATTTATTAAAATGCATTGTGTGTTATATCTATTATTATCCATTTTAATTGTTATTAGTAGGGATCATAACACATTACATCAACAATACCAAATAATCCGAGCTCACCTTGTATACTGCCTCATGAGGTCTATCTTAATTGTTTTCTTTAATAAATAAATTCTATTACAGAGATTCCCAGGAAACATATTACAAAACTTTATAAGTTCTGAATGTTCTTGTTAGTGTGTCTGTGAATGAACATTAAGCAAACTGGACCTTAATTTAATGGCATTATAATGTGTTATAAAGGCTATTATATTTTAAGAATATATTCTAATGTTATGAATCTATTTGTAGATTATTATAATCATGGCTTTCATAGAAAGAGTTACTCTTAATTTAATAACAAGCTTGAGTTCTTTAGATAATGCATAATCTATATTAAGACTGGACGTCTGACAAAAACAAGATTTAAAATTATGAAAACAAACAAAGATTTTTACATTTTAAACTTACATATTATGATTTTGTCCACAATCAACACAACATATTAATGTTGTATTAATGTTATTTGACACTGTTTCAACAAATAGCTTTTCCCTTTACATTTCAATGGATTATAATAATACAGTGCACTGGTACTTATATCATATGTGTCGCTTACCGCACTCAAACACAAATTCTCAAGTCTCAAGAGTGACAAAAAAGTTGACATGATTTCACAATGCATTAACAATTGTGCCATTATTGCAAATTCATTGCACAAATGCTCATAAAAAACTACTGATTATGTTACATTTATAAAATAACAATTATAACATTTTATACATTTCAGATTTATTTTTTAAATTTTTGAGTTAAAAACAGCAGCATATCTTAGAAGCCCAAATCTAAAACTCTCCAGCAAAATTAGTTTCGGCTTAGCTGATTGGTGTTATGACCAGCCAGTTCATCTATATAGTTTATCTGTGAGTGAATATAGTCACAGAAGTTGAATATGAGACCACAGATCAGATCAGATAATTTCCTGATATTTACATCTAGATGTGTTGAACAACTTAGAACACCTCTTGTGGTAGACTACAGACTTTTTATGCAAAGAAAAGTACAGGAACTTTGAATCTTAAAGTAAATTAAATTAAATGACACTTAATATTTGGTTGTCAGTGATCACCAACTTTTCAGCCTCCTCTTCAGAAGGTAAAAAGCATGCTCAGTTGGGTTACGGTTTTGGTCTGGTGATTTACTTGGCCAGTCTAAAACCTTCCACATTTCCCCCTGATGAAGTCCTTTGTTCTGTTGGCAGTAGGTTTTGCATCATTGTCTTGCTGTGTGATGAAGTTCCACCCAATTAGATTGCATGCATTTCTCTGTAAACTGGCAGACAGAATGTTACTGTGAACTTCTAAATCCATTCTGCTGTTGCCATCATGATTTCATGCCATCATGCCATCATTAATAAAGATTAGTGAGCTGAAGCAACCATGCAAGATCAAGCCATGACAATACCCCCATAGATGACCAAGATTTTGGATCATGAAATGATCATTTCTTCCCTCACAATATGGTCTTCCCATCACTTTGGTAGAGGTTAATCTTGGTTTTAGAACTTTTTTGGATCATCATTGTATTTCTCTGTGAATTCCAATAAGGCCTTCTGAGTGGTATTTATTGTGTAGAATGGCACCTATATTTTTGCTCCCAATACATTGTTCTTTGAACAATGGATTGTGATACCATCACCCCAGAAGTGTGGAGGCTTTTTCTTAAGTTGTTGTTTTTCTTCACAGCTCTCACAATGGTTCTGTCATCAAATGCTGTTATTTTTCTTCGCTGATCTGTTTGATGTCTGGTCATTAGTATGTTCCTTTATTGGCTATTCACAATGCTTGTGCAATGGCTCTGATTGATTTTCCCTCCTTTTTCAGCTTAAAAATGGCTTGCTTTTCTCCCATAGACATCTTTGGTCTTCATGCTGGTTTATGTGTTTTAACAGCAAAAGCAGTTTTGTCAAGCAAAACCCAGAGCTCAAAATTAGGAGTAGATATTCAGAGATATTAATTGTTTAAACATTCAATTAATCAACCTAACAAGCCACACACGGACAACAAGAAACACCTGTTATATGTGCTAATACTTTTTAGCACTTGAAAAATGGGTGGGTTCTCAGAGAAGGTGCTCTAAATCCTCTAAAATGTTAAACACATCTAAACGTAAAATCAAGAGGTTAAAGATTAAATATATAATTTCAAATTCATCTTTTGATCTCAAACCCAAATGTCTTCAGTGTATATCAAAAACAATATCACTATATACATATATCTCAATCTCATTGTACAAACGCATTGTAAAAACTTACAAATTTTAATTAAATTAAAAAAATCTATATATTTTACATTGTTATATAATTATTGCATTTGAACAAAATACCGTAAGAATACCATCTTCTTATTTACACATTTTTTTCTCCTTACACATGCTATTTAAATATATCCAAGCCCTACAAATAGCAGATTTAGCACTTCACTTCACCAACCGTCATCTCTTCACACTAGCACAAGCCTGCCAGGAACCCAGTGGAGTCAGTGTGAAGAGTGAAGAAAGGAGTGAAAAAGAAGGAAAAAATAAAGATAGTCTGCGATAGAAGGACACTGACTGGAGATTAGTTAAAATACGCACACACTCTCACACACACACACATACACACACACACACACACACACACACACACACACACACACACATAAATATGATGGGAAAACCCCAGTGAACACATGACTTTCTATTTTGGTGAATCAAAGTGGGGGTAGAGGTCAGGAAATGATAATAAAAGGAAATTTAATTCATAACAAATAGATGATTTTCCTCTGAACTATACTGAACTATTACCTATGGGGTATTGAGAAGAGCAATTAGTTTCCGTCACTTTTGCCCTGCTCAATATTATCAATATAATGGTAATAATAAGCTATAAGGCTGTACAGATGATTACATTTCTATTTTTGCTTCAAAAAATCATCAAAAACTTTTCAAGGCTTGAAATTCTAAAGATATGCATGACCTTAGGATGTACAACAAGCTGGTCTTTTTATGGTATATTTAAGATTTGTGTGAAGGATTACGTTTTATTGTGACAAGCAGAATGCAAAGGCTAGAGAGCAATGGTGTCTTCTGATAGAAGCAACAACATAAGGTTTCACATAATAAACACACATTTTCACTTTCTCTTTTGTGAAATGAGAGAGATATGAAGTTCAGTGAGACCTCAGCCTCAGATTTAGCAGCTTGATATCAGCCCAAAACCATAAAGTCCATTAAATGCATGTAACATTGAAATGTAAAAAATAAAAAAAATAGGAAGCATTAAAAAGTAAAGTAATTTACCAAGAAAGCTTGAAAGCCTCTTTGAACAGGCGCTTCGAGACACATAGACAATGTGAGTGAGTGAAAGAGAGAGAAAGAGAGACAGAGAGGGATGGAGGAAAAAGGGATGATAGTTATGTGCCAAGTCACAGTCTGATTATACTTATCATCTATTACATCTGAACTGAACTCTCAATGGCATAGTCATTCATTTTCCATTCTGAACCAGTTTCAGTGCAATTCGCAGAAACAGTATAATACCAATCCATCAAAACATGCAGCAGTCTTCTAATATACAGTCATTATTTTGCCAGTCATTATTTTATTTGAACTTAACACAATCCACACTGTCACTTCTATGCTTAAAACCATCATCATATTAAAACCATCACAGATGTACAAACATGATATTAATACAAAGACTTATAATTGAATCCTGTACTACGGCAACATGTTGTCAAATGTTGTGACAATAAAATAAAAGAAAATATAATAGGAAATTGCAAAATTGCTTAGCAATTATTTTCCACACAAGAAATGAAAATGATTTCATGACATAGCACTTAATATGAATTACACATTCATGACCAGGTTACCAAGCCTCTATATATGTATGTGTGTGTGTGTGTGTGCGTGTGTGTCTGAGCAAATGGTGGGTGCCTGTAGGGTCCCTGTGCAGAGCTGGAGGTCTAATTTAAACTCACAGAGCCAATGCAGCTGCCCAGCCCAAAATGGAATCACACACACCAGCGAACAAGAGAGTCCAAGAGAAAGAGGAAATAGACAACAATAACTTATCTGAATGTGAATCCTGGCCACTTCTTGGAAACCATTTCTCTGATATCGAGCCATATTAAAAACCATATGCACACACCCACACACACTCACAGTGAATCATTTCCAGATCTTTCTTACCACTATGGGCCTGTGAATCCGTTCATTTATCTCCATGGCACTCTTTCCTTGCCACGGCAGCCCCGATTCACGCCCAGAAGTCCAAGTCCAATCCAAATGTGATATGTGTGTCACACAAGGGTACGTGTGCAAGAGTATGTCCAAAAAGTTTTAAGTGTGCTGCAGAGTAGGGCCAAAAGCTCTGCTAACCTCAAGCCCCCAACCCACATTCCTCTTCTCTCTTTCTCCTTCTTGCTCTCTCTCTCTCTCTCTCTCTCTCTCTCTCTCTCTCTCTCTCTGTCTCTCTCTCTCTCTCACACACACACACACACACACACACACACACACACACACACACACACACACACACACACACCACATACATGCACAGAGACCTGGAACCTGAACTCAGTTCAGGGATAGAGATGGGGGGGGGTCGGATTGCAGGACTTGTGCTACATTTGCAAACTGGGGGTTAAATTTAGCTATCACAGGCAGGGGCAGAACTCTCTCCCTCTCTCTCCCTGTCTCTTCGCCTCTCTCTCACCCCTCTCTCACAAATTTAGCAGTGGTATGAGGTGGTGTGTAGCAAAATATGACTGGGAATGCAGTCGTCAGCCTGAAGAGTCTATGTGTACGTGTTTGTGGAGTTCGAAGTTAGAAGGAGGAAGTGAGAAAACACCCGTTTTCAGTGTCTGTCATGACAAATTGACACCTGACAGTGACATATACTATTCTATGACTAACACAAACTGTCCTACTCAAATGTTCTTTCAGTGGTCTGACTCACAATGTCATAAAACAAAGCCTTTTCTGAAAATAGCTAAACAAACATTTTTAAAACTCTATTTTGCTCTTTTACTAAAAAGACACAAATATGGAAATACCATATATAAGGACACAATACAACACATATAGGACACATATTTTTCTAAACTTGTCCAAAATTGTGGACTTTATGGTCCTGTAGCAGTCCATGAAGCATGTCCTAAGGATATTATAGTAGTTCATGAACAAACATTAATATCATATAAGGATAATTTATCATAATTAAAGACCATTTCACTGTTTACTTTAATCAAAGCTATAATAAAACAATATCAATAATAAAAAAATAATATCAACTTTACTTTTATTGTGATTTCAGTGTAATATTATATGATTAAGTAATATGAAAAAATATTGTTAACACGCTGTGAAATGTTTAACATTGTCTAACAGATTTTGGTTCAATGTGGGAAAAGTTACAGGATAAAAATCTAAATACTAAGATTACTAAGATTAAAAAATCTTAATACTAAATATATATGTATACTACACGTTTGCATAATAATCTGCCTACTATCTGAATTACAGGATAATTAAAAATATTAATCTGGGCTATAATCAAAAAGGGGATCTGTCATTTCTAGCTATCTTTTTTTTTGAAATTATAATTTATATATTGAATTATATTAAATGTACTACATACATAGTCCAAAATGATGTAGGAAAGACATTTTGAAATGTCGATAACAATACTGGATATTTAGTAATAGTATTGAAAACCAATCCTCACCACATGCATAGGAAGAATGTTTACTATATGGATTACTAATAAAGGGTGCAAATGCATGAAATGTACCCTGAGCAAGAAATACATACCACATAAATATGACATGATGTGATTAAATATGCTTCAAATATCAGGGATCTCCCATTTTTAAATACACACAAGTATGAGCACTGTTATTAACACTGTGAGAGAAAATTTCTCACCTTTTTTGTCTGCCTCTCAAAATAACTCCCATCAACCACATGGGTGATCTCACTTGTTTTCTTGTGCTTTTTTCCCCTGTCTTTTAGCCTAACTGTTTGTGCCTATCCATCTGTTTTTCTGCCATCTTTCAACATTCAAGACTTTAGTGTGTTGCCTGAGACACCTCCTGGTGGGTGTAAATGTGCTGGAGCAGTAAATATTACACTACAGTTAAGGGTACGCGTTCTGGATAATTATCAGATAGGGGTGTGTTGATATGCTGGAACGATGGAATCTCCAGATAAAAAAATCTGGACTGGTTATATAGTTGATGTTATGCAGACAGGTATTAATTATATCATCACATAAATATGTGATATATAATTTAATAATAAAGAAAGAAAGTGAGGCAATCTTTTAAGGATAAAATTCTTGACAAAAATATTCTGGAAATACCTAATAAATCATTCATTGTCTACCGCTTATCCGATCTATTTTCAGGTCACGGGGAGCCTGTGCCTATCTCAGGCGTCATTGGGCATCAAGGCAGGATACACCCTGGACAGAGTGCCAACCCATCGCAGGGCACACACACACGCACACACACACTCACTACAGACAATTTAGAGATGCCAATCAACCTACAATGCATGTCTTTGGACCAGGGGAGGAAACCCCTGAGGCATGGGGAGAACATGCAAACTCCACAACCCTGAAGGTGTGAGGCAAACATGCTAACCACCAAGCCACCATGCCTTCCTAATAAAACAATTAATAGAAAACATTCCATCCTGTTACATGTTCATATTTTAATTGAATGTCTCATTATTTTGACAAAATTACATTTCAAGGTATTATAGCAATAGTTTTAGCTATTATAGGGTTTGTTTTATTTGAACGAATGTAAGAAAATAAAAATATATCATAAACTGTGATGCTTTGCAGTGTATTTAATATAGTAATTAATATAGTTTTATATTTTTATATGATTACATCTAGAAACAGAAGATATATATAAAAACTATATTACCAACATTACCGATGTCTTGATAACTCTTTCGTTTTTCAAATGTTGTTGGTATCGGCAATGCTGACACTAGTAATTAAAAATTTCTATCGTGTTCTATCATGATTATTTTTGTAATGTTTTAATAAGATCAGCATTGGACTTTTGAGAATTTTTATCTGTGGCACTGCTGTGATGTGGCGCTTATAATTTTAACCTCAACAAACTACATATCCTGACACATGTTATGTATCAAGTTTCACATGAAGATACAATACTTTTGCAATATCACCCACCTCTAGTTCCACCACTGTAATAAACTTTGCATAGGCGCTCATTTATAACAAAGTGTGTGCACTGACACTGTGTGCTAGTTTGAATATCTAAATATTTCTATTAATCACTCACAATCTAGAATGATGTTACTTGCATTGATGGCTTTGTGAAATGTTTAGAAAATGTTAATATACACAAAGTATTCTCTCTCTGCCCAATTTCTGACTTTCTTTGACCCTACACTGGTCATGAACTAGAACGTAATTTTGTGGTGTCAGCTGTGCATCGTGGCATAAACACTGACGTGATATTTGGTTTTGCAGCTGCTGTTTAAAGGCTATAATTATTCAACAGCCTGTCCTTTATCTATCTCTTTAGAAAACCTGTACCACTGAATAGGTGTGTGTGTGTGTGTGTGTGTGTGTGTGTGTGTGTGTGTGTGTGTGTGTATGCACGCACTTGTGTTTTTATATCTTGGTGGGGAGAAGGTGTCCCCAGAAGGATAAAACATCTGACAGTTTTGACTTCATTTTTTTTTGCTTGTTACCGAGGTTATGGTCGGGGTTAGATTTAGGAGTAGTATAACATTAATGACCTGCATTTATAATTATACCAGTGGGAGGTGTTAAGGATAGTAAGATAAATGTGTGTGTGTGTGTGTGTGTGAGAGAGAGAGAGAGAGAGAGAGAGAGAGAGAGAGAGAGAGAGAGAGAGAGAGAGAGAGAGAGAGTGACTGTTTAATTGTGATGTATAACCCAGGCAGTTTTGGGTGCCCAGAGACTTCCATGTTAAATTCATGGCTCATTGCACACACAAGCAAACACACACACACACACACACACACACACACACACACACACACACACACACCAGCTTCATTTCCCTTTGGCAGTTCCTACAGAGCAGCATGGGGGAGGCCCTGTCACCATGGCAACCTGGGCCGGTATAGCAGCACTACCGTGAGTGTGTTCATCTCTGTGTACAGACGTGGGTGTGTATTAGACCAGGGCCTACACAATGTTTTTTCTAGGTGGTTTGCTGCCAAAGATGGGGGAACCGCATGTACATACAGTGCACATGCACTCACACAGATCATGAAAATCAATATCCCTTGTAACTGTTTAACCACATAATAGTATGTTTCAGGTCTTATGCAGGAAGAGCTCTACAACCTTGTCTAAGCCAAACATAGCCTTCTCGTATCTCGTAAGTTCAGTCGATTATTTTAGATTTCTATTAATCTACAATATCTAAATCTGTTTTTATCTGGACAAGAAATGTATAAAACAAAGGTGGTTGCTCTGGAGTCACATATTACATGCAGATCCTATATCATTCTGTATTGCAAAATATCAGAAACTCATATCTTTGGCCATCAAAGGAAGACATCTTACTAATATCCTACATATATTTTACATCAGATCCAAATGTTAGTATAATGAGAGGTGGTTCTATATGTAACATCTTTTTAAAAGTAAATATTACAGAGATTCTCCATTTGGTGACCGAATGTGAATCATCTGCAGAAGGCTGTTAAGACATCTAAGTCAATTTGACTGACATTATGGCATTACATGTGAACTCTATGCATACATTGTGGTCATGTTGGTGACATAAGCAACATAACCTTAAGGACAGTGTATTATGGAAGTGTATGAGTCAAAGTTATGCCATAAGACACACACTATTTGCACTAAACAATATGCTGAAGCAACATACTAGATTTATCTTACCATAGATACATAGATATATCACTATCATAGATGTGCATGATCAGCTTACAGTTTTCTCTTTATCGTATTGTGTGAAAGGTAAAATCATGTTAATATCAATTTAAGTCACTGTTTATGTGAATAACAGAAATGTCTACCTTTATTGCAAGTCATGATCTTCATACTCTAATGTTTATATACAACCACACGAGTTTCACCTCCAATTGCCATTAATACGATTCACACCAATGCACATGATATAAAGCTGTTTAAAAGAATTCTCTGAGGATTGATCAAATCAGTGATTCAGCATTGTGGACTAATATGGATTTGATACCTTCAGTTAGAATTGGTTAGGTGCATCCATTGCATTTTAACCAGTTTGTTCCAAGTTATTCATAGCCAGCTCAACTGCTTTCTAGGGCTCTGTAAGATATGCTCTCTCCCTTAGGAGTGAAGGCTGACATGTATATGTATGCAACAGAATATGAATACATTATATAACAGATATAAAATATAATGTGTTCTAATACAAATACATATACAAACTGCTTTTGCAGTGATCAGTGGTCTCCACAACATTTCAAGGCTTCAGCAAGAAGGAATTAGTGTTAAATCAATAAAGAATTCAGAAATTATGCTGATTTAAATGTTGCTAAAAAGCTCCTGGTTAAAAACTCCACTTGACTATATACTATTGTAAAAAGAAATTATTTATAATCACACTCTCTGGTGTCACCAAGATGAGGATGGATTCCCCTTTGTGTCCGGTTCCTCTCAAGGTTTCTTCCTCATGTCGTCTTGCTCATTAGAAATAAATATAAATTTAATTTTAAACTTTGTAATTTCTATTCTGAATTTTATATTTATATTTTTATATTATTTTAAAATTTTAATTATGCCCATTTTTAAAAGTGATATGCAAATAAAATTGAATTGTATTGAACAGATAAGAATAACAGATGCGATTTTTTAAGAAAGTTCACAGAACCTAGAGGTGGGCGACCAGACTGGGATCACACATGTGGGAGGTGTTTTCTTTCATGTGGGATAAATACATCTCACAGGATAAATACTGAGTTAATTAACATAAGCGGGTGGCAGTTCTTGGTAATTGCTAGTCCAGAGCCTCAGTGGCTTAAAAAAGATTACTGTGTTGTTTATATTACGAGAAGTATATATTTTTTTTCAAATTTTGTGGATTACTCAAACTGAAAGTTTTTTATAGTGTTTGTCAGGGTTGCTGAGGACATAGTGGTAAGGTTAATATTCCATTCCATTGTCTGTACCACTTATCTAATCTATTCTCGGGTCACAGGGAGCCTGTGCCTATCTCAGGCGTCATCGAGCATCAAGGCAGGATACACCCTGAACGGAGTGCCAACCCATCGCAGGGCACACACGCTGACTGAGACCCAAACCCAGGACGCTGGAGGTGTGAGGCGAACATGCTAACCACTAAGCCACCTGGCTAATAATAATAAAAAAACATTATTGTTTTTGCTCACATTGGGAATAAATCTGAATACAGATACAGATGTCAGATGATACAGGGTCATTGTGTTACACCCCTATACATATGCAGCATTGTATGTTGCTGCTCAGTTGCATAACCAAACTTTTGATAGAAATTGACAATTTAGAAGAACATACACATTTATTTTAATATAAAGCTATATATAAAATCACAACATGTTACAACAAAAATATTCATAAACTGCAATTTTTTGTTGCAGGCAATTCAACTGAATAGATCTCTAAGAGAAAAAATTTTCTGTTTCAACTCCAGCATCAAAAGTATGGCAGCTTCTGCTAGCACAGTCATGGTGCCAAAGACTGCTTCTTGGTGTGCTGATGTGTGCTTAGACTGGCATAACCTTTTCTCTTTGTGCATGCATAAAGGATTTAATGTTCCCTGTGTTGTCCCTGTATTAGAGCAGGAGGGAGACTTCTTAGTTTGACACCCCTTGCTGGCGGGCAAATGTCATGCTGCAGGGGCGTGGAAAACAGAACATATAGAAAGGGAGGAAGCATTTCAGCATGACACAGGAACCTTTCTTAAAATGTCAAGTCAATGTGAGGGGCTGAGCTACAGGTGCAGTCTGTGTGTGTAGGTGAAGAAACATGGTGTAATAGGAAACTGAGCATCAAGGATCTGCTATTCAGGTGAATTGAGCAAACAGACATAGAAAAAATCCAGCACTAGCTACATAAATAGGCACAATACACTGCTTTACACATGTTTAGGCTAGCTGACCTAACCTTAACAGTGCTCACAATAATAAAAAACATGAATTAAAACATTGCTGTAATAATTCGATTGGCCTGTCTGGCACAAACGCTCATATAGACAAAACAGTTCAAATCAATTTAATGTGTAAGCAGGATACAGATTCACTGTCCACTTTTATTGTATTGTGCCCACAGCCAGACCATGCTACTCACATGGCTGCCACCTGGGTGCTGAATGGACAGCACCACTTCAGCACCCCTTGGTGGAGAGCAAAGGAGCACATGGCTACAAGGCAGGGTGGCACATGCACAGGTGAACCACGTGCAGGTGAAGCACGTGTTGCAGGTGAAGCACCTGAGGACAACTGCCACTCCCAAACCAACAGCCTCATAAATCGATGCATCCAGAGCCTCAAGCGGATGCTATGGTGGGTGGTGGACAAGAGGAACTGGAACTTCCTCCTACTGTTTGTCGTCTTCGGTGTCTGAGAGACTCCATAAGCATCTACCGGATTCACCCCTTCAAGCTCCTTTTCGTTTGGATGGCTCCCTCATTGAATGAGCAAAGATGCAAGAGCAGATTGACCGAGTGGCCCTGATCGTCCAGGAACACATGGAAACAGCACAAAGAAAGCAGCAACGAGTTTATAACTGATCAGCCCATTTCCAGGTGGGGAATCATGTGCTCCTCCTACTGCCAGAAACCTGGCAGGGCCCGTACAATATCCTTGAGGGGGTTGGTCTGCGGAACAACTGCCTGCAACAGCCTGGTCAGCACACAGACACCTGCATCAATTTGTTGAAGAAAATGGATACAACCAGTGCCAGTGGTGTCAGTGTTTTTTACTCTCCCCACAGATCCCATAGAGCATGCCTTGGTCCAACAAAGGGAAGATCTCATGCCCACATGAAGTCAAGAACTGATAGAGCTTGTGGATCAGTTTGTGGTGGTGACCACCAAGGATGAAGGAGTCTGACAGTCCAGTCTAAACCAGGTATCGAATTATAACAGCTATCAACAATATTCGGTGGACAAACTGGTGAAGCAGCCATTTCATATTCATGCTAGATCTCACCAATGAATATTGGCAAGTAGCCCCATAAGCAAAGCCAAAAACAGCCTTCAGCATCGACATGTTTGCTGGCCCATCTGGCACCAACAACCATGGTTAAAGTGGCTACATGATTACAGAGATCACACTTTTTCCCTATTCTGATGTTTGATTGATTTTTCCGTTCTGATGATCATGACCTGTATCTGCATGATTTTTTTCATTGCTCTGCTGTCACATAACTGGCTGAGTAGATAACAGCATGAACGTGCAGGTGTACAGGTGGTCCTAATCAAGTGCATGGTGAGTAGATGATTAATGAGCAAGCCACAGTGACAATAGCAATGAAAACTCACTGAGACAACATGAGGAATGCAAGCAAACTCAAAAAGGAACCCATCCTTTTCTAGGTCACAGGATAGTGGGATTATAAATCATTACTCTTCCACAACTGTATATTCTAAGTCAAACATTAGTAAGTGTGTTAAATGGATGTTCAGTATGACCATACTGAGTACATATGAACCCTGGGATGGATATAGAACAATCTTTATGATTTCCAGATCAACATTCTACATCTCTAATGAATTAGTTATAGTTCTTATAAATTACAGATATTAGGATAACCTCTGATTATGTTATGTTATGTTTGTAGGGTACACCCATGATAAGTGTTTTTCTTCTATCCACATATCTGAATGATTAGTGAATAGGTCACACTGATTTCACACACAGCCAATGCAATATACCCACACCTGGTTGTGTTCAGCAATTATCAAATCAAATTTGTATTATTTTATGACCTGATTGCTTGTGTGGCCAACTTACCTGCCGGACAAAGCTGTTTGAAGTTGTGTCAGATGAGGTGCTGCCATCAGATCGCTTAAAGCGACTCTTCCTCTTTGCATATTTCCCCTGAGACACAATGTTAAAAGAAATAGAAATGGTGGAAGTCAGAACTGATACCTTAACAGTCAAACACACAAACACATGACTACACTCCATGTTCTGTCTCCATGTCCAGATATGATTACCTATGATTACTTATGTCTTCCAGTGTACTGTGGGACCCTCTAATCTGATTGGCCTGAACTGTGGCCAATGACCTGCTGGCCCTTGATGAGGCCATGTGCAGAGTTTGCAAATGCTAAGACTCTGTCACCATGGAGACCCGAGAAAGGCTAATTGGGTTTGGTGGCAATAAAAGACCTTTATGGAACAGACAGTACTGTAGCATCTCCCTCTCTCTCTCTCTCTCTCTCTCTCTCTCTCTCTCTCTCTCTCTCTCTCTCTCTCTCTCTCTCTCTCTCCACACACACACACACACACACACACACAAAAACAAATCACTTCATAATAGAACAATTACACCATTGTTCTATCTCTTCCTTCTGACACACTCCCACACCTTCTGGCTTGCTTTTGCACATCTTTGAATGAATGACAAGTAGTATTTATATAAAAAGTGGTAAAAATACAGAATAAAAGACAAGTAATCACTAAATTAGAATGAAAAAGTAATATCAGTCTCCATTAAGTCCTCTTGTTAAATCACCCTTGAGCAAGCAAGTGCAGAACATCTTACAAATGTGATGAGCACACTTACTAGACATTAGAGAAAACAAGCTTGACCTTTCCCATCCCCCTTTTCCCTTTTAGTAGCAAAATTAGTTATGAGCCTTGGAAGCAAAACACAATGAAATGTGAAATTTCTTTCCTTATTAGTATTCCTATATTCCTGTATTTTTCCCTTTTTACTTTCCCTGCTTTCACAAAATAAGAAGGTTCCTGTTGAGATTATCTGAAATTCTCAGTTATCTTCATTCACCAGATGATGTTATAGCTACAGTAAAACGTGTGCTTATTTCTCATTAAGTAGGAATTTGTTATGGGATGCATGGTATGCCATGTTCATAATGCAGGATGGGTGGAGATGGGTGCTGCATATGCACATGGAGATCAGATGGGAAAAAAGGCCAACCAAATGTCAAAGGAAGGAGGAGGGATTTATCACTATATGAATAGGAGACTTCCTGTTGACAAACACCCACTGATACTAATTGGATAACTGGGAAAGGGAGATGTGGAGTGATGGGGAAACTTATTTTAAAAGTTATATTGTGAAACAAAGAGAAGAGAAGACAATGGAGAAGGGAAAAGAAAATAGAAAACAAAAGAAGAGAATCAAGAAAAAGATGAGGAGATGAGAGAACAGAAGAGAAAAGCAGACAAAGGGATCAATTAGAGACCGAATGAGGGAACAGAAGAAAAGAGGAGAGAGTAGGATAGAAGAAGAGTCAGAAGAAACTTAGAAGAGATTGGAAGAGGAGTAGGAGGCAGGAGAAATGGAGTGGAGATGAGAGAATAGAAGGGGAGACGAGAGGAGAGGAGAGGAGAGGAGAGGAGAGGAGAGGAGAGGAGAGGAGAGAAGAGGAGAGGAGAGGAGAAAAACAAGAGGAGAAGAGGCTAAAGAAATTGATAGGAGACTGGAAGCAAGGAGAGGAGAAGACAGATTGAGAGGACAAGAAAAGAAGAGGACACAGATGGGAGAGGACAAGAAAAAAGGAGAGGAGAGATGAGAATCCTACACAATTCTGTTACAATAAACAGTGTTCCTTTGCACCCTTGCAAACTGTTCCAACTCCCATACAACAAACAACACAAACATGCATGTTCATAAATTTCTGTATGTGGTAAATATTGGAACATAATTTCTGTATGTTCGTAAATGGGACATTTAGGTGTAGGCAGAGAAAATATGCACAGTGCCCCACTTTCTAATCTTTTATATCATTGTTCATACAGAAGAGCACTTATGATTCTATCATCAGATTTCTAATCATGGAACTTCTGATGACTACAAACCCATCACTGTACCGATACTGGCAATCACACACCACACACATACACCTAAGCCAACCTACTTCACTACACACTCACTAATACACAGACATGCACAACTGCATGCACACATTAACACAACCAGCTTTATAGTTTCTACCACCTCCTCCTCATATCTATGTATAGAAATGATTCAGATGGAGCACCTCTCAAAACACACACAGAGCATTATATAACATTTGAGGCATAAATATGGATCTAAAAATCAGGGACATCACTGAATTATGAGCTTATGCACTGAAAACAGGGTAGCCAGAGAATTAATCAGAGAAACAGCACTTGAGAGGCAGAAAGCATAACAATAAGAACATTCTCTATAAGCACATGTTGATTTATGGCTTGTTGAAATTTTGGTTGCATTATTTTCAGTTCTTCAGACCTTCAGAAATGAATGCACCTTTACTCACTTGGACGTAGTGGCACGATAGGAGATACAGCATTCAAAATCTCAATAATCTACTTTGGTCAAAGATCACTGCGGATACCAAAGCCTATCTGCAGTACCTGAAACTCGGGCTATGGAATATATTATAAAGGAAGCACTGATATTGGTGAAAATTTGTACTTCTCAAGCAGTGGCAAGCCCTCATAATGGGCCATTGAGAGAACAACTCATTGGATGGGTTATGGTGACCCTTAATGCTTGACAGTGTCACACAGCAAGATTGTTAGGAAAGTGCATGATCAAGAACATCATGGGATCTGTCAATAGGTAGAGCCATTATCCATAACTTACCTCTCTTGACGACAAATTGCAAAAGATTTTATTACTAATCTGCGTGTACTCAGAGGAATCTAAATTATATTTATTACCATCATTTTTCTGAAAACTTGTTATGTCATGCCTCTATCCCAACTCCCTATGGCCCTAAAAACAGCAGAAGCTATTTTCAGCTAGTTTCTTTTCTGTGCTGAAAGAAAATACACTGTTCAATATATTAAGTTCACTTTGCATGTCTGGAACGCCTTCTACCAACAGTTAAGCATCAATGAAAGGATGTCATATACAGACAAATGGTAAGGTAGAACGCTTGAAACAGATAATCCTGCTGTGTGCTTCTGAAACAGTACTAAAGAAAAAAAAATCAAGACTGGAGTGGGAATATACTCAACATTCCCTCACCCATTTTTCTCCGGATCTAACTTAATCCCAGTAGATTTTAGGGTAGCAACCTCAAAACTATTTTCATGGTCTGGAGAACCAATGTTCCTGACATCATAATGAGGATGGATAATGAGTAGCACCAGCCCAGGACACCTCCCTGCCATTAGAGCTACATCCAGAAGATTAGCAGAGCTCTAATCCTGGACCACTTCCTTGCTTTTAGCATTTATTAGATTAGCACACAAAATATGAAATCTTGCCATTGTTAAGCTCTCATTGCCAATAACATATTAAGACCCTATGTTGTACACTCATCCATTGGGCTAATCTTTCTGGTTTGTTGTCTCATGCTTTACCGCTTTTGTTTTTACCCTTTCCTGCTCTACCACTCTGAGTTTTGGATTATGTTTGTGTGCCCTGTCTACCTGGATGTAAATACATTTAAATACATTGTGAAATGTTGATGTGTCATTACTCACAAATCTTCATAATTAGGATATTTCTAATATAATACTATACCAGCAAATTAATTTACTGCCATCATAGAGATGAGAACTTGTGACAAAACATAAAAAACTAAACTTCAACTTAAAAAGAAAAAACAGTTATAACAATTAAACATATACATATACAAAAATACATCTGTGTGGTTGATGTAAATTGCACAATTGAAATAGAATCTGTGATATAAAACATAAGATGATGAACAAACACATTTGTGTGGCATATTTATGTATAATCTGGTTTGCCATTTTGGAGGAACAAGTATTCATTATCAAGTCATTACCATACAAACACTTTGCTCTGCATGTACAGGCAGCCCAATCAAAACATTGCTGTAGTTTATGAAGATATTATTTATTTAAATAATGAATAAACAAAGAGAAAGTGGGATTTTATGATTTGAATGAATCTCTAGGGAGTCCCTCGTGCAACTGGAAATTAAATAGGCACGGTGCACAAAGAGGTGGATGAAGTTGTGTTTTACGTGTGTGAGTCATGTGTCTCACTGAGCTGGTGTGGATTGAGATGATGGTTTAAATGGAAATATTCCTTTTCCAAAGTGCAGCTAAAATGCTTTAGAAACATTTTGAATTGAATTAGCCTTTCTTCCATTTTGTTCATATTCATCATTGACCTTTTGCCTGTTTCCTTTGATCCTGGTGCTTTTAAACACAACAGTTGTGAATTTTGGTCTCTTGAAAATAAAACCCTTTGCATTTGTATGCACCTCAGGGTCCCTACCACTAATTTGTCTACATAAAATCTCACTGAAAAACAAAAAAATATATATATTTGTCATAAGTTGTGTCAGACTGCCAGTCATGTCCACTAACATATCCTCTAGCTTACTGCCTTGTATGGGTGTAAACCTCATGGCGCATTACAATTTCGATTCTTTAGACAAAAATTCAATCTGTTACAATATGACAGGCTTTTTAGTTCATACGGTGTAGATTCAATATTTTATGATATCTCTAAATCTGGTATGATACAAAATGATTTAATACAATTCAAATTAGTAGTCTATGATCAATATGTGAACAGGCTATGAGTTACAGGCTAATAGCATATAATTTACACATCAGTATAAAAATATGAATGATATGAATCCTGTTTAAAATTCTAATTATGTTAAATAAATATATATACTTTTTAAAATAGTGATTTTAATTTCAATTGGTAATAATCTGTGTATCGATCCTAATCATCTACCCTACATCAATAGAAATGAATATAGTTTTTGTGCTTGTGCCAAAATCTTTTAGATATGAGTGTTACTGAAACTTTCAGGGGATTATACAGTAGTAGATTTTTATTAGGTAGTTCTTTAGGATTGTTGCTTATCTATGTCAGAAAGTTCAGAAAGTCAGATTTGGGATGGCAGGTAAAAATAATCCGTTTCTGATGTGAAAAAAACAAACAAACAGTTTTCAGTATGTCTAAGTGACGTTTGTGTGTGTGTGTGTGTGTGTGTGTGTATGTGTGTTTGCGCGCGCGCGCGCGTGTGTGTATGCGCGTGTGTACACAACTACGCTTTCCGGTGCACGTGGGCGTGGTTTATAATGAAGCCGAAATAATGAATGACATCATTCCTCTGTCTAGAACGCGACCAGAATCTCTAAATGACCATTACAATATGAAAAAGTGGAGAATTTACAAAGGAAAAAGTAGATTGTGAAGATTTAGGTAACAAAATTCAGCGCCATAACGTTGAATTTAGCTTAAATTATAAGGTTTAGACTATCAGCCTGCATATAATAGTCTATGTCAAAAGCAAATTAAATTGAAGAAAATATATGGAGTTTATTATGGTTATTAAGATCCCCCCAATCCATATTGGTTTATATAACGGGTTATGCAACAGGAACCCGAAAAGAAATGTGGAAAAAAAATCTCCATAACTAGGATTATAAATATTACAAGCCCATTTTTGGCATCTTTATATTAATTTACCAACACTTTAGCCAAATTTGTGTTGTGGCTAATATTGGGTTGACACACAATTTAGTTACATTTCCGTTGAAAACACACAGTGACTGAGACTACCAATGTTCTTGGCTATAATAGCATATTGATAGTAAATAACATGAATCCTATTTTAAAGATATAAAGTGGTCTTTGTGTACACGCAGCAGGTGTTAAGTGTTTTCTCCCCGTTTTATTCAGCCGCCGTTTCCTCCTTACCTGTGAGTGCGAGCCGTGGTGGTCGAACATGTCCATCTGGATCTCCTGTGTCGAGGTGGAAGGCGTCCTGGACATCCCTTTCTGTACCATTGATTTTAGCGTCTAAAAAACGGTGTCTAATGTTTCGTTTGTAGTGCGCTACGTTGTCTTTCTTTTATTCATTGTCAAAACATGTTTGTCTTCAGAATTAACCGTTACACTGGCTTAGGTAGCTATAGCGACCGTATCGCTCTTCCTGCGCTCGGTCAGTACACTCTCGGAGCTCCAGCCTGCCGTTGTTAGGCGGACTGGCCACGCCCCGTCCTTTCTCCTCCTGTCAATCAATCAGACGCGTTCTCACAGAGGTTAGCTGTAATCAAGATGCTCCTCCATCCCGACATGCACACCGTGGAGCAGATTTACCAGCGTAGTGGGAACGCTCATGAAGAAACCGATTATTAGGTCATATAAATAGGCTTTATATTCTTTTCATGTACATCTGAATTTTACACGTTAAATCTAACCAGGCAGCCATGCATTCAGCTTTAGATAAGCTAACGTTCACATCAAACAACCCAAGTTGATTGTTAGTAATCAAACATCACCTTGGCTTTTTTTTAATTTGTTCTTGTATCTGAACGGGAGTGAAACCTGATATGCTCTAAGGTTTGAAATATTGTCCACTCTCCGATGCTTTTCTGCTCACCACGGTTGCAAACAGTGGCTAATATTACTGTAGCCTTCATACCAGCTCTGGCCAGTCAATTCTCCTCTGACCTTTCTCATTAAAAAAGCCACTGAAATGCCTCTTACTGGATGTTTTCCTTCTCTATCATTCTGTGTAAGGTCTATAGACTGCATGACAATCCTTTGTGTGCAGCAGTTACTTAAATATTCACGCAAACCTCTCTGGCACCAATAATCATGCCATAGATCACAATGCATTTTGAAGTAGGCGTGGTCTAAAGCAACAATTTATAAAATGTTACTGGCGAAAATTCTGGAAAAATGGCAGAAATGGTGTGGACTCTGTGTGAATTCCTCTCAGTTACCATCAACTATAGCACTCTTATTCATAATTGGTATTAATCAACCATGTTAATGAAACTGTTTTTTTAAATGCCTTGTTATTTTGGTTTACATCTCCTGAGATATTTTCTAGCAAATATATTTATATTTATATCAAATATACCCTAATTTATATCACTACTTCCCCAACCAGGCGGTTACTAAGGATAAATGAATGAACGTAGCAGATAGATGTAATGGACACGATATTTGTTTGTTTCTACATGAGAGTAAAAACCTCGCACTGTGAAAGCCATCACACACACTTCAAAAGCCATCACACACTTCCACTTACCGAGCAGAGCAAGTGTAAGTGCGCTCCCTGTATTAAACTCGCTTTCCCATGATGCTTCGCAGCAAACGTCTACACCATTCATTGTTTGGGGGCTAAACAGAATTTACGGCTCTTATTATTAATGGAATTTGAAACGTATTCATTTAGAATAAACCATTACAATTTAAATAGAGAATCAGTTTTTTTTTTAAAATTACAAGCACCCATGTTTAAAAAAGTCCTGAAAGCATTTTGTTTTAATCCCTACCTCTGGTAATGGTACAGTCTAAGTTGCTCACGGAAATTGTTGCTGTTTACAGTTTTGCGCTTATCTTGAAGTCATGAGGTGAGAATATTGATTGTTTTGTAAGATTTGTTTGATGTAAAATCACAGAAAGCAGTGTGTATAATAGTGTAAATACTCGGCTGTATTAGGACTGGTCTCACAAATATCTCGTATACGACAATTTTACGGGTTCATGCAGTGTAGCCTCTACAACATCGCCATTTTGTTAGGAAGTCAGTTGTTACACTGCGTAATTCTGAAGATAGTAACATTAATCTTTTGATAAAATATTTCAATATCAAGTTGTGACATCAAGTTTCTCCCTGAATTCTATACAAGTGCTGATGCAAATCCTAATTTTTTTTTATTGGCTGCATAAATCATTTTTTAATGCTGCTGAAAATACAAGATAACACAAAAGTGGAAAAAAAAGGATAAGGCCTTGATCAAGAGACATGAGAAAAACACATTTCATAGGCATACACGATCAAGGCACAAAGAAACAACAAAAACAACATCATCAGCAACGTGATAGCCAAATCAAGTTATTGGCATCGTTGTCACAAATAAATGTATTTAACAGCAAGTAATATTTTGAGCTTAAACATAAGGGACGTTATAAATTTGGTGGTTTAATATCTAGTGGTGTCATTAGATTATTCTGTGATGCATTTCTTGGAGAAAACAACAGCACCAAAAGCCTTCCTGTAACCCATTTAGAGACCCTTGTAAATGATATTGGACCACATTTTCTTTGTTAAAGCCCCCTTTAAAGTCTTGGGCCCTCTCAAATTCAGACTACAGATTTTAAATTAGGGTTGAAACCCAGAGATATGTCAAAATATCCCAAAATATAGTGTCCCTATTTTTGTTTTCTTGTAAATATTCATCGATTCATCTTCAGGGGGTCGCATTAATCCTGGTCAGGGTTGAGTTGGATCATTCTGGGAGCAAGGCAGGTAACACTTCCTGGATGTGTCGGCAGGACATTACAGTGTATCTTGCACACACATTCATACCTAGTCACTTATACACCTACTGGCTTTTTTTGAGAGCTAAGTGCGATCCAGAGAATCTGGAAGAAAATCTGCAAAGGCACAGGGAGAAAGTGTGAAATTCAGCATACAGTAAGCTCAGGATTGAACTGGGGAGTCTGTATGTTTGGGTTATTATCAGGTATATTCCTGTTCTACAAAGTGTTTCAGCAGAAACCACCAATTTTGGTTTAAAATATTGTAAGAGAGTTCACAAGGGCCCCTGAACCACTCTTCCAGTCTTCCAGCACCATACTATCATGAGTCTACTCCTGGAAGGTTTTCAAGATGTTTAACCTTTTTTAAGGCTCTGATTGAGCTTAGTGATATTTCAAAGTGTGAAGGTGTTTTTTTTTTTTTTTTTTTAATATTCACTGAATATGAATTGTGCAGATCAACAACCATGTGACAGAAACATGGTGCTAATATAGAATTTTGAAGATAGTCTTATTTGTTTCAAACAGTTATTCATGTTTCTTTCTCCAGTATGCTCAAGCTTCAGAAGAGATTGGCATCTAACGTCTTGCGCTGTGGTAAAAAGAAAGTGTGGTTGGACCCAAATGAGACCAATGAAATTGCCAATGCAAACTCTAGTAAGCAAGTCAGACCTTTTTAAAGTAGTCTAAACCCAAACACTCTATTAGTGGATGGATATCCTCATAGCTAATTGCTGCAAGTTGTTACAGCTTAACTGCCATGTCTCTTCTTTCAGGGCAGCAGATTCGTAAGCTGTTGAAGGATGGTCTGATCATTAAAAAGCCTGTAACTGTTCACTCTCATGCCCGCTGTCGCAAGAACACACTGGCTCGGAGGAAGGGCCGCCACACAGGCATTGGTAAGCCAAGATGTCTTTAAATACTTTTATCTTTTTTGTAGATTTACTTCATATTGATAATCCTCAGCAAATGGGGAAAATACAGAAAGTATATACCACATACTACATATACAAATGCAAAGCTTTACACTGTGTTATAAGAACCAGCAATTCTGTAATATTTATAGTAACCTAGTTTTCACATACATTTAATCAAACTACTAAATTAGCTCATTAATTAAGCGACAGAGTACAATGTCTCCATCTAGGGGACAATGCACACAAGTTCAGGTGAGGCATGTTAGGACATGTACTGTCAGGATCTTAAAGCAGATCAGGTTGACCATATGGTTATATATTTAACTCATATTTAACTATATATATCTCAGATGCACTTTCAACCCAGATGTTGTTCTCTACATTGAGTCTCTGTCAATGTCTATGCATAAGTATAAGGTTGAGATGATGTGTAATGAATAGGTAAGAGGAAGGGCACAGCAAATGCTCGCATGCCAGAGAAGCTGTGCTGGATGAGACGGATGCGAATTCTGCGCCGGCTGCTCACACGCTACAGAGAGGGAAAGAAGATCGACAGACACATGTGAGTCTGTTCTTTGTCCCTTTTTAACTTTGTGACTAAAGAGTTGTTAGGGTTCATGATTAAAGAGAACGAAGAACTAAAACACAAGAAGTTGCTTTCGGCTGCTCCCTGTTTGGGTCGCCACAGTGGACCAACTGGCCTGCACAACAACTTGGCACAGGTTTTATGCCCTTCCAGACGCAACCCTCCCATTTTTCCAGGCTTGGGACCGGCACTGCATCCAGTGGTTGGGGTTTGGGCATTGGCTGGGAATTGAACCCGGGTCTTCCGCATGGTAGGCGACAAACCTACCACTGAGCCTCCAATGCCCTGAGAACAAAAACACAAACGGGTAGAAAACATTTTTTAGTTCATTTTAGATTCATTCATTCATTGTCTGCCGCTTATCCAATCTATTCTCGGGTCACAGGGAGCCTGTGCCTATCTCAGGCATCATCGGGCATCAAGGCAGGATACACCCTGGATGGAGTGCCAACCCATCACAGAGCGCGCACACACACACTCTCATGCACTCACACAGTACGGACAATTTAGAGATGCCAATCAACCTACAGTGCGCTGGGGGAGGAAACCCCCAAGGCACGGGGAGAACTCCACACACAAGGCGGACACACAAATCGAACCCCCAACCCTGGAGGTGTGAGGCAAACGTGTTAACCACCAAGCCACCGTGCCCCCCTAATTCATTGTAGTTAAGTAAAAATATATCAGACTTAGCTGTGCAGGTTTTCATTGGTGAAAACTGTAGATTTAGCAGTCTGGGTCTGAATTGACTATAACATTTTACTGGAGTAAAGAAGGATGTGTTAAGATTTTTAATCTAATCTTTTTCAAGTCGTATTTCATGTGAAAGGCAAAATTCTTGAATAGCCTTTCTGTTATAAATGATTTTGATTGATAAATGACCTTTTTCCATCAAAGGTGATCATTTTACTGACACACAAAAAAAGTTTTCAAAATATATTTTTTTTAATTAAGAAAAATACACATATTAGGAAAAGATAATATCTTGTTACTTATTTTGGTAATATTCTGAAGAGGTGTATAACAATAATAATAATAGTAATATTGTGGTTATTTTTATACCGCCATATAATTACACCGAGTAATATTCTAACCTAGAGTTCATGCTACTTTTGAAAATGTATAATGTCATTTATGTCAAACTATCTATTCTTTAGCATTTTATGTGGTACCATATCATGTATGTAATTATTCATGCCGCTAGATGGCAGACAAAACGCAAAAGCAGTTCGTTTGCAGGGGAACATTACTACGAGGGAATGTGTATGCAAGTAAAATAAATGTGACATGTATTTGAAGCAAAAAAAGGTGCTGAATAGCAGTAACTGAAAAATATGCATCGTATTAACAGTGCTTGTGTAACCCACTTGTCGGATTTAATCAATGAAACTGAAAGAGAGAAAAATTCTACTGGGTCTGAGCTCACCAAACATGAATAAGTTTATATCTATAGTATATATGGAGTCTCAGGTTCGGGATCTTACACTAATCACAAAAAAATGGGCTTATGAAATGTGTCTGCAAATGTGACTCAAATTTATTCTTGAACTGCTTGAATAAGCATATACTCGGAAATCAAGCATGCATTTAAAAAAAAAAAACTTTTTAAATACGAGAAAGAAAATTCAATATGCATGAACATATACACACACACACACATATATATATATATATATATATATATATATATATATATATATATATATATAGATAGATATATAGATATATAGATATATAGATAGATATATATAGATATATAGATATAGATATACATCTAGCACCAATTCAGCCCTTGAACAACAGTGTTGTTACTAAACAATTACAACTACAGGGAAAAAAATGGTAATACCGATAAAAGAGAATAACAAAATTGAATACAACAATCAACAGGGAAATTTTAAATGGATACCCAAAGTCCTGAGTGAAGTTGGGTTACTTTGGCTCAGTACAATCAATAGGAGTGTATGAGTGTCAAGATAGTCCTCGCCGAAAAGAATAAAAAAAAAAAAAAAAAATTTTCCTTCCTTGTAGACGGGTCATCTAATCGTGCAGTCCATCTGTAGTGAAATCCAACACGTCTCTTCCTCTCACATTATGAGCTAATGCAAGGAAACAGTTCAGGCATATATATTTACAGAAGGAATCGCAAGGATGGATAAGATTGAGCAACAGAAACACGGCTCGCATCACAAAGCTGGCGCGCAAGTGATGTCGTCAATCATCAACGCACTTGTCCAATACTCAGTTCTGTTTCCCATCAAAATTAAATCCATAACCAAATTTAATCTACATGCCTGACCATGCCAATGCATTATGCAAAAAATAAAAATAAAAAAGTAAAATGAATAAATAAAAAGAAAATGCATATATGAAAATAATCTTAATTATCAAAATTGACAATATTGACAGGAATAATCCATCAACTCAGTTATCTGAGTGGGTTACACTTGCATTTTAAGCTTCTGCCGTTCAACATGGCTGCATAATTAAGCTGTGAATTTTCCAAGTGGAGACACAAAATTGCATTGTTTAAAATTTCAATATTAAATATTCAGATTATTTTAAAATACGACTTTCTCATTGTTCATTCATTGTTAAAAATTTCCATACTAGATAATTCAAGAAATTTAACGTTGAACATCCGGGAAGAGCAATCGAACATCGATGCATAATTGACACCTGCTGCTTGCACGCCACCAGCAGGTGGTGCAAGCGAGTTTGATGAAAATTAAAATTTTTTTTTATTCATTTATATTATTGCTTGACAAACAGAATACAGAAAATAGTGCCCAACACGTGAACAAGCAAACATAATATCAGAACATGGCAACTGAAAAAAGGCAAAGAATAAAAAAAAGAATAGCAACAGGTAGACCGAGGCTATCATATCACACTCAGGGATTTGCCAAAAAGGGCCAAGATGTAATTACTGTACCTTAAGCCAATGAAGACACGAAAGCATTGTTTACGTATATATAGTAGTGTAAAAAAGTGTTGGCCCCCTTCCTGATTGCTTATTTTTTGCATTTTTAATGTTTCAGATAATCAAACACACTTAAATATTAGTCAGAGATAACACAAGTAAACACATCAATCTAGCCATGGGGGTCACAGTCCAGTGACTTCTGTGCTGGTCCCAAGCCCGGATAAATAGAGAGGGTTGCGTCAGGAAGGGCATCCAGCGTAAAACATTGCCAAATTTAACCATGCGAATCGTCAGTACGAATTTCATCCCAGATCGGTCGAGGCACGGGTCAACCACGACCGCCATCTGCGCCGTTGACCTACAGGGCGCCGGTGGAAATTGGGCTACTGTTGGTCGAAGAAGTAGAGGAGGGAGGAGAGTGCACAGACAGAGAGTGAAGAGGAAAGGTAAGAGTGTAGGACTGAGAATAGGAACTCTGAATGTTGGTACTATGACAGGGAAAGGTAGAGAGCTGGCTGATATGATGGAGAGAAGGAAGGTGGATATACTGTGTGTACAGGAGACCAGGTGGAAGGGTAGCAAGGCTCGTAGTATAGGAGCAGGATTCAAGCTGTTTTATTATGGTGTGGATAGTAAGAGAAATGGGGTAGGTGTGGTCCTGAAGGAGGAGTTTGGGAGGAGTGTTCTGGAGGTGAAGAGAGTGTCAGACAGGGTGATGAGTCTGAAGTTAGAGATTGAATGGGTGATGTTGAATGTTGTTAGTGGTTATGCCCCACAGGTAGGTTGTGAGTTAGAGGAGAAAGAGAAATTCTGGAGTGAATTAGATGAGGTGATGGAGAGTATTCCCACGGGTGAGAGAGTGGTGATAGGAGTGGATTTTAATGGACATGTTGGTGAGGGGAACACAGGTGATGAGAAGGTGATGGGCAAGTTTGGAGTTAAGGATAGGAACCTTGAAGGACAGATAGTAGTGGACTTTGCGAAGAGGATGGACATGGCTGTGGTTAACACTTATTTTCAGAAGAGGGAGGAGCATAGAGTGATTTACAAGAGTGGAGGTAGGAGAACACAGGTAGACTACATTCTATGTAGAAGAGGCAATCTGAAAGAGATTAGTGACTGTAAAGTGGTAGTGGGAGAGAGTGTAGCCAGACAGCATAGGATGGTGGTGTGTAGGATGACTTTGTTGGTCTGTAAGACGAAGAGGTCAAAGATAGAGAAGAAAACCAAGTGGTGGAAGCTGAAAAAGGAGGAATGTTGTGAGGAATTTAGACAGAAGTTGAGGCAGGCTCTGGGTGGTCAGGTAGTGCTGCCAGATGACTGGGAAACTACAGCAGAAGTAATCAGGGAGACGGGGAGAAAGGTGCTGGGTGTGTCATCTGGAAGGAGGAAAGAAGGTATGGAGACTTGGTGGTGGAATGAGGAAGTTCAGGATAGTATCCAGAGGAAGAGGTTAGCCAAGAAGAAGTGGGACATGGACAGGAGAATAGACAGGAATACAAGGAATTACAGCGCAGAGTGAAGAGGGAGGTGTCTAAGGCCAAGCAGAAGGCATATGACGAGTTGTACACTAGGTTAGACACTAGAGAAGGACAGAAGGACTTGTACAGGTTAGCTAGGCAGAGGGATTGAGATGGGAAGCATGTGCAGCAGGTTAGAGTTATTAAGGATAGAGATGGAAGGGTGCTCACAAGTGAGGAGAGTGTACAGAGGAGATGGAAGGAGTACTCTGAGGAGCTGATGAATGAGGAAAATGAGAGGGAAAAAAGAGTAGAACTCTGTGGTGAACTCTGTGGAACAGAAAGTAGATAAGATTAGAAAGGATGAAGTCAGGAAGGCTTTGAAGAGGATGAAAAGTGGACAGGCAGTTGGTCCTGACGACATCCCGGTGGAGGTCTGGAAGTGTCTAGGAGAGGCAGCAGTGGAATTTCTAACTAGTTTGTTCAACAGGGTTTTAGAGAGTGAGAGGATGCCTGAGGAATGGAGAAGAAGTGTGTTAGTGCCGATCTTTAAGAATAAGGGTGACGTGCAGAGTTGCAGCAACTATAGGGGGATAAAGTTGATGAGCCATACAATGAAGCTATGGGAAAGAGTAGTGGAAGCTAGGTTAAGGAAGGTAGTGGAAATTTGTGAGCAGCAGTATGGTTTCATGCCCAGAAAGAGCACAACAGATGCAATTTTTGCTCTGAGAATTTTGATGGAGAAGTATAGGTATGGTCAGAGGGAGTTGCACTGTGTGTTTGTAGACTTGGAGAAAGCGTATGACAGGGTGCCAAGAGAAGAGCTGTGGTACTGTATGAGGAAGTCAGGAGTAGCAGAGAAGTATGTCAGAGTGGTGCAGGACATGTATGAGAGGAACAGGACAGTGGTGAGGTGTGCTGTAGGTCAGACAGAGGAGTTCAAAGTGGAGGTGGGACTGCATCAGGGATTGGCTCTGAGCCCCTTCCTGTTTGCTATAGTGATGGACCAGTTGTCAGAAAACACTTTTTCACATGTAGTTTTGGATTTTGTTTTCCCTTAATAATAAAAAAAATTTCATTAAAAAACTGCATGATGTGTTTACTTGTTATCTTTGACTAATATTTAAATGTGTTTGATTATCTGAAACATTAAAGTGTGACAAACATGCAAAAAAGTAAGAAATCAGGAAGGGGGCCAACACTTTTTCACACCACTGTATTTGCTTTTATAAGCAGTTATTATTAATGTTTCTCTATTAACAACAAATGGGAACATTGCTTACATTAACATTGCTTAAATTAACAATGGTTTTCCTACAGTTGAAACAAAAAAACATGGTTACTATATTAAAACCATGGTTTTGCCAATAGTAATCAATGCACCAAAAACATGGTTACTACACTTTTAACATACTAAACATTGTTAATTTCTGTAAGCAATGTTCCCATTTGTTGTTAATTTTGGCAAATCCCTGAGTGTGATGTCTACCTCTTGTTATCTCATCAAACTCAACAAGCAGCAGGTGTCGATTATGCATCGATGTTCGATTGCTCTTCCTGCGATTCCCGAATTTCTTGGCGAATTTGAAGCACTGAATTTGTGGAAGCGTCAATTATTAAAGGTTGTATTTTAAAAATCTGAATATTTAGTATTGAAATTTTGAACAATGAAATTGAGAAAGTCGTATTTTAAAATAATCTGAATATTTAATATTGTCTCCACTTGAAAAATTCATAGCTTAATTATGCAGCCATGTTGAATTGCAGAACCTTAAAATGCAAGCACTGTTAATACGATGCATTTTTTTCAGCTATTCTGGACCTTTTTTTGCTTCAAATACATTTGTCGCTATTGTACTTCCATAAATGTGACTCTGAAGACAGTGTGAAAAGACAGGCTGTTTTTGAACTGTGTTCCATGTTGTGCTGAGGAGTAGAATAATTGAAGCTAGAGTACAGAAATGTTTATCATCACACTTTTATTATTTTTTTATCTACAGTCTTGTAGTGTAACTTTTTAAGGCGGAGAAAATAGGCAGATATTAAAAAGAGATAGATAAAACATGTTTTTGTAATTTCTGTGCTTTTGACTTGACTACTTGACTTGATCCTGCAAACTGTCATGAAAAAGCTTCTGAACTCACACAACACTCACCCAAATGTCCAGTTTTTACCACTAAGTGCGTTCAGTTCTTCATTCAAAATGTAAAACGACAAAAACGTCAGGAAACATCAATCCCAGTTTTGCAGCAACTATATGAACCATTTGCACTCTGAACCTAAACCTTAATTTACTTCTTACTTAACTTCAACAGCAACTGCAATCAAATGACAGGATGTAGCTGTTGAGGGATTTCAGCCAACTGTCCTTCATAGAAATGCTTTATTTCTGTCACACTGGAGGGCTTTTGAGAATTATCTACCTGTTTAAAGCCCTGCCACAGCTTCTTAGTGGGGCTTAAGTCAGATCTTTGAAGCCTCTCAGTGGTGGACTTTCTCTTGTACTTTGGATTGTTTTCTTGCTGCATAAACCAATTGTGCTTGACTTGGTGGTCTTCAAGGTGATTTTGGCAAATGTGAGACAAGTCCTTATGGTTAGTGTTTTTTTGCCTTCAACTCTCCCATGGACATTTGGTAAGAATGGTTCTATTGTGGAACAAGAAGTGTACTTCCGTTTTTACACAGGGCCAGTTGGGGTTAGATAATTTTTTTCTTCAATAAATGTAACATACATATCTTTTAAAACTGTTTATTGTGTTGTGGAATGTTGTTATTATTATTATTATTATTATTATTATGATTATTATTATTATTTGGAAATTTAAAAATCACAATCTAGAAGGAAGCAAATAATTTTGCATGGCATTATACAAAAGCAACAGAACACAAATCGACAGAGGCAGTGTTTTATAAAAGCTTACATCATGATTGTGGTTGCAGACAAACCAAAGGTAATATCACACTCTTTCCTGTGTTCTACTGATTAAAGATACTGTAATTTTATCTGAAAGTAATTCTCTGATTCTTCTTTTCTATAATATGGAAACACACCAATATGAATAACTGCCTGTTTCCTCTTTCAGGTACCACATACTGTACCTGAAGGTAAAGGGAAATGTGTTCAAGAACAAGCGGATTTTGATGGAACATATTCACAAGCTCAAAGCCGACCAGGCTCGCAAGAATCTCCTGGCGTAAGTGTGAATTACAATTACCTCTTGCAGTGCTTCTTTAGTAATTTGTTGCTCCTAGTGGTTTGCACTTTCACAAACATTAAAGCTTGACTTTAAGCATCAGGAATTTCAGGAATGTTCCCCCCACTTCATTGTTTGCTTGGCTAATGATGTAGAATCAAAACTTTTTTTTATTGTACATGATCTAAATTATATTTAATTCTTATGTTATTATAAAACTTATTTGTTTAATATGTTGGATCTAGTGAATGTAGCCATAGGTAGTAATACTATTTGATGCACTTTTCAATAACATATGGGGGTCCGGGACATGTTAATATTGTAAACAAGAAGACCGTCTAACAGTCATATAACCTATTAAAGTAAAGCTTTGAGGTCTACAATAAAGCCAGATTCTACCTTTTTTTAAAATAGTACAGCATTTTTGATGGCATATTCTTACAGCGTCTTTCTCATTCCTTCTTTCTTTAGTCACCAAGCAGAAGCTCGTCGCTCAAAGACGAGAGAGGCCCGCAAACGGCGAGAGGAAAGACTCCAGACCAAGAAGGAAGAGATCCTCAAGAACCTATCCAAAGAAGATGAAACCAAAACCAAAAAATAATCTCGTTTTTTCTTTCATTCTACATATATTCCTCTGTTATACAAAATAAATTGATTAAAGTTAACAAACAACTGGAAACTGTTTTCACTTTGGTCTTTGAAAACCGCTTGCCACTTTCTTAATTGTTCATAATTCCCACATCACTATCACATCAGTACTGTAAAATGTGTGTGACAGCCTAAAAAAAATTCCAAAATGCAGCTGCACAACTTGTTTCAACCTGCCTAAATTCTCACACACCACGTCACTGCTGCACTCCAGTAGCTGAATGCATCAGATTAAAAATATTGATACTTGCCTACAAAGCCAAGAATGCACCAGCTCCCTCTTACCTCCAAGCTCTTGCACCTCGCTCTCTCAGATCTACTAGCACTGCTTGACTGCTCCCACCATCTCTCAGGGTAAGAGGTAGGTATACATCTAGACTCTTCTCTGTTCTGGCACTGAGGTGGTAGAATGAACTTCTCCCAGATGTCCGAACAGCTGAATCACTGACCGTTTTCAAATGATGGATGAAGACCTACCTCTTCCTGAAACACTTAAACTAGCTCTTATTTTCCCTGTTATATGTATTAAAAAAAAAAAAATTCCCAAAACAGTTTTTAGGTTGATGGTATCCATAAAGGCATGTTCGCTCTGGATAAAGGCATCTGCCAAATGCCAGAAATGTAAATGTAGAAAAAAATCGCATGATCAGTAGTTTTTTACTATGAATAGTTCTGAAACTACAGGCTTAAATATGATCCTCTTGTGCAGGTGTCCTAACCAGAATAAAGTTGTAGCATTTTCAAGTTTGGTTATGCTTAAAAGTGAAAGGGTGAAAATTGCTGTTATAGCTTTCAATCCATTTTCATTGAATGATGCCACAACTACTTTGACATTTCTGACCAAATGTACTAATGGAAAATTTTTTTATTTCATACTTCCTGTTGGGGGCACGGTGGCTTAGTGGTTAGCACATTTGCCTCACACCTCCAGGGTTGGGGGTTTGATTTCCGCCTCCGCATTGTGTGGAGTTTGCATGTTCTCCCCGTGCCCTGGGGGTTTCCTCCCCCAATCCAAAGACATGCATGGTAGGTTGATTGGCATCTCTAAATTGTCAGTAGTGTGTGATTGTGTGAGTGAATGAGAGTGTGTGTGTGTGCCCTACGATGGGTTGGCACTCTGTCCAGGGTGTATCCTGCCTTGATGCCCAATGACGCCTGAGATAGGCACAGGCTCCCGTGACCCGAGAATAGTTCGGATAAGCGGTAGACAATGAATGAATACTTCCTGTTAATTTTAATCATGTTAATTCAGCACCTTACCATGGTGGTGCTGTATGAAATATCAACAAATTAATCAAATGCACCCTCTAGAAGGATTATGTCGGAACTCAGAGCCCCCTCTGAGTGGACATATCGCAGGATGGATATAGAGTTGTATCAATTTCCCCTTAATTTTCCATTATCAAGTAACTCAGTAAACTTATCAAAATGAAATTCAGTAAACTACCAAACTTAGCCAAAATAACGAGCGGTCAATCAGCCGATGGGAACAAGCAAATTCTTTATTCAGTAAGACACACCTGTCAGATGTACATTACTGAAGAGAGCAGCTGGTCTGAAGACCATTGAAAAATTCCCTACCATTTATACATCCAATTCAATTTTAACATTTCATCCCCTTCAATCGAGCCCCTCCTTACCTAATTTGCATACAGACTTATGTGACCTTTTATGGCTATCTCTTCAGCTCTTCAGAACATCTCAACCTCTTTCCTAGAACCTTTGTTTTTTCTTTTTCTTATTTTGATTCTTTGAACATGATGTTCTCTTCACCTCCTTGTGACTTCTGACATTGTATTGACCTTGAACATGATGTTCTAGGCGTTTGCAAGTTTGCAACGTCAGCATTATGACACCTAGCTCAGTGCAAAGCACGCGTTGCGGTTACATGTTCTCACACCTCAGCTATTTATGTTTCTTATTCACTATCTGTTCAAATGTCCCTGTGACCACACTGTCTCGTCTATTTCCTCCTTCGTCTAGTTTTTATTTCTGTTTTTCTTCACTCTCGGTGCACATCTTGGGCTCTAAACCTTTAAGCATTTCATAACCTGCATTTTAAGATTAATTAGCCTGCGTTTTAAGATTAAATAGTCACAGGATATGCACCTTGCTCATCCAATTTCCCATTAGCTCAATTGTATGATAGAAGAATAGAAGTATGGTGTCTGCCTGGATCCTCTGTCTGTGTATGGCCGGCTGCAGACAGCCACTCTTCCTAGCTGAGACGGGCCCAGTCATCCATGGCAGGCATGTCAGAGGGTTTGCCTGTCCATGGAAATAGGGGTGGCTGGTAGCCCAGAATGCACTGGAATGGAGTGAATCCTGTTGATGAATGTGTGAGCGAGTTCTGGGCATACTCTGCCGATGGGAAGAACTCACTCCACCGCTGTCACTTGCGGCTACAGTAAGATCGGAGGTATTGGCACTTTGTTAAGGCACTCAGTTTGTCCATTCGTACCTGGTTGATACATTACTGAGAACTGGAACCGCGTGAAGAACAGTGCCCACCGGGCTTGATGTGGATTCAGCTGTTTGGTGTTGCAGACATACTGAAGATTGCGATGATCCGTCAACACCAGGAACGGGTGTCGTGCCCCCTCCAGCCAGTGTCGCCACTCCTCCAGTGCTTCCTTGATGGACAGGAGCTCCCGGTTCCCCACATCATAGTTCGCCTCCGCCGGGGTCAGCTTTCGGGAGAAGTAGGCGCATGGATAGAATTTCCCGGGGTCCCTGTGGTGTTGAGACAGCATGGCCCCTATCCTGCAGCTGGAGGCATCCACCTCGACGATGAATGGGAGGCTGGGATCCAGGTGTCTCAGAATTGGAGCTGTGGTGAAGCTCCTCTTCAGTTGCGCGAAGGCTGCACGGGCATGCTCCGTTCAGTGTAGCCGCCTGGGTTTGCCCCGCAGGAGAGAAGTTAATGGGTTGGCTATACTGCTGTAGTTGCGAATGAACCGTCGGTAGACGTTCACGAACCCCAGAAATCACTGCAACTCCTAATGGTGGTCGGTTCAGGCCAGTCTGTAACCACCTTCACTTTGCTGGTGTCTATCTCTACTCCCCTCTGTGAGATGACGTACCCCAAGAATGTGATGGAGTCTTTGTGGAACTCACATTTCTCGGCTTTCGCATAGAGCTGATGTTGCAACGGGAAACAAACAAGCAATACAAAATGGCTCAGTATATTACGGATGAACGATACTTCACGTCTAAACGTAGCGTGCACACTGCTTAAATGGACGATAAACCCGGAAGCATTCCTTCATGGGCGGCGCTAGAACTCAGACGAGGGTTCCCTCTGGTGGCCTGATGCCAGCGGCGATGTTACAAATAGTAACAAATTGCCCCACATAACATACTACAGTGCATTTTTAAAATAAGCATTACATTCAGTGGTACATATTCACGCTTTTTAAAAATTTATTACCAGCCTTTTCCATATCATAGTTTATACGTAGACCATCTTCACTCTTAACATCTAGGGAAATCTCTAATATTTCAGTTCAAGTTGACTGACTGAACTGGCAATGAAGAACAAAAAATTTAATTATCCATTAAATTGCACTTCATTATCCTACAGTTACAGGACTATGTTATGTCCTCTATAAGAAGAAGGTAAAATAATTTCTCTCTTCAATTACACACTTTAATTACACATTCTAAATATGCCGAGGTAAGAATTTACTGTATAAATTCTACTGTATATACCATGTTTCAGCAAAAAACCTTCCCTAACTACAACTCAAAAGACTTGAAACTAGCCCCAAATGTTTGGACACAGGAGAGGGTAAACACTATTCAATTTTTTGTGCTAAACATTTGATTTAACAATTTTCATTTTTTTTTTCAATCAGTCCAATTTTGAATGATCAATATCATCAATAATCACATTTTATCGCTTATTCACCTCATTATATTCCTTTTTTTTTTTTTTTTTACTTTTGAATGCTTAATTAATCAGGCGATAACAACAGTTCAATTTGAATTCAATTTAACACAAATTAATCTAATGTGATTTCTGTTCCAGATAAGTTTCAGAGGTTTTTCTAAAGTGTAACAAACGCAAAAACATTGTTGAAAGATATATATATATATATATATATATATATATATATATATATATATATGCTTTAGTTTTAAGAAGACCAAATATGTTTCAGCATGCCAACGGCCCTGTATACAAGGTGAGGTCCATGAACACAGAAGAAAAACCTCAAGTTTCCTGCACACAGCCTTGAACTCAACTCCACTGAACACCGTTGCGATGAACTGGAAAAGCAACAGTGCCCCAGGCATCGGTGCCTGACCTCACTACTGCTGTTGTGGCTGAAGGCCTTCCCAGAAGAGTGGAGGTCAGGTGTCCAGAAACATTTGCGCATATAATGTAGTTTAATTTGTGCACTCCCCTAGGTGCAGATGGATCACACCCTTGTTATGAAGATCCATTAAGGCTTCAAACTCAGCTGACATTGCATGCATTTTCTTATTTACTGGTTTGTTATCATAGTAGTGGTTGGTTATCTGCTGGTGCGTGAACGGGTGTATTTCAAAGGGCCAGAAGCCATACAGATGGACCTTGGTGCAGACCTCCAGTGCCAAGCTGACCATCATGATACCACTGCTAAGGCGTACTGCCTTAATTCCATGTCCTCGCCAAAAGCCTGCCAGAGTTTTCAGGTAAGTCGGGTTAAAGAAGATAGCTTGTGTACCACTGCTGTTAATTTCTTCCAGTGAGTAAAAGGCACGCATGGACACAGCCATGTTCTGCCAAAACGAGAAGGCAGGCACAAAGATTAAAGCATCCCCATATAGCTTCATATCATTCACAAATGGCCGTCTGCGCTCAGTTAGCGACTGGTACCTACAGAGACAGAAAAATAAAGTTTTAATGCCTAAGGTATTGTCATGAAGTGCTTGTTGATGAGCTGACAGTGCTGATTGTGTGTGTGTGTGTGTAGGTATGAGCAGATAAAACAATGAATAACATGACATGTCTAAAACCTGCGATCAGCTTTGCCCTGGCAGACAATAAGAATCTTTTCAGTGTAACACCCACTGCAACACTACCACCAACTATGAAAGAAAACCATGTTTTTCTCTGTGCTTTTTTGAATGGAACACTTTTCTGCCCTGCAATGATGATACTCAATGTTGTTCAATATTCATACAAATAATGTTCATACAGCACCATTACTTGTTGGAATCACATATTTTCTTTAATTGCTTTCTGACTAGTTTTGTTTTAAAGAATAAAGGCACATCATATTGGAGCTACTGACAGCAGTAAACACTAGTACTGAAAAAATGACACTTGACGCACTATGCTGAAAAATGCCCAATCAAGGGATGATTATCATCATCTAGTGCCTGCTAATATTATGAACAGCAGCTACGCTAATTCCTTTCCATTTGTTTCTTCTACCCATCCCCGAGACACACAGAGATTGTGCCAGCTCCAGTGGCATCCAGAGATGGACCAGCTCCAGCTGGGTTCTGCTTTCTGAGGACTGGAGTATTCAAAGCAGCATTGCCAACCCTATGTGGACGACAACAACCTCCTAATTAATTTACACATAACATTCTACACATGCTGTATCTGCATCACACAACTAATGCAGAAATGTGATAATGCAGATGAGGATGGGTTCCCTTTTGAGTCTGGTTCCTCTCAAGGTTTCTCACCTCAGGCTTGCTCACTAGGGAAAATTTTGTCTAACATCTAGGACTGTTTGTTTGTATGTTTATTGTTACTTATGTTCTGTAAAAAAGGGGGCACGGTGGCTTAGTGTTTAGCACGTTTGCCTCACACCTCCAGGGTTGGGGGTTCGATTCCCGCCTCTACCGTGTGTGTGGAGTTTGCATGTTCTCCCTGTGCCTCGGGGGTTCCCTCCGGGTACTCCGGTTTCCTCCCCCAGTCCAAAGACATGCATTGTAGGTTGATTGGCATCTCTAAATTGTCCGTAGTGTGTGAGTGAATGAGAGAGAGTGTGTGTACCCTGCGATGGGTTGGCACTCCGTCCAGGGTGTATCCTGCCTTGATGCCCAGTGACGCCTGAGATAGGCACAGGCTCCCCGTGACCCGAGTATAGATTGGATAAGCGGTAGACAATAAATGAATGTTCTGTAAAGCTGCTTTGAGACAATGCTCTTTGTTAAAGGCGCTATACAAATAAAATTGAATTATCAGGGAGACACTATTCACGTTAATTTGCATACATTGTGTCCGCCTATCTAAATGTCTGTTTATCTATTTAGACTAGCAGAAGAGAAAGGGCATATTATTTGAGCACCAGTGATCAAATAAACTCACACACAAACTACATGTACAACCCAGACCCACCTTTGCATGAAGATGCTGGGGTTGGCTGTAACAAGGCTTGTTTTGTTTCCTGTATCTTTCTTATGTCTATTACTCAGTGGAGGAAGATTACACCTGAGAAACAAAAGGGAGAGGGAGTAGATTGAGCTCATGGGAGAGATCTGATGTATATTTTTTGACATGTAATTTAGATTATTTAGTCAATTTCATTTGTTGATTTTTGCTGTCTAGATACTCTGGGTAATTAGGTTTTTATATAAATGACTTGAGATTTGAAATAGTCAGACCTGATGACATATGAGGCAGAGTTGATTTGTTTACCACAGCTGCTGTTGGCTAAGATTCCTCCGTTGCCTACAACAGCACACGAGTCCCATGGTGCTTTTTTAAAGGGGCTTTCCTAAATATACACACACACACACACACACACACACACACACACACACACACACACACACACACAAAAACACATTGTACAAGCAATCATATACTGTATTTTTTTTGTTGCATATTTCTATGATACAATACCTTGGGAAATACATTATACAGGTCAAGTGTCACTGCCACTATTTTTTTTTCTGCATCAAATGTAATATTTGTCCCCACAGGTGAGTTCTTCTGTGTAACCACTGCTTTGGAAATGGCATTACAACTGCTGTTGAGCAATGACCTGGAAAAATAAAACACTTATCTATTACTTGTTTCAAACTAAACTTTTAAATAGATCTGAAGTTTGAAGGAGGGGTGGAAAAAACTTGAGTAATTGTACTTTGTTACTTTAATTAAGTATTACTGTGTCATATTTAAACTAGTTAATGTTGAACATGAGTCAAAGAGTTAACTCTCAGTGCCAGTCCAAAGTTCGGATAAAATGTGTCAGGAATGGCTTTCTGTGTAAAACCTGTGCCAAATCAAATATGAGGACCAGATGATCCACTCTGGTGACCCCGAACAGGGTGAACAGCAACGAAAGAACAACAACGATATTGAACACGAGTCATGTTTATCACCAACAATCTCACAGAGACTCAATGAAGATTTTTAGGGAAAAATGACATAACATAAAAATACTTACTCTTGATTTTTAATATTTCAGTACATTTGAAAGAAGCAAATTTTATAGAACCAGTTGCATGAACGACACTTTATTTTGTTGTCATACCAATCTGCTAATCCAATTTTCAATGTGGACAGTGAAAGAACTAATTGAACTGAAAAAAGCTGAACTGAAATTTTTGGGTTATTCACACGATATTTCTGTCTAGATATTTTAAATTTCAGTACGATTTTGACACATTTGTAACTGGAATTTCACAGTATTTTTCCCACCCAGATATTAGCACATATATGCTTTTTTTTTTTGTTTTTTTTTTAAATTCTTATTGTGTTGTCATGTATTGTTACCTGTGTGTTAGTTACCTGAAGGATTTAAAGTTCTCCTCCTGCTTTGTCCAATTGTTATTATATTTTGATATTAGTTTTTTAATAGTGACAATTTCCCTGGAAGACAACCCCCAAACACACACACACACACGCATGTGCACATATACACGCACACACGCATGCACACACACACACACACACACACACACACACACACACAATAAACAAGTAGTAACAAGTGACACACTAAATACTGTTTCTGTAATGTTTCTGTGAACAGTGTTGTATTCTCACTTGCTCTTTGCAGGATTTTGTTTAACTTTGTCTGGATTGCTGGCAGCTGCATCACTGTGAGGAGACAGATACAGAATCACTTGATTCACACTCTTCATTTTTGGCAGCAGCATAAATGTTGACTTTTAGCATAACTTATTATGTAAAACTCTCGACTAATTTAGACTTCTTAAGTTTTTGCTCATTGTTAAGATTCTTGTCAATTATGATGATAAAAAAACACTTATGTAATTTTTCTTTTTTAGATTTTCCTGAATGGCAAAAACATTTTAAGGAAGTTCTGTACTTTCTTAAGGTAAAGAGTATCCTGCTGAACAGTACACAAGTACACTAGATTAAGAAAAGATTTTTGCTGACTGCATTTCCCTGTTATCATATGTCATTCTTAATAACATATCTTTTTCTCTCTCTCTCTCTCACACACACACGCACAATAAGAAAGCAGAGACAAGTGACATTAGGTGAAAATGCCTTAACTGCCTGTATAACTTTGGAATTTTGGCAGCATTCTGTGTAATAGCAATTGGCGTAATGTTTCTGTAAATAGTGTTGTATTCTCACTTGCTCTTTGCAGGATTTTGTTTAACTTTGTCTGGATTGCTGGCAGCTGCATCACTGTGAGGAGACAGACACAGAATCACTTGACTCACTGTCTGCATTTCTGGCAGTAGCATAAATGTTGAAATAATAACTTACTATCTAAATCTCTCGACTTATTAAGACATAAGTTTCTGCTCAATGTTAAGATTCTTATCAATTATGATTCTAACAAAAACTCTTATGTAGAATTGTAATGTTTCTGTGAACAGTGTTGTATTCTCACTTGCTCTTTGCAGGATTTTGTTTAACTTTGTCTGAATTGCTGGCAGCTACATCACTGTTAGGAGACAGGTACAGAATCACTTGAAATGATTTCTAATGTTTCTCAATTCAATAAACATTTAAAACATGTTTAAATAACCACAACAGGATTAGATTAGATTTACAGTGGGGCAAAAAGTATTTAGACAGCCACCAATTGTGCAAGTTGTCCCACTTAAAAAGATGAGAGAGGCCTGTAATTTTCATCATAGGTACACTTCAACTATGAGAGACAGAATGAGAAAAAAAAAATCCAGAAAATCACATTGTCTGATTTTTAAAGTATTTATTTGCAAGTTATGGTGGAAAATAAGTATTTGGTCAATAACAAAAGTTCATCTCAATACTTTGTTATATACCCTTTGTTGGCAATGACAGAGGTCAAACGTTTTCTGTAAGTCGCCACAAGGTTTTTACACACTGTTGCTGGTAGTTTGGCCCATTCCTCCATGCAGATCTCCTCTAGAGCAGTGATGTTTTGGGGCTGTCGCTGGGCAACACGGATTTTCAACTCCCTCCAAAGATTTTCTATGGGGTTGAGATCTGGAGACTGGCTAGGCCACTCCAGGACCTTGAAATGCTTCTTACGAAGCCACTCCTTCGTTGCCCGGGCTGTGTGTTTGGGATCATTGTCATGCTGAAAGACCCAGCTACGTTTCATCTTCAATGCCCTTGCTGATGGAAGGAGGTTTTTACTCAAAATCTCACGATACATGGCCCCTTTCATTCTTTCCTTCGGATCAGTCGTCCTGGTCCCTTTGCAGAAAAACAGCCCCAAAGCATGATGTTTCCACCCCCATGCTTCACAGTAGGTATGGTGTTCTTTGGATGCAACTCAGCATTCTTTCTCCTCCAAACACGACAAGTTGAGTTTTTACCAAAAAGTTCTATTTTGGTTTCATGACCATATGACATTCTCCCAATCCTCTTCTGGATCATCCAAATGCTCTCTATTAAACTTCAGACGGGCCCGGACATGTACTGGCTTAAGCAGGGGGACACGTCTGGCACTGCAGGATTTGAGTCCCTGGCGGCGTAGTGTGTTACTGATGGTAGCCTTTGTTACTTTGGTCCCAGCTCTCTGCAGGTCATTCACTAGGTCCCCCCGTGTGGTTCTGGGATTTTTGTTCACCGTTCTTGTGATCATTTTGACCCCACGGGGTGAGATCTTGCGTGGAGCCCCAGATCGAGGGAGATTATCAGTGGTCTTGTATGTCTTCCATTTTCTAATAATTGCTCCCACAGTTGATTTCTTCACACCAAGCTGCTTACCTATTGCAGATTCAGTCTTCCCAGCCTGGTGCAGGTCTACCATTTTGTTTCTGGTGTTTGACAGCTCTTTGGTCTTGGCCATAGTGGAGTTTGGAGTCTGACTGTTTGAGGTTGTGGACAGGTGTCTTTTATACTGATAACAAGTTCAAACAGGTGCCATTAATACAGGTAACAAGTGGAGGACAGAGGAGCCTCTTAAAGAAGAAGTTACAGGTCTGTGAGAGCCAGAAATCTTGCTTTTTTTTTATTGACCAAATACTTATTTTCCACCATAATTTGCAAATAAATTCTTTAAAAATCAGACAATGTGATTTTCTGGATTTTTATTTCCTCATTCTGTCTCTCATAGTTGAAGTGTACCTATGATGAAAATTACAGGCCTCTCTCATCTATTTAAGTGGGAGAACTTGCACAATTGGTGGCTGACTAAATACTTTTTTGCCCCACTGTAGATTCTTGTAGAAAAAATGGTGATTTCTAAAGTTTCTCAATTCAGTGAATATTTATTGATTAAAAATCTCTATTTAAAATTTTAGAGAACTAAAAAAGTCCCAGGGGGGCACGATGGCTTAGTGGTTAGCACGTTTGCCTCACACCTCCAGGGTTGGGGGTTTGATTCCCGCCTCCGCCGTGTGTGTGTGGAGTTTGCATATTCTCCCCGTGCCTCGGGGGTTTCCTCCAGGTACTCTGGTTTCCTCCCCCAGTTCAAAGACATGCATGGTAGGTTGATTGGCATCTCTAAATTGTCCTCTGTCTGTGTGTGTGTGTGTGTGAAAACTGGGTGTTTTTTGTGCAGCAGCGGTATGTGTAATGTTTCTGTGAACAGTGTTGAATTCTCACTTGCTCTTTGCAGGATTTTGTTTAACTTTGCCTAGATCGCTGGCAGCTACATCTCTGTGAGGAAGCAGACACAGAATCACTTGATTATGTGCCAAAACTACAGACCAAAAGCTCACAGAATGCATTGGTATTAACTGTAAAGCATAAATATATGGTGTGATACATGTGCTTGATTAGAGTGATAAAGATTTTGAACTTTAGTATTAGATTCGATGTAGATTCTTGCAAAAAATGTGATATTTTATTAACAATTCTTGATTAAGTAAATATTTAATAATATCCATTTCTCAGTTCAGATTATACTTACTCTTTTTTTCTTTTTCCATTTTAATTCTTAGAGAATTTAAAATCACATGACTTTTGCCAACAGCAGTAATGTGTAATGTTTCTGTGAACAGTGTTGTATTCTCACTTGCTCTTTGCAGGATTTTGTTTAACTTTGTCTGGATTGCTGGCAGCTGCATCACTGTGAGGAGACAGATACAGAATCACTTGATTCACACTTCATTTTTGGCAGCAGCATAAATGTTGAAATAAGAACTTATTATGTAAAACTCAACTAATTTAGACTTCTTAAGTTTTTGCTCATTAATCTAGCCATGGGGGTCACAGTCCAGTGATTTCTGTGCCGGTCCCAAGCCCGGATAAATAGAGAGGGTTGCGTCAGGAAGGGCATCCGGCGTAAAACATTGCCAAATTTAACCATGCGAATCGTCAGTACGAATTTCATACCGGATCGGTCGAGGCCCGGGTTAACAACGACCGCCATCGGCGCCGTTGACCTACAGGTCGCCGGTGGAAATTGGGCTACTGTTGGTCGAAGAAGTAGAGGAGGGAGGAGAGTGCACAGACAGAGAGAGAAGAGGAAAGGTAAGAGTGTAGGACTGAGAATAGGAACTCTGAATGTTGGTACTATGACAGGGAAAGGTAGAGAGCTGGCTGATATGATGGAGAGAAGGAAGGTGGATATACTGTGTGTACAGGAGACCAGGTGGAAGGGTAGCAAGGCTCGTAGTACAGGAGCAGGATTCAAGCTGTTTTATTATGGTGTGGATAGTAAGAGAAATGGGGTAGGTGTGGTCCTGAAGGAGGAGTTTGGGAGGAATGTTCTGGAGGTGAAGAGAGTGTCAGACAGGGTGATGAGACTGAAGTTAGAGATTGAAGGGTTGATGTTGAATGTTGTTAGTGGTTATGCCCCACAGGTAGGTTGTGAGTTAGAGGAGAAAGAGAGATTCTGGAGTGAATTAGATGAGGTGATGGAGAGTATTCCCATGGGTGGGAGAGTGGCGATAGGAGCGGATTTTAATGGACATGTTGGTGAGGGAAACAGAGGTGATGAGGAGGTGATGGGGAAGTTGGAGTTAAGGAAAGGAACCTTGAAGGACAGATGGTAGTGGACTTTGCTAAGAGGATGGACATGGCTGTGGTTAACACTTATTTTCAGAAGAGGGAGGAGCATAGAGTGACTTACAGGAGTGGAGGTAGGAGAACACAGGTAGACTACATCCTATGTAGAAGAGGCAATCTGAAAGAGATTAGTGACTGTAAAGTGGTAGTGGGAGAGAGTGTAGCCAGACAGCATAGGATGGTGGTGTGTAGGATGACTTTGTTGGTCTGTAAGATGAAGAGGATAAAGATAGAAGATAAATGTAGGTAAATCTTTATCTTTATCTCTATCTTTATCAAAGAACCAAGTGGTGGAAGCTGAAAAAGGAGGAATGTTGTGAAGAATTTAGACAGAAGTTGAGGCAGGCTCTGGGTGGTCAGGTAGTGCTGCCAGATGACTGGGAAACTACAGCAGAAGTAATGAGGGAGACAGGGAGAAAGGTGCTGGGTGTGTCATCTGGAAGGTGGAAAGAAGATAAGGAGACTTGGTGGTGGAATGAGGGAGTTCAGGGTAGTATCCAGAGGAAGAGATTAGCCAAGAAGAAGTGGGACATGGACAGGACTGAAGAGAATAGACAGGAATACAAGGAGTTACAGCGCAGAGTGAAGAGGGAGGTGTCTAAGGCCAAGCAGAAGGCATATGACGAGTTGTACAGTAGGTTAGACACTAGAGAAGGAGAGAAGGACTTGTACAGGTTAGCTAGGCAGAGGGATCGAGATGGGAAGCATGTGCAGCAAGTTAGAGTTATTAAGGATAGAGATGGAAGGGTGCTCAAAAGTGAGGAGAGTGTACAGAGGAGATGGACGGAGTACTTTGAGGAGCTGATGAATGAGGAAAATGAGAGGGAAAAAAGAGTAGAAGGGGTGAACTCTGTGGAACAGAAAGTAGATAAGATTAGAAAGGATGAAGTCAGGAAGGCTTTGAAGAGGATGAAATGTGGAAAGGCAGTTGGTCCTGACGACATCCCGGTGGAGGTCTGGAAGTGTCTAGGAGAGGCAGCAGTGGAATTTTTAACTAGTTTGTTCAACAGGGTTTTAGAGAGTGAGAGGATGCCTGAGGAATTAAGAAGTAGTGTGTTAGTGCCAATCTTTAAGAATAAGGGTGACGTGCAAAGTTGCAGCAACTATAGGGGGATAAAGTTGATGAGCCATACAATGAAGCTATGGGAAAGAGTAGTGGAAGCTAGGTTAAGGAAGGTAGTGGAAATTTGTGAGCAGCAGTATGGCTTCATGCCCAGAAAGAGCACAACAGATGCAATTTTTGCCCTGAGAATTTTGATGGAGAAGTATAGGGATGGTTAGAGGGAGTTGCAGTGTGTGTTTGTAGACTTGGAGAAAGCGTATGACAGGGTGCCAAGAGAAGAGCTGTGGTACTGTATGAGGAAGTCAGGAGTAGCAGAGAAGTATGTCAGAGTGGTGCAGGACATGTATGAGAGGAGCAGGACAGTGGTGAGGTGTGCTGTAGGTCAGAAAGAGGAGTTGAGTGGAGGTGGGACTGCATCAGTGATCGGCTCTGAGCCCCTTCCTGTTTGCTATAGTGATGGACCAGTTGTTAGAGGAGGTCAGACAGGAGTCTCCTTGGACAATGATGTTTGCAGATGACATTGTGATCTGTAGTGAGAGCAGGGAGCAGGTGGAGGAAAACCTGGAGTGATGGAGGTTTGTGCTGGAGAGAAGAGGAATGAAAGTCAGTTGTAGTAAGACTGAGTACATGTGTGTGAATGAAAGGGAGAGAAGTGGAACAGTAAGGTTACAGGGTGAAGTGGTGAAGAAGGTACAGGAGTTTAAGTACTTGGGGTCAACAGTCCAGAGTAATAGAGAGTATGGGAAAGAGGTAAAGAAGCGAGTGCAGGCAGGTTGGAATGGGTGGAGAAAGGTGTCGGGAGTTCTGTGTGATAGGAAAATATCAGCGAGAATCAAGGGGAAGGTGTACAGGACAGTGGTTAGACCGACCATGCTGTATGGTTTAGAGACAGTGTCACTGAGGAAGAGACAGGAGACAGAGCTAGAGGTAGCAGAGCTGAAGATGTTGAGGTTCTCTTTGGGAGTGACAAGATTGGACAGGATTAGGAACGAGTACATCAGAGGGACAGCTCAAGTTGGACGTTTGGGGGACAAAGTTAGGGAGGCCAGATTAAGACGGTTTGGACATGCTCAGAGGAGGGAGAGTGAGTATATTGGTAGGAGAATGTTGGACATGGAGCTGCCAGGCAGGAGGCAAAAAGGAAGGCCAAAGAGGAGGTATATGAATGGAATAAATGAGGATATGAAGCTAGTGGGTGCAAGTATTGAGGATGCAGAAGATAGGGATAGGTGGAGAGAGATGATTCGCTGTGGCGACCCCTTAAGGGAAAAGCCGAAAGAAGAAGAAGAAGTTTTTGCTCATTATTAAGATTCTTGTCAATTATGATGAGATTATAACTAAGAAAAAAATAAAAATAAAAATAAATGAATAAATAAATATTATATATATATATATATATATATATATATATATATCCCCTCCTTGAACTGCCACCTTATTGTGGTGGAGGAGTTTGAGTACCCGAATGAACCTAGAAGCCATGTTGTCAGGGGCCTAGTGCTCCTGGTAGGGTCTCCCAAGGCAAACAGGTTCTAGGTGATGGGTCAGACTAAGAGCGGTTCAAGACTCTTATGGAAGTAATATCAAGGACCGTTACGTCGCCCGGACTGGCGTCACCGGGGCCCCACCCTGGAACCAGGCCTGGGGTTGGGGCACGCAGGCGAGCGCCTGGTGGCCGAGTCTTTGCCTGCGGGACTCGGCCGGGAACAGCCCGAAGAAAAGACGTAGGCCCACCTTCCCGTAGGCCCACCACCCGCAGGAAGGAGCATAAGGGTCCGGTGCCATGTGTTTTGGGTAGCAGTCATGGGCGGGGGCCCCGACGACCCAAACCCTGGACAAAGAATCTGGCTTTTGGGACATGGAATGTCACCTCACTGGGGGGGAAGGAGCCCGAGCTGGTGAGGGAGGTCGAGCGGTACTGGCTAGAGATAGTCGGGCTTGCCTCCACACACAGCCTGGGCTCTGGAACCCAACTCCTTGAGAGAGGTTGGACCCTCTTCTTCTCTGGAGTGCCCCATGGTGAGAGGCATCGGGCTGGGGTGGGCTTGCTTATAGCCCCCAGCTCAGCCGCCATGTGCTGGAGTTTTCCCCGGTAAACGAAAGGGTTGTTTCCCTGCGCCTTCGGGCAATAGAATAGAATAGGTGTCTCACTGTTGTTTCGGCTTATGGGCCGAACGACAGTGTGGAGTACCCAACCTTCTTGGAGACCCTGCGAGGGGTGCTGGAAGGTGCTCCGACTGGGGACTCCATAGTTTTGCTGGGGGACCTCAACGCCCATGTGGGCAACGACAGTGATACCTGGAGGGGCGTGATTGGGAGGAACAGCCCCCCTGATCTGAACTCGAGTGGTGTCCTGTTGCTGGACTTCTGTGCTAGTCACAGCCTGTCCATAACAAACACCATGTTCAAGCATAAGGGTGCCCATCAGTACACGTGGTACCAGGACACCCTAGGCCGGAGATCAATGATCGACCTTGTGATCGTGTCATCTGACCTTCGGCCACATGTCTTGGACACTCGGGTGAAGAGAGGGGCGGAGCTGTCAACCGATCACCACCTGGTGGTGAGTTGGATCCGCTTACGGAGGAGGATGCCGGACAGACTTGGCAGGCCCAAACGTATTGTGAGGGTCTGTTGGGAACGTCTTGCTGATCCCTCTGTTAGGGGGGTCTTCAAATCCCACCTCCAGGACAGTTTCAACCAGATCCCGAGGGAGGTTGGGGACATTGAGTCTGAGTGGACCATGTTCTCCTCCTCCATTGTTGACGCAGCCATCCGGAGCTGTGGCCGTAAGGTCTCTGCTGCCGGTCGCGGCGGCAATCCCCGAACACAGTGGTGGACACTGGAAGTAAGGGATGCCGTCAAGCTGAAGAAGGAGTCCTATCGAGCCTGGTTGGCTTGAGGGACTCTGGAGGGAGCTGAGGCATACCGGCAGGCCAAGCGAACTACAGCCATGGTGGTCTCCGAAGCAAAAACTCGGATCTGGGAGGAGTTCGGTGAGGCCATGGAGAAGGACTATCGGACGGCCTCGGGGAAATTCTGGCAGACCGTTCGGCGCCTCAGAAGGGGTAAGCAGCTCTCTGCCAACACTGTTTACGGTGGAGGTGGAGAATTGCTGGTCTCGACTGGGGATATTGTCGGACGGTGGAAGGATCTCCAAGGATCTCCTCAACCCCACTCACACGCCTTCTGTAGAGGAACCAGAGGCAGAGGACTCAGAGGTAGATTCATTTATCACCCAAGCTGAGGCCACTGAGGTAGTTCAGCAGCTCCTTGGTGGCAAGGCACCGGGTGTGGATGAGATTCGCCCTGAGTACCTTAAGTCTCTGAATGTTGTGGGGCTGTCTTGGCTGACACGTCTCTGCGACATAGCGTGGCGGTCAGGGACAGTGCCTCTGGACTGGGCGACTGGGGTGGTGGTCCCTCTTTTTAAGAAGGGGGACCGGAGGGTGTGTTCCAACTATAGGGGGATCACACTCCTCAGCCTCCCAGAGAAAGTCTATTCCAGAGTACTGGAGAGGAGAGTCCGACCGTTAGTCGAACCTCGGATACAGGAGGAGCAATGCGGTTTTCGACCTAGTCGTGGAACACTGGACCAGCTCTATACCCTCCACAGGGTGCTCGAGGGTTCGTGGGAGTTTGCCCAACCAGTCCACATGTGTTTTGTGGACTTGGAGAAGGCTTTCGACTGTGTCCCTCGTAGCATTCTGTGGGAGGTGCTCTGGAAGTACAGGGTCCATGGCCCTCTGTTAAGGGCTGTTCGGTCTCTGTATAACCGGAGCAGGAGCTTGGTTCGCATTGCCAGCTGTAAGTCAGATCTGTTCCCAGTGCATGTTGGGCTCCGACAGGGCTGTCCTTTGTCACCGGTTCTGTTCATTGTTTTTATGGACAGAATTTCTAGGCGCAGCCAGGGGCTGGAGGGAGTCCAGTTTGGGGACCACAGGATTTCATCGCTGATTTTTGCAGATGATGTTGTCCTGTTGGCTCCTTCAAGCCTGGACTTACAGCATGCACTGGGGCGTTTTGCAGCTGAGTGTGAAGCGGCTGGGATGAGGGTCAGCACCTCCAAATCGGAGGCCATGGTTCTTGACCGGAAAAAGGTGGCTTGCACCCCTCAGGTTGGAGGGGAGGTCCTTCCTCAAGTGGAGGAGTTTAAGTATCTCGGGATCTTGTTCACAAGTGAGGGAAGGATGGATCGTGAGATTGACAGACGGATCGGTGCGGCGGCAGCAGTAATGCGGTCTATGTACCGGTCTGTTGTGGTGAAGAAAGAGCTGAGCCGGAAGGCGAAGCTCTCGATTTACCAGTCAATCTACGTTCCTACTCTCACCTATGGTCATGAGCTCTGGGTCATGACCGAAAGGGTAAGATCTCGGATACAAGTGGCCAAAATGAGCTTCCTCCGTAGGGTGGCGGGGCGCTCCCTTAGAGATAAGGTAAGGAGCTCTGTCACCCGGGAGGAGCTCGGAGTAGAGCCGCTGCTCCTCCACATCGAAAGGGGGCAGTTGAGGTGGCTCGGGCATCTGTTTCGGATGCCTCCGGGACGTCTCCCTGGAGAGGTGTTCCGGGCATGCCCCACCGGGAAGAGGCCCCGGGGAAGACCCAGGACACGCTGGAGAGACTATGTCTCTTGGCTGGCCTGGGAACGCCTCAGGGTCCCTCCGGAAGAGCTGGAGGAAGTGTCTGGGGAGAGGGAGGTCTGGGCATCCCTACTTAGACTGCTGCCCCCGCGACCCGGCTCCAGATAAGCGGAAGACAATGAATGAATGAATATATATATATATATATATATATATATATATATATATATATATATATATATATATTCTAACACTAGATTAAGAAAAGATTTTTGCTGACTGCATTTCCCTGTTATCATATGTCATTCTTAATAACATCTCTCTTTCTCTCTCTCTCTCACACACACACACACACACAATAAGGAAGCAGAGACAAGTGACAGTAGGTGAAAATGCCTTAACTGCATAATTAATTAATTGCATCCATTAATTTTGGAATTTTGGTAGGTTTCTGTGTAATAGCAATTGGTGTAATGTTTCTGTAAATAGTGTTGCATTCTCACTTGCTCTTTGCAGGATTTTGTTTAACTTTCTTTAGATCGCTGGCAGCTGCATCACTGTGAGGAGACAGACACAGAATCACTTGAAATGATTTTTAATGTTTCTCTGTTCAATAAACATTTAAAACATGTTTAAATAACCACAACAGATTAGATTTAGATTCTTGCAAAAAAAAAATGGTGATTTCTAAATTCAGTAAATATTTAATAATAACCATTTCTCAGATCACATAATACTAATTCTTTTTTTTCAATTAAATATTTTAGAGAATTGAAAGTAACATGATATAATTTAAAAAAAAAAAGCTAAACTGGGTGTTTTTGTAACAGTTGCATTAATGTGTCTGTGAACAGTGCTGAATTCTCACTTGCTCTTTGCAGGATTTTGTTTAACTTTGTCTGGATCGCTGGCAGCTACATCTCTGTGAGGTAACAGATACAGAATCACTTGATATGCCAAAACTATAGATCAAAAACTCGACAGAACTTTTTACTGCTTCCTGCCAAAGGCCACAACCAATAAAGCATAATGGAAACTGTCACTGTAAAACCAACAGTTTGAACTTCTGCCATTTTTGTGTCAAAAAACTGAAGCTAAGTTTGGTGTATGATTCCTCTGTAACCTACTCTGTGAATAAACTTAAGGACAAGATTTCTTCCACTGAATTTTCATTTCACTTCTCATCAATTAAATGCTAAATGTTTTAATGAATTAAGAAATGTTAGTAACGACTTTATTTTATTGGCACGTGTCGGAACTCAAGAGTCCCCTCTGAGTGGACATATCGCAGGATGAATGTTGAGTTTATCTATTTCCCCTTAGTTTTCCATGATCAATTAACTCAGTAAACTTATCAACATGAAACTCAGTAAACTACCAAAACGTAGCCAAAATGATGAGCGGTCAGTCATCAGATGGGAAGAAGCAAATTCTATATTCAGCAAGACACCCGTCACTTCACGTGTTTTACTGAAGAGAGCAGCTGGTCTGAAGAACTTCGAAAAAGTCCCTACTATTTATACACGTTTATTCCAATTCAGTTTTAACATTTCATCCCTTCATTTGAGCCCCTCCTTACCTAATTTGCATACATACATATCGGTGGCGTTCTTCAACGATCTCTTCAGAACGTCTCGACCTCTCACCTAGTTTTTTGATTCTTTGAACACGATGTTCTCTTCACCTCCTTGTGACTTCTGACATAGTATTGACCTTTTCTAGATGTTTGCAAGTTTGGTTAACCACACGTTGCAAAGTCAGCATTACGGTATCATGTTCTTCTACATTTTATTTACCTAGCTCAGTGCAAAGCAAGATTAAATAGCCTGCGTTTTAAGATTAGTCACAGGATATGCACCTTGCTCATCCAATTCCCCATTAGCTCAATTGGCCGGTCAACCAACCCAGTGATCCCATTGGATAGGCCGACTGACTGCAATCTCCAATGCTTATAATAGATCTCTTTTCCCTCTTTCCAACCTCAGTGTGGTTATTACACTAGCACGCCAATACTTCTACAGTTATGCTTGATTATCATAATTTTGCCTCAAGCAAAGCCTGCTCTTAAGTTATAATTGAATACTGTAAGCATATAGGTGAATACTGTAAGATTAATATACTTGAATACTGTAAGAATATACTATTTTAAGCAGAGTATTGTTATGTTAAAAGTAAGCATAAAATTAAACTTAAAATTTCTCCGACACATGGAAGCCCATTTACATCAGCTAGAGGAAAATTTTTTTTAGAATTTGTTACAGGTGCATCTGAAAGTTTAATTTCCACAACAATAATAAATTTTCAGATACAGCTGAAACAAATAGTATGAAAAGTTTTTTTTTTCTTGGTGTAAATGGGCTTCTGTCTGACAATAAAATAGTCATTTCTAACATTTCTTAGTTCATATAAAAACATTTAGCAAACATTTTCCTATCCACTTTATACATATTCCTTGGTTAGTTTTCAAACACGCACGATCACACACAATAAGAAAGTAGTAACAAGTGACAGACTAAATACTGGCATTATTTTGCCTGTGATATTTCTGTGAACAGTCTTGTATTCTCACTTGTTCTTTGCAGGATTTTGCTTAACTTTGCCTGAATTGCTGGCAGCTGTATCACTGTAAGGAGACAGGTACAGAATCACTTGAAATGATTTCTAATGTTTCTCAATTCAATAAACATTTAAAACATGTTTAAATAACCACAACAGGATTAGATTAGATTTAGATTCTTGCAGAAAAAATGGTGGTTTCTAAAGTTTCTCAATTCAGTGAATATTTATTGATTAAAAATCTATTTAAGGTTTTAGAGAACTAAAAGTCACATGACTAAATGGAAAATGCTAAACTGAGTGTTTTTTGTGCAGCAGCGGTATGTGTAATGTTTCTGTGAACAGTGTTGAATTCTCACTTGCTCTTTCCAGGATTTTGCTTAACTTTGCCTGAATTGCTGGCAGCTGTATCACTGTGAGGAGACAGACACAGAATCACTTTATTCATTCTCTTTAGCATCAGCATAAATGTTATTATCTAAAAATCTTGACTTTTAATCATTTTCTTATCAATTATGATTCTAATAAAAAAGAAACTCTTATGTAGAATTTTTTTTTTACCTAAATGGCAAAACATTTTATTGCAATGATTGTAGTCCCATCACTAATCTTTCTATACCTTCTTCTTAAACAAATAATCAGAGTAAAGAGTATCTTGCAGCTTTGAACTATACGGAAGTACTCTACATTATGAGAAGATTTTCACTGCCTGCAATTTCCTGTTATCATGTGTCAGTCTTATGTCAAATAATATGTACTGAATATCAGTCTCTCTCTCTCTCTCTCTCTCTCTCTCTCTCTCTCTCTAACTCAGTATATGCAGTGGTGGGCATAGTACACCTCTCCTGTACTTGAGAATAACCAATGCGTTCTGGACACACCTGTGTCCTGTGAAGCAGTTTTAAACAGATGACAAGCGAGGATCTAAGCAGATTCACTTTAAGTTAAACTTGCTGCTATACAGATTCAGAGGAAAAAAAGTTCAAATTCAGTACAGTCAATATTTCTGTATTTTGCAGTAATCTTATTCTGCTTTACATAAAAAATGAAAAAAGAAGTTTTACTTGGTGACTGGTCAAATATCAACAATAAAGGTTGAGCTATTAGGTTATTGGGTTGCTGTATAACATCAGTAACATTAATATAGACTGCTGCTCAAGAGTTACTGATTACATTAGCATACTAAATTGTAACTAGCCATGCACGACATAATTTATTCGCATGCACAATAAAATCCTTCATTCTTTAAGCTAACATTAGATTTCATATTAAAGAAAATGGCCATTATGATTATCACAGGATGTGCTCACCTCTACATGTTTTCTCAAATAGTATGTTGAATTTTTGTAAGACGAAATCGTATGTTACTGAGGCAGCCAGAGCAGATTATCTGAATATGAAAGACTCTTTCTTCTGTTCTACAACTTAAAACAAATCTTGCAGGTAAGGCCATGGGTGTGCAGGTGGCTGGATGGGGTCAGGGTTTTCTTTCATCGTAGGCTACAGTATTTCAGGCTGTGACACTGCAATTTTACTGTACTGTACTGTGTTTGTTCTCACTGCATTTAATGAAAAGCAAAAAGTTACAAAGGTCAAAAATAATGCATACGTTGTACCTAGGTAAGCTTGCTGTGCTGCAATTGGACAAGTGTTTTTTAATACCAGTAATGAAAGATGTGGCATAATGTAGTGAAGTAGAAAGTAAGATATACTACTTCAAAATGTTGTGCAGTGAAAGTAAAAAGTCTCAAAAAAAATTTATACTTTAGTAAAGTACAGATACTGGAAAAAGATACTTAAGTACACTAACGAATTACATTTACTTCGTTACTGCCCACCACTAGATATATGATACTGATAAAAATTTGGGACTTTCAGTGTAGCTTTCTGTGTAATAGCAATTGGTGTAATGTTTCTGTGAACAGTGTTGTATTCTCACTTGCTCTTTGCAGGATTTTGTTTAACCTTGTCTGGATTGCTGGCAGCTGTATCACTGTGAGGAGACAGGTACAGAATCACTTGAAATGATTTCTAATGTTTCTCAATTCAATAAACATTTAAAACATGTTTAAATAACCACAACAGGATTAGATTAGATTTAGATTCTTGCAGAAAAAATGGTGGTTTCTAAAGTTTCTCAATTCAGTGAATATTTATTGATTAAAAATCTATTTAAAGTTTTAGAGAACTAAAAGTCACATGACTAAATGGAAAATGCTAAACTGGGTGTTTTTTGTGCAGCAGCGGTATGTGTAATGTTTCTGTGAACAGTGTTGAATTCTCACTTGCTCTTTGCAGGATTTTGCTTAACTTTGCCTGAATTGCTGGCAGCTGTATCACTGTGAGGAGACAGACACAGAATCACTTTATTCATTCTCTTTAGCATCAGCATAAATGTTATTATCTAAAAATCTTGACTTTTTAATTATTTTCTTATCAATTATGATTCTAATAAAAAAGAAACTCTTATGTAGAATTTTTTTTACCTAAATGGCAAAATATTTTATTGCAATGATTGTAGTCCCATCACTATTCTTTCTATACCTTCTTCTTAAACAAATAATTAGAGTAAAGAGTATTTTGCAGCTTTGAACTATACGGAAGTACTCTACATTATGAGAAGATTTTCACTGCCTGCAATTTCCTGTTATCATGTGTCAGTCTTATGTCAAATAATATGTACTGAATATCAGTCTCTCTCTCTCTCTCTCTCTCTCTCTCTCTCTCTCTAACTCAGTATATGCAGTGGTGGGCATAGTACACCTCTCCTGTACTTGAGAATAACCAATGCGTTCTGGACACACCTGTGTCCTGTGAATCAGTTTTAAACAGATGACAAGCGAGGATCTAAGCAGATTCACTTTAAGTTAAACTTGCTGCTATACAGATTCAGAGGAAAAAAAGTTCAAATTCAGTACAGTCAATATTTCTGTATTTTGCAGTAATCTTATTCTGCTTTACATAAAAAATGAAAAAAGAAGTTTTACTTGGTGACTGGTCAAATATCAACAATAAAGGTTGAGCTATTGGGTTATTGGGTTGCTGTATAACATCAGTAACATTAATATAGACTGCTGCTCAAGAGTTACTGATTACAAAAGCATACTAAATTGTAACTAGCCATGCACGACATAATTTATTCGCATGCACAATAAAATCCTTCATTCTTTAAGCTAACATTAGATTTCATATTAAAGAAAATGGCCATTATGATTATCACAGGATGTGCTCACCTCTACATGTTTTCTCAAATAGTATGTTGAATTTTTGTAAGACGAAATCGTATGTTACTGAGGCAGCCAGAGCAGATTATCTGAATATGAAAGACTCTTTCTTCTGTTCTACAACTTAAAACAAATCTTGCAGGTAAGGCCATGGGTGTGCGGGTGGCTGGATGGGGTCAGGGTTTTCTTTCATCGTAGGCTACAGTATTTCAGGCTGTGATACTGCAATTTTACTGTACTGTACTCTGTTTGTTCTTGCTGCATTTAATGAAACCAAAAAGTTACGAAGGTCAAAAATAATGCGTACGTTGTACCTAGGTAAGCTTGCTGTGCTGCAATTGGACAACTGTTTTTTAATACCAGTAATGAAAGATGTGGCATAATGTAGTGAAGTAGAAAGTAAGATATACTACTTCAAAATGTTGTGCAGTGAAAGTAAAAAGTCTCAAAAAAATTTATACTTTAGTAAAGTACAGATACTGGAAAAAGATACTTAAGTACACTAACGAATTACATTTACTTCGTTACTGCTCACCACTAGATATATGATACTGATAAAAATTTGGGACTTTCAGTGTAGCTTTCTGTGTAATAGCAATTGGTGTAATGTTTCTGTGAACAGTGTTGTATTCTCACTTGCTCTTTGCAGGATTTTGTTTAACCTTGTCTGGATTGCTGGCAGTTACATCACTGTGAGGAGACAGACACAGAATCACTTGAAGTGATTTCTAATGTAAAGTCTAATTTCGACAGTAATAATAAGTCAGATACAGCTGAAAGAAATGTTATGAAAAGTAATTTTTCCTCTAAATGGGCTTCTATCTGCCAATAAAATAAAGCAATTTCTAATAGTGTCAGGAACCACTGGGACAGTTCCCTGCCAGACCACTGGGGGGGTGCTGGCAGGTGAATCGGCAGAGCCTGCTTTGTTTTTTGTTTTCCCCATGTACTTTGTGCCAATTGTTTAGCCTTCCTGTGCATGGGTCTGTTTCCATGATGTGCGGCTGCACACGGAACCCATGGGCTTCTGGGTTTGAGCCCCGAGGGGTACGGGCGGCCCCAGATGTTGATGAACAAACAGTACTCGTTTCATATTTAAAATATTTTTAAATATAACATTTCCCTATCCACTTTATATATATTTCTTTGTTAGATTTTAACACACACACACACACACACACACACACACACAAGAAGAAAGTAGTAACAAGTGAAAAACTAAATACTGCTATTAGTTTGGCTGTAATGTTTCTATGAACAGTGTTGTATTCTCACTTGCTGTTTGCAGGAATTTGGGAGACACTGGCTGGATAGCTGACAGCTGCATCACTGTGAGGAGACACAGAATCACTTGTCCTGTTATCATATGTCAATATTAGTCACAGTCACACTCTCTCTCTCTCTCACACACACACACTCACACACACACACACACACACACACACACACACACACACACACACACACACACACAATAAAAAAGCATTGACAAGTGACAACAGATCAAAATGCAGCCATTATAACTCAGTGTAAAAGTCAGATATATGAAACTATTACCTTTTTTGGACTTTTAATGTAGATTTCTGTGTAATAGCAACTGGTCTACTGGTTCTGCGAACCATGCTGTATTTTCTTGTTGTGTATTTTGCAACTTTATGTGGCTTGCTGGCAGCCAAATCACTGTGAGGAGACAGACACAGAATCACCTGAGATGATTTCTCAAATCAATAAACATTTTTTAACATTTTTAAATGACCACAACAGGATTAGATTAGTGTGTGTGTGTGTGCGCGCGCGTGTGTGTGTGTTAAATTACATCTGGACTGGATCTCGATCAGTTAAAACTGTGTAAATTTTTGCCCCTTCATTTTCGTCTGGAGTAGGTCAAAATATTCATTCATTTATTCATTACTCTACTTATTATCTCAAAATAGACGTATTACTGCAAAGATTTCACTTCTTGTTAAAACTCTATCTTATTGATTTTTTAGATTCAATGTGCCTGTGGACTGTGTTGTATTCTCACTTGCTTGTAGGATTTGGTGAAACTCTTCTTCAGTAATGAAGCAAAGTTTGGTGCATGAGCTCTATCCTTTCAGCTAATTGACTACTCTGTAACCTACTCTGTGAATAAAATCAACTTAAAGACAAGATTTATTCCTTTTCACTTCTTATCAATTATATTATAGTTTAATTTCCACAATAATAATAAGTCAGACTTTTCCAATACAGCTGAAACAAATGTTAGGCTTTTTTTCTTCTACCAGTCATAAATGGGCTTCCATGTGCCAAAGAAAACCTACATGATGTAATGATTTTTTTTTAGATTTGATGTGGCTGTGAACTGTGCTGCATTCTCACTTGCTGCTTGCAGGATTTTGTTTAACTTCAGGTAGAAATCTGCAAAAAGACAAAGAGAAAATCACTTGAAATGTTGCCAGTAACCAAGAGCAACAGCTTCTGTTCACATCCTTCTCTTTTGTATTATTACAATATAATCACTTTTACTGACACAAACCAAACACAATGATATGGAAAAACAATTGAATATGGAAACTAAATGAGTGTTTCACTAGAAACAGAGGGTAAACTGCTTGTGAAAACAAAGTAAAGACTCATAGACTGGTAAAGTTTATTTACATACATGTATAGGCTGAAGACTTTCAGACTGAATTTTCCATAACTACATATATTTCCTGTTGCCCCATACACTTACTTATTGTGTTCAGTCAAATATATTTAAAGCAAGGAAATATGTGTAGTTATTATTATTAATATAATTATTATAGGATATCAAAATCTATCTATCTATCTATCTATCTAGAGAGAAAGAGAGAGAGAAAGAGAGAGACATAGAGAAAGAGATAGCTAGATATAGATTTTTACAGTATTTCAGTTTTAATATTCATTACATCAGATTTTTAGCAGGTTAAAAAATACGTACATGCTTTGTTAGTATTTGGTAGCATTGCCTGTAAAACTGCATGAACTCGAATAAAACACTTGAGACACCCTTTCACAAGCCTTTCTGTAAATTGCTATGGATAAGATAATATTGTAAATACAGGTGGTAAAGCTGGAAAACAGTTCAGTTTCTGCCCGATTGAGTTTTTCCAGAAGAATCGCTGACTGATGGAGCGCCTTCAGTGTTGATGTAACAACAAAAATAACACTACGGTAGTTGCTTTCGGCTGCTCCCTGTTCGGGGTCGCCACAGCGGACCAACTGGTCCGCACAACAACTTGGCAAATGTTTTACGCCGGATGCCCTCCTGACGCAACTCTCCCATTTTTCCGGGCTTGGGACCGGCACTGCATCCTGTGGCTGGGAATCAAACCCAGGCCTTCCGCATGATAGGCGAGAAACCTACCACTGAGCCACCAATGCCCCAAGAAAAATAACACTACGGTAATAACACTATATCATATACCACTGAACAAATTTTCATATCAGATCATTATCTGGGTGTGACAAAAAAACAAAACATTTAACTGACATGTAAACAAGAAAAATTGTTTAGTAGTTTAGTTAAAAATTGTTTAGTGAATGTTATATCATATGTTCTTGTAAGCCTTGTGCTTTGTTTTTTTTTATTTTTTTCATTTCTGTGCTGAACGTTTTATGGAAAAAATTAAAGAGGGCAAAAAGTATGCAGTGGGTATTGCATGTATTACATAACCATTTATTATTCTGCCATAGAAAACTGTGAAACAGGAGCACAGAACTGACTGTAATTTGGGAAACCTGAACATCTCTGTTTTGAAATAGGCCTATTTACTGAAACAAAATAAGTGTCTTCACCATTCAAAACACAAGTAGGCTACAGCTTTGTAAAACATTGAAAACCCGTGAAAAATGCTGATAAAGATGTGCAAGCATGCAATTCCTCCTCACTATGCTTATATTCTTTATGTAGTTTTTATTTACTATATCAGATTTTTATCAGGTTAAAATTTACATACATATGCTTTGTTAGTGTAGTATGTTGTAGCATTGCCTTTTAATTGCTTGAACTTGAATAAAACACTTGAGACAGCCTTCTACAAACACTCTACAAGCAATACTTTGCCAGTTCTTCCTGACAAACTTGGTGTAACTCAGTCAGGTTTGTGGGCCTCCTTGCTCCAAACATGCTAGATTCTGTTTCTGGTGAATGCTATAGCTTGGAAATATAGAAATAATAACAACCATTGTTCAGCTGTAAACTGATGGTAATTTTTCCAGCTTCTAACACATCAAGTTTGAGGACAAAATGTTTACTTGTTGCCTAATATATCCCACCCACTAACAGGTGCCATGTTGAGGAAATAATCATTCATTGTCTACCGCTTATCCGATCTATTCTCAGGAGATCTCAGGCGTCATCGGACAGGATACACCCTGGACAGAGTGCCAACCCATCGCAGGGCACACACACACAATGGACAATTTAGAGATGCCAATCAACCCCCAAGGCACGGGGAGAACATGCAAACTCCACACACATGGCAGAGGCGGGAATCGAACCCCCAATCCTGGAGGTGTGAGGTAAACATGCCCCCTAGGAGATAACCAGTGTGCAGAGAACTTTGTGTACTTGGTCTGTTCTGATCTGTTGCACTTTTGCATCCTGTCACTTTACAGTGCTTACTTTATAAGCAGACACTTTAACACTGGACTTTACTGTAGGCAAGAATGCAAGTCTTTCAACACTTTCACATATATTTACTTTATGCAAGCTTAATGCATAGATGTATGTAAATGCATAATGCACAATGCTTTATGCAACTTTAAAAGTTTATCATCTGTATACACAACTTCAAAGTTAACCAAGTGTCCAAATTGTTCAAACCTACAATATTTTCAACCTACAAGGAAGGATTTACGTCAAAGCTAGCACTCATTTGTTATTAGACAAGTTCAATAAGACAAGAAGAACTGTTTGACTTAATGTTAATTGCAGTGACACTTTTTAGCAAACAGTGTCTATGTTCTATAATTCAACTCTGTGAAAACAGGAAAAGAGCAAACAAACAAACAAACAAACAACAAACACTCACCTCTGAGTAAAGTAATGCCAAAACAGCATGCTGATGAAGGAGGCGAAAAAGATGATAGAGAGCAGCCTTATACTATAAGTCGTCATATCTTATATCTTCATAAGTGTGCTCTATCTCTCTTCCTGGCCCAACAACCAGATTTGTAGGGTTAGAAATTTCTTGTGTAAAAACCACCCTCTATTTCTTTTTTAACTGTCATACCTGCAGCCTCTCTCTGTATCTCTTTCACTTCCGCGCTCTCTCTGTTCGTCCACGATGTGCAAATGTCTGATCTAATTTACACTATATCGTCAATTTCACGTCATAAGTATCGCGGTCTTGAAAACAACCGTATGCGTGACTTATAGAAGTAAACACACACAAAAACTAACAAAAAAAACGCAGAGAAATAGGTATTAATAAACAAAATTGGATCTTCCTCGGTTCATTTACTTCCATGCTTGCTCTCTCTCTGCTTTTTCTTTGCTCAAAATTTCCTTTACACGCTTCACTTTTTTTTGCTCTCGTTTTTTAACTTTCATGAACATTAAGGGCGGGATAAAAGTCTCCAGTAGTCCGCTGGATCTACTCCCACAGCCCTTCTCTCTAGCCAATCAATAAGACGGGAATTAGGTGACGTCACGGACGCGCGACTCGAGAAACGAGAGCAAAGAAAACTTATGGGTGGATAAAAAGAACGAAAATATGTTTTCTTTATTATTTTGTGTTCTTTTTTTATGATTTATATTGTGTATTCAATTCTACGATTCGTGCATAATAATTTTTTTTTTTTTACTACCACGATATTATGACGTCAGACTGACGCCATATGACATACACTGCGCACCCACTTTCACTTTTATGGCATGTCTAGCACCTGGTCTGTTTCCGGTTTTTGTTCCTCTCTCTTGTTCCTCCTTTTTCATGATTTTGCACACTAATTATTTTGGTCTTAAGCTGTTAAACCAACGTATCTCTATGGCTTAAGAGGTTGGATTTTCCTACAAAAATATAGCCAGGTTTATTATAGTAGTTTATGCACAAATTCACCCACAAGGAACACAAGCAGCCCAATTAACCCTTTCATGCATTAATTATTTATATAAAAACACATACAGGTTATTTCTTTTTGTAACCTAAAATTGCATGTGATGGGAATTTTAACTTAATGAACCCTCCCATTTTTCCAGGCTTGGGCCTGGCCCTGCATCCAGTGGCTGGGTTATCAAACCAAGGCCTTCCGCATGATAGGCGAGAAACCTACCACTGAGCCACCAAGAACCCTAGAGTATTTTAACATAATAATAATAATAATAATAATAATAATAATAATAATAATAATAATAATTATTATTATTATTATTATTATTATTACTTATTTTTTAAGCATCTCTTATACTAAAAAAAATACAGATTATCCATGTATAGAGATGTGATGCATGCTGACCCCTGTCCACTATCAAATCATGTTAACTTTTCCATACTGTTGAAGTGTATTACTTACCAGGAGTAGATGTGGTGCCAGGATACATTATGGGAAGAAAGCAAGCCAGCAGACAGTGTGACTGAAATATGAGGTATTTGAAGGCCAGGTCAACAGTTTGAACTCTTTCGTCATGTTTCTCAAACCACACCAACCATTTTTGCAGTGTGGTTAGGGAAATTATCCTGCTAAAAGAGGCCACTGCCATTAGCGAGTAGCATGAAAGGGTGTACTTCCTATTATCTTACTTTGCTAGTTTGCCTTCCAGGTGCTATCTGTTCCCCAGGTAAGTGACACCAGGTTGTTCAAATAATGTAAACAGAAAAACTTATAAAGAGAGACTTGTCCAACACACACCCACATTCCCATTCACTCCCAAAGACTCACAGCTTCAGAGTGAGATATGAAATGATGTGCTAAAAGCCTGTTGTTCAGTGAGCATTAAACTTTGATCCAATTAAAAAACCATTGTACTAGCGAAGTACAGTTTCCAGTGGCACCAGTGATTAATGTTACTTCCTTCAAAGCAGCTGAGAGAGGTCAGTGAAGTCTTTTTCATAGGGTTTCTGTCGTACACATACAGTGGGGCAAAAAAGTATTTAGTCAGCCACCAATTGTGCAAGTTCTCCCACTTAAAAAGATGAGAGAGGCCTGTAATTTTCATCATAGGTACACTTCAACTATGAGAGACAGAATGAAAAAAAAAAAATCCAGAAAATCACATTATCTGATTTTTAAAGAATTTATTTGCAAGTTATGGTGGAAAATAAGTATTTGGTCAATAACAAAAGTTCATCTCAATACTTTGTTATATACCCTTTGTTAGCAATGACAGAGGTCAAACGTTTTCTGTAAGTCGCCACAAGGTTTTTACACACTGTTGCTGGTAGTTTGGCCCATTCCTCCATGCAGATCTCCTCTAGAGCAGTGATGTTTTGGGGCTGTCGCTGGGCAACACGGATTTTCAACCTCCAAAGATTTTCTATGGGGTTGAGATCTGGAGACTGGCTAGGCCACTCCAGGACCTTGAAATGCTTCTTACGAAGCCACTCCTTCGTTGCCTGGGCGGTGTGTTTGGGATCATTGTCATGCTGAAAGACCCAGCCACATTTCATCTTCAATGCCCATGCTGATGGAAGGAGGTTTTTACTCAAAATCTCACGATACATGGCCCCATTCATTCTTTCCTTTACACGGATCAGTCGTCCTGGTCCCTTTGCAGAAAAACAGCCCCAAAGCATGATGTTTCCACCCCCATGCTTCACAGTAGTGTCGGAAAATTTTAAGGTTAATTTTATGCTTACTTTTAACATAACAATACTCTGCTTAAAATAGTATATTCTTACAGTATTCAAGTATATTAATCTTACAGTATTCAACTATATCCTTACAGTATTCAATTATACCTTAAGAGCAGGCTTTGCTTGAGGCAAAAATATGATAATCAAGCATTATCGAAAACAGAGATTAGCAACTACCAGCTTTATTCTTCAGCCGAGATATCAGCCAAATGGGCAGTAGGAGAAGTTGGGGAGTAGGATGGAGAAAACGGGGGGAATGAAGACGTAGAGAAGGAAGAAGAAGGAGGAGGAAAGGGGTCATCACGGTCAGGTTCATCGTCAAGGTCAGGTTCATCATCAGGGTCAGGCACATCATCGGGTCCACCCAGCAGAGGGGAGGCCTCAGCAAGAGTAGGGAGGTTATCCAATACATCAGATAGGAAGCGGCTAAGCTCAGTGGCCATGAATCTTAAGAGGCGAGCACTCTCAAAGCAGCGTCTCAGGCTTCGGGCGGAGAGGCCTTTGGCCGGCGAAGCCAAAGCCATGTGCTCGTCTGTATCGACACACCATGGTATAGTGAGAATCAGCAAGGCCAACATTCTTAAAAACAACGTGTGCGGCAACCCTAGAAACAGGAGAGAGGAACGTCATAACAACCCTCAGATAGGACAATAACAAGATAAGGAGTAGGTAAACAGATAAATAGGGACATTGACTTACCTAGGTAAGGTGGAGGGGTGCTGTAAGGTCCCGTGGGAAAAACCAGAGATGTCAGAGATGGAAGTAGAGTGTGAGAGGCGAGATGATGCGGAGGCAAATGGCAGGTGGCTGTGTTTATAGGTTAGGCGGGGCAGGGCCCAAACCCAAGTTAAATCAAAACAGTGAATGAGCCTTTTCTAGTGGCTGGTATTACCCAAAACATGGAACAAAAGTAAGAAATCACTGAATGGCAGTCAAGCACACAAGTAATGTACAGGGGAAATACAAAAAAGGGGGTTGTGATAGAATATATGGGAGGAAACTACACTAAACCTAACTGAACTAGCTGCAGAGCAAATAAGGTTAAGGCCTCAGATAATAAGACCAACAATAAACAAGGATAAATGAATAAAAGACTAATTAAATATTGGGAGGGGAAACATCTTAATACTCCAAATACATGCCAGATAACCCCACAAAGCCAGCCTTCAAGTACTCTGATATAGGGGATATGATAAATAGGTTCCTAAAGTATAAATTAGTAAATACCTAATTTCTGCAAATACTGTGACCTGTTAACTATGATAGACAGGCCTAGGCCTGACTTAAAGGCCCGGGCTATTGGTATCCTTGAGGCCAACGGATGGTAATCTTAAGGCCATCAGTTATGAACAAACGAAGGAGGGGTTGATTTTATGGGGCATATTCAGCAGAATAATCATCTATCGTCAAAACAAGCGCTGACAAACAAGTGTAAAGAGGGGTGAAAAGGCCCCTATATATAGGGGAAATTTGTGTGGGGGGTTGCACTTGACCGCATCGGGCCTGAAGCTGTGTGTTTTGAGTGCCAATAAAGCTGGTTTGCTTCTTCTCATTCAAGCCTGAAGAAGTTTCATTATTTTCTTTCTTACAATTTAGCAAAGTATTTGGTAAATATAGGTAATTGCAGAAGACTTCAGAACCACCCAGAAGAGTGTCCACTCAGAGGGGACTCTGAGTTCCGACCACGCAAAGCACACAATTGCGTGGGGCCCCGCAGGCTTTGGGGGCCCCCTACTGGCCACAAGCAGTTAACTCATTTAATGATTGCTTTTGACATCATTTATTAACGTGCGGCCCAGGCACATAGAAAAAATCAACCATGAAGTGTGCTTATCCAAGCAGCGTTCAAAAACGAAAGAAAACAAAAGAATAGTAATCAAATACTGAAAGTTTGCCAAAGCTTACAACATTTTTTTTCGCCTAAAAATCAAAATGAAACATCTGAAGAGGAGGAAGACCCAGCTATGCCGCCCACTGAACAAGCTGCGGCCGCACCTGTCACTACTTTTGCCGGCAGCGGAGATGAGTGCCCTGTCCCTGATACCCAAGCCCCTGCCCCACGATTTTTGAATATGCAAGACAATAGACAAAAAGGAGACTCTTGCTTAAGGTAAAATCAAGAAAAGACCTTTAATTTCTTGCAGCTAAAAGGATTCTGTATCATTTTGAATGAGAGAGTGGACACTTTTTATTTTTTTAAAACAAGAATTTTTGTCTCATATAACAATTTTGTGTGCTGTTATGCATTTCAAAGTAAAATATATCTGGTTTATATTTCTCACAATTAATTCTATATACTCAATATTACAAATCAAATGAAAATCTTAGGCAATGTTGGAGCGTGGGGGCCCCAGTTCCTGACTTTGCTTGGGGCCCCGAAAATGGTAAACACGCCCCTGAATATGAATAGATTATTTTGAATGAACGTACTGTATAATGTGTTCTGAACAGATGCAAATACAGATACAAAAATGAGGCACACTATCCTTTATTTATTTCTTATTAAAATAAATTACTAATTAAAAAAATTAAATTAAATTATATTAAAAAAGGTCTTCAATTTGGTCACCTGCCACTTTCCATCCATCAGCCAGCTTTCTTCTGCAATACCACCACCTGACAGAGGAGAGAGAGCATATACCATCCTTCCCACCCAGAAAGAACAGCCAATTTTTTTCCCTGGAAGAGATAGATGTGAATTTTGTGATGACGGCTATATATGGGTACATGGGTAACGTAATCTGTAAAACTAGTCGTCTGGGTCTGGAATGACTAAGATTTTACCTGAGTAAAGAAGTGTAAAATGTGGACATGCTGGGTCGGAGGAATGCTTTATGAATTTTAGTCCAATTTTAATCTAGTTCTGAGACAGTTGAATTCTAGTGATTTAAAAAAATAAATAAATAAATTCTGATGGCATGGTAGATCAGCGACACCTGTTCCTCAAGGGTCAGCTGCTTGATCCTCAACTCTGATTATTCAAGAGTCACATCCTCGTTAGTCATAGTGTGGAGTCTTCTCTCTCGAGCCGAGTCTCTGTTTACATCCAGTCTCTCAAAAACAGGCCAGTAGTTGGACTGACTATGTTAAATTACCTCTAGTGTAAATGACCGTGTGTATGGGCGTTCCATCCAGGTTGTATTCCTCCCTCATGCCCAGTGTTCATAGTTCTGGATCCATCATGATCCTGATTTTGGTAACATGGTTATTAAAGATGAATAGATAAATCAATGAAAATTGATGATTTTAAAAAATCCTGGGCAGGAGTACAGAGGAGTGATATTTAAAAGATGTGGACCTTATCAAAGCCCCATAGAATCCTGCTCTGTCAGCACACTGAACATGCTAAGGTGCCTCAGAAAAAAGCAAGTTCTTTTGTATTTTCGTTTACTGACATGTTATTGACAGGCTGTAGTTACAAATATCAAACACTCTATCCCTGCTCAATAGGCTGTTCCTGAATTTGCACACTTAGGAAGCTGCAGTATGTCCTGTATATCAAGGTTATTATTTATATATCTTACTACATACTTTACACTGGTGCCCTTTAGCCATTTGCCCTTTTTAGTAGTTTGTGTTGGATATAAGCATCTGCCAGATGACTAAAAACAAGAAAAAGAGGATTTTCTTCACTGGCTTCGAGATGGAAAAGAAGGAGGTTTACAGGGAGGTCAAGCATGCCATTAAAACTGCTAAGCTGAAATATAAGGAAAAAATGGAGCAATCCTTTGCTGAAGGTAATCTCCACTCGGCCTGGCAGGGGCTCAAGAATATGGCAGCCATGAATACTGCTCCCTCCACCAGCAGAACCATCCAGGTCACAGGTTATAATCCAGCAACACTCCCTGATGACCTTAACTCCTTCAGACACCAGGGTCAAATAACATCAGTAGACAGACTCTGAGGTACTGTGCTGGGCAGCTTGGGGGTGTGTTTCAGCTTCTGTTCCAGATCTCCTCAACCTGCAGCACAGTCACCAAGCTGTGGAAACACTCCACAGTTATTTCCATCCCAAAGAAAAGTAGTACAATTAAAGCCCTGAATGACCTCCGCCCCGTGGCCCTCACCTCTCTGGTGATGAAGGCAATGGAGAGAGTCGTCAAGAATTACATCATCAATAAGACAGACTCACTGATGGACCTCTACAATTTACATATCGCACCGGCAGGGGAGTTGATGATGCCAAAGTATTCATCATAGACACCAAGCACCTCGAACTCCCCAATACCCTCAGCTAGATTTCTGTTTGCAGATTTTTCTTCAGCATTTAACACTTTACAGTCCCATATTCTGGACCGGAAACTCTCCAGCCATCTCCACTCGGATGACCAGCTCATCTATGGCTCAGCCCTACAAGAGTTTGTGGAGTGGTGCGACAGCTCCAGTTTGCAAATGAACGTGGAAAAGACTAAGGAGATGGTGGTGACGTTTTCCAAAAATTAGCATGAATTTACTGCAGCAGTCACCACAACCATCCATGGAAGATCGGTGGAGATTGTCAAGGAGTACTGGTATTTGGGCACCATCTTTGACCAGCTGCTGAGATTCGCCTCCAACACAGAGGAGATCCTCAGGAAATGCCAACAGTGGCAGTATTTCCTGTGGAGGCTAAACTTGTTTGGAGTCAGCAGGGCTATCCTCCAAACATTCTACTACAACTTTATTAAAGTGTACTCACCTTCTCTTTCATGTGTTTCATTCCATTAATTTCCAAAATAGAACTTGTCTGCAGAATACCTCCATGAGCAGCAGACCTTGAGGTCAGCTGGCTGGATCTTACAGGACCCCTCTTATGTCCTGTTCCCTGCATTTGAGTGGCTCCCATTAGGATAATGGCTACGATGCCCCAGCTGTAGGACTCAGAAGGAAAACAACCTTTGTTCCCAGGGCTGTTCAACTACTCAGCTCACAACTATCCTTGTCCCTCCCTCTCCTTCCATCAACTCCGTAACCACCATTCTCCACATTATAACCCTCTTCCACCACCAACCCACACTCCTTCAAATAGACTCATGGACTCTCATACTCACAATCTGTGAAAAATATTTATATAGAGATCTGGACTCTGCTGTGACAATAACTATGTTGCTGCTACATACCAATGTTTACATACTGCACCACAATATTCTCACTTTGTTTAATTTATTAATATATGCATCCATCTATTTTACTACTTTCTTCTTCCTCTTCTTTTGTTTCGGCTATTAAACAGTACCTATTTTCAAAAGTTTAAACAGTTTACATTTACAGATATTTTATACAGATGTTTACTTTTATATAATATTTTATATAGATGTTTACTCAAAGCTTTTTGCACTAACGGAATTTTTCTTCATTTTATTTCCTTTTTAAGTACTTATTAGAACATTAGTTGAGTGGTTTATGTCAGAATATAAATCTATGGTATTAAATTGGGTCAGTTAAGTCAGTACTAACAACATTAATATCTTAGAAAAATGTGTACTAGTATACATCTTTATAGATTTTTGATTACAGCTAATAAAATACATTCCATAATACTTCATCTGGCTTAAACTGGACTGTTCTATTCACCTATTAGACTTGTGATTTGGATTTTTTCCCCCTGAATTTGCATATGCAGTAATTCTTGTTCCCTACTACTTTGCATTGAACTGTAAAATATGCAAGGCATTCTTAAAATAAATAAATAAAAAAAAAAAAAAAAAAAAAAAAATCACGTCATCTACATGAGCTCATGTCTACATGCTTTGGGCCAAATAGTGTATTTCTGAAAACTGGATTTGAATTATGTTTCTCTTGTGCATGTATTACAACCAGAAGGAAAGTTTTAGAATTCAAGTCTGATTACAAAAAGTAAGCACTTAAAAATCAACTCAACAGCTTTGCATTTAAACATAAGTTGTTCTGGTGGTTATATTTCTTGATAATAATGCATTTTTATTAGGTAATTGAATTTATTTTCTCCCATAATTTTACCACAATGACTTTAGTCTTTTCTTGATCTTGAGTTCACTTAATTAGATTAAATCCTTAGTACTGGGAATGTAACCACATTTTTATATTAGGGCATGACATTTCAGTTGTGGAGTGGCTGTTTATAAAAGCAGAATCTCTAGTCCATTATGACAGAGACTGGGTATTTTAACAGGTTATTTTTAAAAAAAAAAAACATCGGTCACTTAATTAGGAACTGCATATTAATATTGGATTGAACCCAACTTTGGCCTCAGTTATTCATTGTATAGATGCTACAATGTGTGAGAAATGGTACTTTGAGATTCTAGTTCGCAATGAATGAATGCTTCCCATTCTGCCACATCCCAAAAGTGCTCTGTTGGATTCAGATCTGGTGGCATGGAAGGCCACTGAAGTACACTGAACTCATTGTCCTGTTCATGACAGCTTGAGTTTGAGATGACATGTGATTTGTGAAGTGGTGCATTACCATGTTGGACCTATTTTTATCATGAATGCTGAGATACTCTGCTGATGCTCAGTTTGTATTAAGCTGCCCAATGTGTGCCAAAGAACATGCCTCCCTTCCTCATTACAACACCACCGACAATCTGCACTGTGTCCATTATTCATTCTGTCAATGCCAAGTTCAGAGTGATCTGAATGTGGCAGCAGAAAACAAGAGTCATCAAACCATGTAATGGTAATCTTCACCTGACCAGTTTCGCTCATCCTTTGCAGGCTGTAGCCTCAGATTCCTGTTCTTGCCAGGGACCTGATGTGATCCTCTTGTGTTGTAGCCCATCCACGCCATAAGAGCATAAGTGATCACACCCTTTGATAATTAGTTCTGTGGCTGTAATCAAAATAAACAATCACATTTAATTGCATGATAATAATATTCCATGTAAATATTACCCATTTCTGTAGGATGCCTCTTGATGGGGAGACAGGATGACTCTGTTAATTCTCAATTAGTCTAGCTTTGTGGCAATAAATGTTTCATAAATGGGGTGTGGTTTAGCATGGAAATGCACAGGCAGGAAGATGACGGAAGATGTGTGTGTGCATGCACATTTTTGGCTAGAACAAATAAAATGGATTTCTAGTGAACTTAAACATTCAGTGTGTCCTCAAACCCCAAAAAACTACAACCAAATCAGAAGTATCAAAAGTTTCATCTTCATTTTGACTTGGACTCAGTACACAGACTAAATGCTGTCAAAGTACCCTTGTGCAAAACAGTTCACGGGCATAGACCATGGAAAGAATAAAGCTATTTTGTGTTATTTTAGGTTCAAGCAGAACAGGAAAATAAAGTTACACCTTTCCAGGAATTATGAAGCTATAGACATATATACATTTTGTCATTGAGTCATTTTGAGAGATTAAAAGCTACCCAAATGTAAAAATGCTAAAAAAGAAACAAACAAAAAAAAACCTAAACGGATTGTACACATTACTGTTATTAAAATATAACAGCAACCGACATCATCTTCCTTCTTGTAATAATATTCAGTTACATGCATTCAGTACAAAAACAGCCCTCAAACATTGCATAAAAGAAATAAATAAATTTATAGTCTTTCATATTTATCATTACATTAAACACATTTTTTCTAAAAACTCCTGTCCTTTTCCAAAGTCCATGCAGAGGCTTTATTAAGTCTGAAAACCCCACTCATTATTTTTATACAGCGATTTTATGCTGCTGCAGTGAGGAAAACACCACTCACTGCTGGATTGTGCTGTTCTAGGATTTGAATCTAAGCACCTTCAGAAAATGATTCAGCTAAAAGATTTCATGACACATTAAATTATACTTAATTCCTTAATAATTATACTTAATTCCTTAATAATCCTTAAGTCCACCGTGTTTCCCTATAAGAGAGAGTTCCATACTAGAACCTTTTCAGGAAGCTAATATGGAGTATCCAGTGAAGAACCGATTTTCTAAGGGACTTTTGACTAGCAGCTGGATAAGCACATAGTTACCACGTCTGATGCTTTCTACAAACTGGAAATGCTCAGAAGTTTACAACTGCCGCTGGACATTGTTCCACAGTGTGATCGTCATTAAACAGTACATTAGCACATAAATAGTATTTTCTCTACCATAAAACTCAGTCAGAAAGTCATATTTCTCAGATGGCAAATAAAAAAAAAATAGTATAGTTAACCTGAGATCATGGTACAATTGAGGCACAGATTATTATTAGGAAGTCCACATAGTTTAATTCGTACACTCTCCTATATGCAGATGGATCACTCCCTTGTTATGAAGATTCAGCAAAGCTTCAAACTCAGCCGGCATGGCGTGCACTCTGTGGTTTACTGGTTGGTTATCATAGTAATGGTTGGTGATCTGCTGGTAGGTGTACGGGTGTACTGAAAAAGGCCAGAAGCCGTACAGGTGAACATTATTGCAGAGCTCCAGTGCCAAGCTGACCATCATGATACCAGTACTGAGGCGCATTGCGCGAATTCCCTGAGTATGCCAAAATTCTTTCAGGTTGCTCAGGTACGCCGGGTTAAAGAAGACTGCCTGTGGGCCATTGTAGCCAAAGTCCTCCAGGGCGTAGAGGGCACGCAGGGACACAGCTGTGTTTTGCCGATAGGAGAAGGCAGGCAGCAATATCAGAGCGTTCCCATACAATCGAACATCTTCCACAAATGACCGTCGCCGCTCGTTTAGTGAACTGTACCTGCAAAGAATCAGAGAGAAATAAGGAGCTGCATGCCTTAATGTATTCCTATGAAGTATTTGTTGATGAGCTGAGATTATTTGGGTGTTTTGGGTTTCATCAGTTAAAATGAGAGAAGGTAAAACATTATGCATGGTGTGGTATGTACCATGTCTTTTTCATTTATGCACTATGCAATGCCTGATTCTAAGAGCCAGTTTTTTCCCCTTGTTTACCATCAAGCATTAATCTTGCTTTGCTATAAATCTATTACTACAAAAACTCATTTATTCTATTTTGTTTTTATTTTGTTGCCATGAACTGATGGTTCTAAATGTTATTCAATAGTTGTATGATATCATCCATCCACCATAATTTATATATTCTTTATATATTATACACTTCATGAATTTGCTCCCAAAATCAAAATTGTGTCACGTTACACAGGCAAATCAGCTCACCATGCTGAACGATGAACTGTGGGACACACTGTTTAATGTTAATTCATGCATTTTGTATCATTCATGATTTTATTATCAGATCATCTAACCATTAAATATTAATACAAATAATACGGAAATGCATATTAATTATTTTCCAGTATGCCTGTATGTAAATATTTACCCATCTAATAATTTCCATAAACACCCCCCCACCACACACACAAACTTACTTTTGCATTAGGATGCTGGGGTTGGCTGTGACAATGTTTGATTTACTTCCTGCATCTTTCTCATGTCTATTTTTCAATGGAGGAAGGTTACACCTGAGAATCAAAAGAAAGCAGGAGCACAACAAAACGTTAGGAGAGACTTGACGTGTCACTGTGTATATTTTAGATTATTTGGTCAAATTCTATTTCCTGGTTTTGGCTGTCCTGTGTAAATCAAAAGCATACCTGATGACATATGAGGCAGAGTCTATTTGTTTTCCGCAGCTGCTATTGGTTAAGATTCCTCCGTTGCCTACAACAGCACATGTGTCCAATGGTGCTTTTATAAATGGGGTTTCCTAAACACATGAACACAGTATACAGAGCATTAGCACTAGTATTAACATATTTCTGTATATTTATGCATATTTCTGTGACAATATACCTTGGGAAAAAGATTGTACAGGGCTGGTGTCACCTCCAATATTTTTTTTTTATCTGCATCAAAAGTAATATTTGTCCCTGTGGGCGAGTTGCGCTGGGTAACCACTGCTGCCGAAATGGCATTGCATTTGTTGCCTAGCAATGACCTGAAAAACCAAAAACAACAACACTTGAATCTTTATGTTCATATTTTGAAGATAAATTCTCAAAGGTCTCTTCTTCTCTCATCCTGTATGCTATGCATCGATTCCATGGGCTCCCGTGCAGTCGTTAATGCTATAGCTCTTTGTGTGCATCTGAAAATGGATAAGCCACTAAACTGCAGTGTGGAACTTTAGCATGAGAGCTTTCAGTGTGGTGCAGTAAACAATGACTCATCTCCTTCGCTTCCCTAGACATTTTCCCCCCAATTACATTTTTGTAGGGATACTTTCACTTTTAACTGAGAAAGATTTCCAGACATTAGTCTTTCACTGACGTGTAATTTCTCACTACTTCCACCTGGTGGACACTTGGTGATTGGTGCTGTTCTTATGCTGATGTGTGACCTGTGTGACCTGTGTGACCTGTGTGTGTATGTATTACCTATAGAATTGAAAGTTCTTCTCATGCTTTTTCCAGCTGGTAGAGTAACTCGCTATCAGTCGGTCAATAACTTGATTTCTCCTGCAAAATAATCCCACAAATGCACAATAAAAAAGCAGCGATGGTGAGATAAAACTGAGACCACTGAGGACAATCACAGATCGCCGCAGAAGGTCTTTCTTACTAGTGGCAATCAAATTTTATAACTCCTCCCATTTTAGTAGGTAGATGATCTTTATAATATTTACAACATGTACATTAATATCATACCATGTGCAATATCATCATGTGCAATATCTTAATTCTCAAGCACCTTTTTGTACATTTTGTATATATAGCATATTTCATTTACATTTATTTCTCTTGCGTACTATGAATCAGTCTCTGGCAAAAGAATTTCCTTCACGATAAATAAAGGTCTCTCTCTTATAAAATGCTCATATTACTGCCTATGTAGTCTAATATTCAGGTATGTGACATTAATACTAACTTCTGTGGTTTTTCTAAACTTTTCTATATAATAGCAAGTGATATTTCTGTGAGCTGTATTATATTCTCACTTTGCAGGTTTTTGTTGAACACTGAGTGGACCGCTGGCAGCCACACCACTGTGAAGAGAGACAGACAGAGAAACATTTGCAAGTGTAGCAAAGCAAAAAACAAATATGTAGTGTGCTGCAATTGCTTAATTAGATACTGACATTTTATGATTAAACTAGATCGAGATTGTACAGAAAGCCCCTGATACCAAGTAGGCAATAAGAATCAGGAAGGGCATCCAGCGTAAAACCTGTGCCAAATCAAGACATGTGGACCAAATGATCCTCTGTGCTGATCCAGAACACGAAGCAGCCAAAAGAACAGCCAACACCACAGCATTTATGGCAGCAGTATGTCAAAATTGATTTTATTTATTATTATTTATATTTTATTATTTTATTATAATCTTTGACTTATTCTCTAAAAATATCCGACATTCAAATTCAAATGTGAATAGTTAAGAGGTGATCCATAATCTACTGACCCCATCTAGAGACATTGGCCACTTGGCTCCTCCTACACTATATTGCCAAAAGTTTTGGAACGTCTGCCTTTACATGCACATGAACTTTAATGAAATCCCATTCTTAATCCATAGGGTTTAACATGGAGTTGACCTGCACCTTGCAGCTATAACCGCTCCAACTCTTCTGGGAAGGCTTTCCACAAGGTTTAGGAGTGTGTCTGGGAATTTTTGACCATTCCTCTAGAAGCACATTTGAATAACTAGGCACTGATTTTGGACAAGAAGGCCTGGCTCACAGTCTCCGCTCTAATTCATCCCAAAGGTGTTTTATCAGGTTGAGGTCAGGACTCAGGGCAGTCAAGTTCCTCCACACCAAACTCATACATGTGTTTATGGACCTTGCTTTGTGCACTGATGTGCAGTCATGTTGGAACAGGAAGGGGTCATCCCGAAACTGTTCCCACAAAGTTGGGAGCATGAAATTGTCCAAAATGTCTTGGTATGCTGAAGCATTAAGAGTTCCTTTTACTGGAACTAAGGGATCAAGCCCTACCCCTGAAAAACAACCCCACACCAAACTTTACACCTTCTCACAATGCAGTCAGGCAAGTACCTTTCTCCTGGCAACTGCCAGACACAGACTTGTCCAACGGTTTTCCAGACAGAAAAGTGTGATTCTTCACTTCAGAGAAGTGACCAAGGAAGTGATTGGAACATCTGAATTCAATGATTTGGAGAGGTGTCCCAAAACTTCTGGCAATATAGTGTATTTAATCAAGCAATGGTTGTAGCTTGGTGAAATTTTGTTTGTTGGAGATCATACAGAGAATGTGCTTACTTAACAGGAATATCTGGTGTGTAGTCTAAATATGAATTCACTGTTTGATTATCATTTAAGCAGCTATTTTTGTTAGCTCTCATAGTACCAGTTAGTTATCTTCCTAAAAAGCCAGCTGATTATGCTATCCTACTAAAGAGATGATCGTTTCATTATCTGCAATGTCAACTCATTGTGTTAAAATTATGAGATAATTACAATTTGAGATAATTTTGAAATAATAAGTCAAAAATAATAGTCACTGCCAAAAATACAGCAATGTAACTTTTCTGCATAAAAGGAATGGGCTTCCATGTGATATTAGAATAAACTAATTTCTATCATTTCTCAGTTCATTAAATAATTTATAATAAACATTTCTTACTTTAGAGCTTTTAAAATGAAGTCAATATAAAAACAGCTAAAATGGGTGTTTAAGAATGTTTTGTGTAACATCGATCAGTGTGGTGTATAAACATGAACTGTGTTGCATTCTCACTTGCTTCTTGCAGGTTTTTGATTAACGCCATTTGGATGGCTGAGAGCTGGATCTCTGTGAAGAGATCAGAGAAGATCACTTAAAGGTCAGCTAATAATGAAATATTAAAGAGCAGTAATAGTGAAAACAACAGTATGTATTTAACACAATATATTTAAAAACCTTAGGTTCTTTTTGTTTAATTACAGTATAATCCCTGTTATTGCCACAGTCCAAACCCAAAGATAAAGAATAGCAATTAAATACGGAAATATACATTTTATTTAAATCAGCCAAAGAGCCTAATGGAGCTTAAATTAATGTTTTTATTTTTAGGTCAGGTGCACTTAAGAGGCTAAATCAGTCAAGATTATAGAAAAAAACTAATAGACAGTGCTAGAATTAATTGCAAAACAAATAGTACCTATTTAGACTGATAAAGACTTTGGCCAGTTTTTGATTAGATTAGACAGAGATTCTAAGCATTTAGAAGCATTTATTCAAGGAAGTGCATATACATAAAAAACAATACAAACCCCTATCTTATCTGAATTTAATTAGTAAACATAGAAATTAAGTAATACATAAAACATATATCTTGCTGTGTTTGGAGAAAATATTCAACAAGACTGTGGTTCCAAGAAAGCTGGACATTAATCTTTAAATCAGTAATAAAAAGTGCATCATTTGCAACCACCTCAAATATGAAACACTTATCAGATAATCATTAACCATGTGACCTTGCAGACCAGTGTGGGAAAAAAAAGATTACCATCTTATCCACAGGAAAAGAGCAATTCAATGACATAATTGCCAATATATTATAGGAACTCATATAAACTCATAAAAGCCAATAGCCCTTATTCACAAATGGTGTTTCGACACTTCAAACAATCAAACACCAAGTCCGCCAGTGTGCCTAAACACTCAACTTACAGTTAAATCATAAAAATAATATAATTTCAGTAATCAGTAAATATCAGTAATTATAGCAAGTACTGTAGAATTAAATAGAGTAGTGCAAAATAGAGTAAATACTATATAGTAAAATAAAGTGTATAAAATAATGATTATATAGTTAAATAATAATAAATAATTTATAATAAGCATTTCTCTGCTCTTTTATGGGTGCGTGTCACTTTTTTTTTAATGAAGTCATTTAAACAAAAAAGCTAAAATGGGAGTTTAAGGATGTTTTGTGTAACATCGATCGGTGTGGTGTATAAATGTGAACTGTATTGCATTCTCACTTGCTGTTGACAGATTTTTGGTTAACATCATTTGGACTGATGAGTACTGAATCATTGAAGGGTGAAAACAACATTCAAAGCAGGTACACTTAAGAAATTAAATCAGTCTAAAACTCAGACATTGCTAGACTGTAAAACATTCATATTAGGTACACAAATTTTTTTTTTTTGAGTTCAGTCATTTAAACAAAAAATGGTAAATTAGCATTCACAATATATACAGCCATGCCCAGAATAATTATCACCCTTGGTGAAGATGGACAAAAAAATGCTTAACCTCACATTGAAATTAGAAAGTAAAAAAAAAAAAAAAGAAGATTTGGATTCTAAATGTGTTTTTATGTGTCTCTCTGTGTGGGTTAATTGTTTTAATCTCTTCCGGCCTGGTGGAAAGCAGCCATGGAATTCTCATACAGATGCAGAGTTTTCTTCAGTGCAGTAGGCCTTGTCCCCACTGGGACTATAGATGTGATGGACCTGGCTTTTTCCTCCCTAAGGGTATTCCAATGTGAATTTGTAGACTCTTCATGTATCTTTAATAATATAAATAGCAACTTGGCAGTCGAATATGGTGCAACTGCTGTGAATGAGGGCATAAGAGAAGAATCCCAGTTAAGAACAGTTACAGCAACTTGGCTCTGAACCATAAACACACCACAAACAATACCAGTCAGACAACAGCGCTCCTCACATTCAGGGCTCGTTCTGTTCTTGGCCATTCACTGCTTCTTGGAAAAAGTCTGTGACACAGTTTTTCCTACAGCTTAGTTGAAGTTTGGGTAGGATTGTTAACAGTCTAAAGAATGAATAGTATGTTAACCATGGTTTTTAGCATCAAGTGAAACTTAGTGGTAATGTTTATAGGTGCATATTATAATGTCTGCCATGCTACACAAACATTAATTTCAGGGTGATAGATTGTTACGTCAAGCTGAAAAATAGAGCTTCATAGTCAGGATGCATCACAGTTTAAATATTATTAAAAAATCTAAAAGCTTTAATCTGATAAACTAATTAATATAAAGCTAAAGATAACCAAGAAATCTTCTGGAAAAGTCATTGTAGCGATTACACAGCAAATGCCTTTTGCTCCTAGAATTTCTTTTTCTACTTCTGTAATATTTACATTACTACATACTATTTACTAAGTCTATTATCATGAGTGTATTTTAAAACCCCAGGGTCTGCAAAGACAGAAAGGGAAACGTGAAAGTGGGAAAAGCATCAATTAAAAAACAAATGAAGTGAAATGGTGGACACAGAAGATGGATATATAAATCTAATGTGAAATCACAATAACAACTTTTACTTGTATGGGCTTATGATATTTAATTGGTTCTACTTCTCAATAAATAAACAAATAGGTAGCATGATTTAAACCACCACAGCCCGGATTAAATACTGACTAATGAATAAACAAATACATGTTAATAGTTTGTTAATATAATCTGTTTGTCATTCTGACTGTATGTTGTCCTCCCGTCGTGAAAGTAAAAACACCCTGCTTATATATATATATATATATATATATATATATATATATATATATATATATATATATATATATATATATATATATATATATATATATATATATATATATCTCTTTTCTTTTATTCTGTGAGATTCAAGTATCGAAACACACCAAAACTCAAAAAAATAACCAAATGTCCTATAAACCTTTCTTCAATAATAATCATAACAAAAATACAAATTATTACAAAAATACTGTGCCTTCTATTCATATCTGTATTTGTATGTTCCTGATAGGAACACATTATCTGTTTATTCAGAATAATGTATGCACATTGAGTTGCATACATAGTGTATACATATTTACAGGCAGAAATATAACTTGGATGTATGGAAGTAATTTTGGCACTATTATACTGTACTATTGGATGACCTAAAGTTTAAATATAAATGTCAGCATTTTTATACTGAATTTTGTATTCTTGTAAAGCTGCTTGTCTGTTGTTAAAAGAGCTTTACAAATAAAATAGAACTGAATTTAATAAATGACTTGATTTTTATGCCACAACTCATTCAAACTCATAAAAAGGTTCAAAATAAAACCAACATTTTTAGTACCCCTAATGAAGAAGTGTCAGAATTAGAATACAATCTAAATGGAGCAATACATTTCTTTTTTCTTTTTTTCAAATTTAGATTTGAAGTTGCTGCTGATTAAAGTTGATGTAATGAATATATTTTATAACACAATGCTGTCTTTAATCGGATTCAGATGGTGTTGATTGCTAATGAAATTCAAATGACAGGTTAATAGTAATGTCCTCAATCTAAAATCTAAGCTTAATAATAAACAAATGAAAGTGTATATGTGTATATATATATATATATATATATATATATATATATATATATATATATATATATATATATATATATATATATATACACACACACACACTTTCATTTGTGTGTATATATATATATATATATATATATATATATATATATATATATATATATATATATATATATATATATATATATATATATATATATATATATATACACACACTTTCATTTGTGTGTGTATATATATATATAAACTTGTGTGTGTGTATATATATATATAAACTTTATTTTTACAAAGTTTTACAATTTAAACAGGCATTTACCATGATTAGCATTTAGGAAAGTCCCCAGAGTCAGTGCTTTGTAAGTCAGTACATATCAGTAGGTTTTCCAAAACAAGAAGGCCTAGAGGAGAAATGACCTTGTGCTGTTGATATCAAAGAGAAAAAGAAAGGACAGGCTGTTGAGAAAAAGACTGTTTATAGCTGTTATAATGTGAGAACAGGGACTGTTTTACAATAAGAAATACATAATTTTTATTCACTTCTAATTTGATCAGGTCAAATTTTACTTCGCATGCATTTATTCTCTGATAGAAGCCTATCATTGTTGTGAAGATACATCCTTGATGGGATAAATAACATCCAGAAACCACATAACAGTGAATATTGCAGTTGCTTGCTCTAAGTGTAACTCAACACTTCAGTACCAACCTACAGAAAAGCAACACTACAAACTTACGTTTTGGCTGGTTTAGAATGACGTGACATATGGAAAGAAAATTTTTCATATGCAAGAACATACCAGAAAGTCTGGTTTGAAAATTCATGAGTAAATGAATGACGAGTTATGTGAATACACCTTGGGTACAGTGTCACGGTCAATGACGAGACACATATGATAATACCTCAACAATAGAACGTGAAAAGAAAAGACAGTCATGAACATGCATTCTTAAGTGAGTTTAAACATATAATCAGCCCACAGAGCTTTAATCTTTATTCTTCATTTAAATGCCATGTGTACACAGTCTGACTGTCTATCTGTAACTGACTGTCACATCATGTGTCATTAAAAATCCCTATGAAAACATTTTGACATCCACAGAAGCGGGACCAAAATTCATGCAAGGATTATATTTATTGGCTTTTAATACAACTCAGCAGGGCAATGATTTTTTAAATTTGTTTATTGTGATGTGTACTGTTGGAATAGAGTTTAAGAAGAGATTATTCTCTACTTGTGTGCTTTAACTCTTCATTTGAATCTGTTCCCATCTGGTAAGGTAAGATTCCGACTTTTGTGTACGACTTGTTTAACGTGGTTGGTTCTAGAGTTGTTATTTGAACTGTTATTGTATAGCTTGTTGATCTTTGCTTCCTAGTTGTCTCGGGTGATTAATCAAGAATAGTTTCGGTCTCCCTTAGGGTGTGAATTGTGGGCAGGGCTAACTAATTTATATTAAAGGTTTGCAGTTTGCCTTGTCAATACCTGTTACTCACTTAAATAGTAAGTATATTGTCATTTTTTTCTTGTTCTTACATCCTTAGTCTCACTTTTCATACTTTGACAAGACCACTGACATGTGCCTCAAACCGATTTCTGTTGTTACCTCTTACAGATGCAGGCATTCTCATCCACGAAGCAGAGGTCATGTTTCTAGAAACCTCATCTACCCTCCCTTGTTGTCTCAGTCTCAAACAGTGGTGGTAGGTGGGCTCTGGAACTGCCAGTCTGCTGTAAGGAAGGCTGACTTCATCCCAGCTTTAGCCTCCCACTATTCCTTTGATTTCCTGGGACTAACTGAGACCTGGATACCACCACAGAACACTGCTACACCGGCTGCTCTATCCTCTGCCTATACTTTCTCTCACTCACCACGAGAATCAGGCAGGGGTGGTGGTACAGGTCTGCTGTTGTCACAGAGATGGTGTACCTCACCTCTCCCCTTGTCTCATCTAACCATCTCTTCTTTTGAATTCCATGCAGTTTCAGTTACCTCTCCAATCAACCTCTTCATCATTGTCATCTACCGCCCCCCTGGTCCCCTAGGTAACTTCTTGGATGAAATGGACACACTCGTCAGTGTCTTCCCTTCTGACAGCACCCCTCTGACAGTCCTTGGAGATTTCAACCTCCCATCTGACAAGCTTCACTCTTCTGGCCTTCTGGCTCTTCTGAATTCATTCTCCTTGTCCTTCAACAGCTGCCCTCCCACACACAAGGAAGGAAACGTCCTGGATCTAGTCTTCACTCATCCTTCTCCAGCTACAGACATGACTGTTACCCCACTTCATATCTCCGATCATCACCTGGTATCCTTCTCTATCACTCTCCCTGTTCTGCCTAAACGTAACTCCCAGCACCTCTCTCTCACCCGCCGAAACCTCCACTCTATCTCTCCTTCCTCTGTAGCTTCCTGCACTCTTTCATCACTTCCTGACCATGAATCCTTCTCCTCCCTTCCCCTGGACTCAGCTACTGACACTCTGCTTTCCTCCCTTTCCTCAACCATGGATCTTCTCTGCCCTTTGTCTACCATACGCAGGAAGAATTCTTCTCCTGCTCCTTGGTTGTCAGACGTACTTCGCAACAATCGGAGAGAACTATGATCAGCAGCGAGGAAGTGGAAGAAATCTAAACTCGACACAGACCTCATCTCTTATCGCATGCTCCTGTCCAAATTCTCCTTGGACGTGACTTCTGCCAAGACCTCCTTCTACAAGGAAAAGCTTGAAACTTCTGCACAAGATCCCCGAAAGCTCCACAACATCATCTCGTCACTACTCAACCCTCCGGCTTCACCTTCTCCATCCTCCCTGACCGCCGAAGATTTTGCCTCTTTTTACACAGAGAAGATTGAGAGGATCTGCCAGACCTTCACGTCTCTCCCAACTTCACCTACATCACACAATCAGCACTCCGCTACTCCTTCACTGACGCAGCTCTCAACTGTAGCAGCAGAAGAGGTTTTGCAAATTACCCGGTCCTGCAATCCTACCACCTGCCCACTGGATCCAATCCCTTCAGCTATGCTCCAGACCATCTCACCTGACCTCCTACCCTTTATCACCACAGTCATCAATGGATCCTTAACGTCTGGTCACGTTCCAACTGCCTTTAAGAAAGCCAGGGTCATCCCCATCCTGAAGAAACCTGCTCTGGATCCCTCAGACATCAGCAACTACAGACCGGTATCACTTCTCTCATTCCTTTCAAAAATTCTTGAACGTGTTGTTTGTAATCAGCTGTCTGACTATCTCATGCAGAATAACCTCCTTGACCCCAACCAGTCTGGCTTCAAAGCAGCACATTCCACAGAGACTGCCCTTTTGGCAGTCACTGAGAAACTACATGCTGCTAGATCAGCCAAACTGTCATCGGTCCTCATCCTCCTCGACCTGTCTGCAGCATTTGACACAGTAAACCACAAGACTCTCTTGTCCACCCTCAGTAGTCTTGGAATTTGTGGAACAGCATGGGAATGGTTTGCTTCCTACCTGGATGGTCGCTCATATCAGGTAACATGGAAGGGATTGACATCTGCTCCACGCAGACTCTCGACTGGTGTCCCGCAAGGCTCAGTGCTTGGTCCTCTCCTTTTCTCCCTCTATACTCACTCTCTTGGCAAAATTATATCCTCACATGGCTTTTCATACCACTGCTATGCTGATGACACACAACTTATTTTCTCCTTCCCTCCCTCAGATACCACAACTTCTGCTCGGATCTCGGCGTGTCTGGCGGACATTTCATCTTGGATGACTGCTCATCAGCTGAAACTCAATCCCAGCAAAACCGAGCTGCTGATAATTCCAGGTGATCCATCCCCAGCCCAAGACCTCGCGATATCTCTGAGCAACTCCATGATTTCCCCTACAGCCTCTGCTCGCAACCTTGGGGTAACCATGGACAATCAACTATCCTTTTCTTCCCATGTCACTAATGTGACACGCTCATGTCGGTTTCTTCTGTACAACATCAGAAGGATTCGGCCATTTCTATCCACACAGGCTACTCAGGTGCTTGTTCAATCTCTGGTCATCTCGAGATTGGACTACTGCAACTCTCTTCTGGCAGGTCTACCTCTGAACGCAATTCGCCCACTGCAAATGATCCAAAATGCAGCTGCACGGCTTGTTTTCAACCTGCCCAAGTTCTCCCACACCACCCCACTGCTGCGTTCCCTCCACTGGCTTCCGGTAGCTGCACGCATCAGATTCAAAACACTAATGCTTGCCTACAAAGCCAAGAATGGACCAGCGCCATCTTACCTCAAAGCTCTCGTCACTTCTCGCACTGCACCTCGCTTACTCAGATCCATTAGCACTGCTCGACTGGTCCCACCATCTCTCAGGGAAAAAGGTAGGTATACATCTAGACTCTTCTCTGTTCTGGCACCGAGGTGGTGGAACGAACTTCCCCTAGGTATCCGTACGGCCCGAGTCTCTGACTGTCTTCAAACGGCAACTGAAGACTTACCTCTTCCTGAAGTACTTAAACTAGCTCTTATTTTTCCAGTTTACGTAATATGTTGCAAAAAAACAAACAAAAAACAAAACAAAAAAAAAACCCCAACTCAGTGTTAGGCTAATGGTATCCCAAGTTGTGTCTTATTGAACCAGTGTTAATGTATTCAGTGAGTGAGAACTAAAGCACTTTTGTACGTCGCTCTGGATGAGAGCGTCTGCCAAATGCCAGAAATGTAAATGTAAATGTACTTGTTCTCCACATTTGTGCCCTGTCTGCATTAATGGATATTCTGCATACCAATGACTACATAAGTAGGTATGGTGAAAGAACATCATAAATTTGCAGATGACCCTTAAGAAGGTTAATCCAGTTCCTTTTATCAACAATTCAAGGTGGAATTTTCCAATTTAAATTTCCGTTTTTGGAAACCTAGCAGTCAACTGAAGGTATAGTGCTTCAACCTCACACACACCACCTCACTCGTCTGTTGTTTGTGGAATCGGCTATGTATGTTTGTAGATTGCTCCATATGAATTTGTGCATCATGTGACATTTGGGGACTGCCTGCAATTATCTGTGGATTTCTAAAACTTGTCAAGTGACTTTACTGGTATTTTAATCATATAAAGCTGACACAGTACACAGCGAGATAAAATAACAGGTGTGTCTCAGTCAGATCCCTAGTTCAGTAGCCAGGGAGATGATCAGGGACTTTTTTAAGGACCGTCTTTCTTAATCGCAAAATCTTTCTAGTTCACTGGAATATTCAGTCTGTAAAAATGCTATAATGTGCACAAAAACCAGGGAGCAACGATGCTCCTTAAGTTCCCTTACTGTGATTGGATGGATGGATGGATGGATGGATGGATAGATACTTTATTCATCCCAATGGGAAATGTACAGCTTTCAGCAGTATCCGCAAACAATGCAAAAACAATCCATAAAAAATACTAAAAATTTAAAGATAATAAGGTAATGTGCAAAATCCGGGTATGTGTTTTCAACAAGTCCTGTGCAAACCGGAATGTATGGTGCATAGTGTAGAGTTTGTAGTATAGTTCATGACAGAGAGTAATGTCAGCACAGACATCATCCCCTCCGAGCGGAATTAAAGAGTCAATCAAATCTATCATCCAGCTGTACTCCCAGGTATAAGTCTTAAACTCCACACAGTCACCATTGATAGTCAACAAACTCCACAGAGTCATCGTCAATCACATTTTGTAAAGCTTTTCAGCTAAAAAAAAAACAAAGGAACAACAACAACAACAACAAAAAAAAAAAAAAAAAACTCCGCCAACTTTGTATACAAATCTAAGTAGCTTGTTTTAGCTCTCTAAAAATTAAGTTAGCCATTTTTAACTGTATTTGACATTCGTTATATGAACTATTGCGGTCTAAAGTCTTTTAAGTGTTTAATAAATTTTAAATAATCCACTAACTACCCTACAATCTTGCTTGGAGTACCATGACAGAACTTGATTGTCATTATGTACTTTAAACGACACAAAAACTTGTCAAAGATATCTGTCCTGGATGCTGTTAATAAATGCCAGTGGTGATGTTTTGCAAAGTACCAGGAATTGAGTCATCAATCAATATACAAAGCAAGTCAAGTAAAGATCGCTTTTGGCAAATACTTTTAACGCAAGTAAAGCCTACTTGAAAAGGCGCTACGTCACGCGCTAGTGAGTACATTCATGACGTCACCACGTTCTTGCCTAATGCTACACCTGTTTGCGTGTTTCCTGTTCCTTGCGTTCTCTTAGTGTATTCAACACTGCTCTCGTTTTAAAGTTGTTTCTGTTGTCAGACACCGGAACGAGTATGAAATAGTGACTGAAAAGTGAATCCCATTAAGCAGCAATAACTTCCAGAGATTTTCATGCTGCTGCTCGACACTCTGCAATCCTGATTTTATAACCCTGATAAAAAAATAAATAAAAAAATCAATCACCCTACACATAAATTAAAACACAGCAGCTGTGTTGTGATCTCGGATATAAGTACAAGTAACACGATCACTCAGAGAGGAAGTTGAAAGCGACAGATTGTCCAGAAGGACGCGATATGTTTCCTGTAACTACTGGAGACATTTTTTTAACGGAAGCAGCAAAGATTTGTTCATAAAAATGTCGCTGGATTTGATTTTTTTTTTTTTTTTTGAAGAAGAAAAAAGTTAAGTTACACAAAGGCAACTAAACGGTTAAATATGGTCCAAATGGTCTGTAATGATAGATATACGGTAGCCAATGAGAGAGCCGTTTCCCCTCACTGCTGCTGAATAACAGCTTAATGAATTAAATCACAGCCTACGAAGAGTACAACACATTGCACGAAAAAGCAGTGCCTTGGTAATGAACCGAGTATGACAGAAAATGCAAGACCGAATAAATGCATCAAAACATAAAATTAAAACCTAAGTAACACTTCAAAACTAACACGCTCAATATAAAGTTGATATTAAATAATAATAATAATAAAAAAAACAAATAGCAAACTAGACAAAGTCACATAACTGAATTTTTAAAAAAAAAATGTGGACTAATTTAAGGTCAGATTTATTAAATGTACTGTGTTGATATCATTTTAAAGCCGCAACTCCAAAATATGTGTGTTGTGTGTGTGTGTGTTTCGTGACTTAATCTCTCTCTTTTTTTTTTTTTTTTTAAATATCAGGATCAAACACTCACCTGTGAGTAAAGTAGTGCCAAAGCAGCACACTGCCCAAGCAGGCGAAAATAAGGATGGACAGCAGCCTTGAGATAAAAGCGTTCATGTCTGTGCTCTGTTACGCGCTCCAACTCACACTTCTCATCACACAGGTGTGTGTGCTCGCTCATAATTATGCATACACTGACAGCGTCAATGACAAGTACGTCTTGCTTTTCCTCATTCCTTATTACCAGTCAAACCCATCCCATCCGTTTTCTATTTAGTGCTCTCTTTCCTATCTAATCAATCAATCAATCAATCAATCTCTCTCTCTCTCTCTCTCTCTCTCTCTCTCTCTCTCTCTCTCTCTCTCTCTCTCTCTCTCCTTTGTACAGTTCTGCCCTACTCTCCACTGTTCACCCTCATTTTAAGGAATGCTCTTTTTATCAGCTTGCCAAACTGATCTATTCCCTGTTTTTGTCCCTCTCGCTCTCGTTCCTCCTTTATTATCTGACAGTGTCTCTATTCTTTCTCTTTTATAGCTTGGCCTGCCTTACTGTGTTGGTCCATTCCTGTTGGAAACGCAAGCTGTTGCTCCCTCGGCCCCATTTTAAGTCTACTGCTCCATCTCTCACTTCAGTAACACGAGTGCATGGGACTGAATTAGCTCATGGGAGTCACTTTGTACTGGTAGGGGGAGCATGTGTTGGCTGAAGACTTTCTTTTACCTAAAGTAGCCAATAAAGGGCGGCGAACAGCCGGGGGCTATGAGCCCCAGCCAATCAAATCCAAGCCTGTTGTTAGGCGGGTCTAACAACACGAGGAACTGTCAACAACATTCAGCTGAACATATCAGTGGACATGTAGTCATGTACATGCTTTCACATGAATAAAATTCACCAGCAAAGATCACAAAGCAACCCAATAAACACTTTCATCAATAAATAATTTATATAAAAACACACTTTCTCATTTCTTCTCCCTAAATATATTAATTGTGTTAAAAAGTAATCCATGTATGAAGGAATACTAAGAGTAAAAAAATAAAAAATAAAAACTGAAATTACACCTAAAAAATATTTCCAATTTGCACAAACAAAAGATGTTTATACATATTCAAGTCTTAAATTGTTAATGTTGATTATCAAGTTTGTGAAACTATATGTTGTAACTAAATAAAAAAAATTCATTCAAAACATTCATTCAAAATTCATGCAGTTTAGGGTGAGGATAAATAAATTTTTAAAAAAATCTTCAGTTCATTAATTGTTGTTTTATTTTTAATAAACACTGAGAATTGTTTCAGTAAGTAGTTTAGATAAGTAGAGATTCATGTGGAGTGATTTGGAGGTGATTTCCAAATTATTTTGTAAATACATTCTTTATCTGAATACATTCATTTATTAAAAACATTTAGGTCATATTTCCTGGCTGTTGACATGACATAATCCTTAGAGATACTCTCTGTACTATTTAATGCAGTTTTCAAAAGTACAGTATAACCTGATTGTGATACAAGTCCTGTTTGGCAAACTGCATTCATACATTACATTGCTAACATGCCTCTGAAAAGCCTTTATTACCGGCTTTGGAGACTGTGCTTTAGTTGCTTCAGACTTAAATATTACAACTATTTCAAACCTTCAATCATTCAATCAACATTCTTTTGCATGGGTATGTAAAGATCATTTCATTTGTTGGCGCTATAGGCAAGCACCAGTGATTTTTAATCTGAAGTAGCTAGCTTCAGGAAGCCAATATAGAAATGTTAGAGAATTTAGGTTAAGTAATAACAAGTATTGTAGGTCTAAACTGGATCAGTCTCATAAATGTATACTTGGATAGTAGTGTACCAGGGATGCCAGGAGTGAGTTGCAATAGTCTAATCTCAAGGTGACAAGGGACAGAACAACACCTGAGATGCCTCTGTAAAGAGAAATCTGCATGACCGAATCAGCTTATCAGTAGGAGGAGTATTAGACAAGTTTCCCTCTATTCTAAAAATTCCTCTCTCTGCATTATTTTCCTGCTCAGTTTACTGACTCAGTTTACTGAGCTTGCCAAGTTAGATGAATGGCTAACACAACAACACTGTTCTGTTAATTCCAGAAGTTATACATCATCTTCTTCTTCTTCTTCTTTCGGCTTTTCCCTTCAGGGGTCGCCACAGCGAATCATCTCTCTCCACCTATCCCTATCTTCTGCATCCTCAACCCTTGCACCCACTAGCTTCATATCCTCATTAATTACATCCATATACCTCCTCTTTGGCCTTCCTCTTTGCCTCCTGCCTGGCAGCTTCATGTCCAACATTCTCCTACCAATATACTCACTCTCCCTCCTCTGAACATGTCCAAACCATCTTAATCTGGCCTCCCTAACTTTGTCCCCCAAACGTCCAACATGAGCTGTCCCTCTGATGTACTCGTTCCTAATCCTGTCCAACCTTGTCACTCCCAAAGAGAACCTCAACATCTTCAGCTCTGCTACCTCTAGCTCTGACTCCTGTCTCTTCCTCAGTGACACTGTCTCTAAACCATACAGCATGGCCGGTCTCACCACTGTCCTGTACACCTTCCCCTTGATTCTCGCTGATATTTTCTGATCACACAGAACTCCCGACACCTTTCTCCACCCATTCCAACCTGCCTGCACTCGCTTCTTTACCTCTTTCCCACACTCTCCATTACTCTGGACTGTTGACCCCAAGTACTTAAACTCCTGTACCTTCTTCACCTCTTCACCCTGTAACTTTACTGTTCCACTTCCCTCCCTTTCATTCACACACATGTACTCAGTCTTACTACGACTGACTTTCATTCCTCTTCTCTCCAGCGCAAACCTCCACCTCTCCAGGTTTTCCTCCACCTGCTCCCTGCTCTCACTACAGATCACAATGTCATCTGCAAACATCATTGTCCAAGGAGACTCCTGTCTGACCTCCTCTGACAACTGGTCCATCACTATAGCAAACAGGAAGGGGCTCAGAGCCGATCCCTGATGCAGTCCCACCTCCACATTGAACTCCTCTGTCTGACCTACAGCACACCTCACCACTGTCCTGCTCCTCTCATACATGTCCTGCACCACTCTGACATACTTCTCTGCTACTCCTGACTTCCTCATACAGTACCACAGCTCTTCTCTTGGCACCCTGTCATACGCTTTCTCCAAGTCTACAAACACACAGTGCAACTCCCTCTGACCATCCCTATACTTCTCCATCAAAATTCTCAGAGCAAAAATTGCATCTGTTGTGCTCTTTCTGGGCATGAAGCCATACTGCTGCTCACAAATTTCCACTACCTTCCTTAACCTAGCTTCCACTACTCTTTCCCATACCTTCATTGTATGGCTCATCAACTTTATCCCCCTATAGTTACTGCAACTCTGCACGTCACCCTTATTCTTAAAGATCGGCACTAACACACTTCTTCTCCATTCCTCAGGCATCCTCTCACTCTCTAAAACCCTGTTGAACAAACTAGCTAAAAATTCCACTGCTGCCTCTCCCAAACACTTCCAGACCTCCACCGGGATGTCATCAGGACCAACTGCCTTCCCACTTTTCATCCTCTTCAAAGCCTTCCTGACTTCATCCTTTCTAATCTTATCTACTTTCTGTTCCACAGAGTTCACCCCTTCTACTCTTTTTTCCCTCTCATTTTCCTCATTCATCAGCTCCTCAAAGTATTCCTTCCATCTCCTCTGTACACTCTCCTCACTTGTGAGTACCCTTCCATCTCTATCCTTAATAACTCTAACTTGCTGCACATCCTTCCCATCTCGATCCCTCTGCCTAGCTAACCTGTACAAGTCCTTCTCTCCTTCTCTAGTGTCTAACCTAGTGTACAACTCGTCATATGCCTTCTGCTTGGCCTTAGACACCTCCCTCTTCACTCTGCTCTGTAACTCCTTGTATTCCTGTCTATTCTCTTCAGTCCTGTCCATGTCCCACTTCTTCTTGGCTAACCTCTTCCTCTGGATACTATCCTGAACTTCCTCATTCCACCACCAAGTCTCCTTATCTTCTTTCCTCCTTCCAGATGACACACCCAGCACCTTTCTCCCTGTCTCCCTGATCACTTCTGCTGTAGTTTCCCAGTCATCTGGCAGCACTACCTGACCACCCAGAGCCTGCCTCAACTTCTGTCTAAATTCCTCACAACATTCCTCCTTTTTCAGCTTCCACCACTTGGTTTTCTTCTCTATCTCTGACCTCTTCTTCTTACAGACCATCAGAGTCATCCTACACACCACCATCCTATGCTGTCTGGCTACACTCTCTCCCACTACCACTTTACAGTCACTAATCTCTTTCAGATTGCCTCTTCTACATAGGATGTAGTCTACCTGTGTGCTCCTACCTCCACTCTTGTAAGTCACTCTATGCTCCTCCCTCTTCTGAAAATAAGTGTTAACCACACCCATGTCCATCCTCTTAGCAAAGTCCACTACCATCTGTCCTTCAAGGTTCCTTTCCTTAACTCCAAACTTGCCCATCACCTCCTCATCACCTGTGTTCCCCTCACCAACATGTCCATTAAAATCTGCTCCTATCACCACTCTCTCACCCGTGGGAATACTCTCCATCACCTCATCTAATTCACTCCAGAATCTCTCTTTCTCCTCCAACTCACAACCTACCTGTGGGGCATAACCACTAACAACATTCAACATCACCCCTTCAATCTCTAACTTCAGACTCATCACCCTGTCTGACACTCTCTTCACCTCCAGGACATTCCTCACAAACTCCTCCTTCAGGACCACACCTACCCCATTTCTCTTACTATCCACACCATAATAAAACAGCTTGAATCCTGCTCCTATACTACGAGCCTTGCTACCCTTCCACCTGGTCTCCTGTACACACAGTATATCCACCTTCCTTCTCTCCATCACATCAGCCAGCTCTCTACCTTTCCCTGTCATAGTACCAACATTCAGAGTTCCTATTCTCAGTCCTACACTCTTACCTTTCCTCTTCTCTCTCTGTCTGCGCACTCTCCTCCCTCCTCTACTTCTTCGACCAACAGTAGCCCAATTTCCACCGGCGCCCTGTAGGTCAACGGCGCCGATGGCGGTCGTTGTTAACCCGGGCCTCGACCGATCCGTTATGAAATTCGTACTGACGATTCGCATGGTTAAATTTGGCAATGTTTTACGCCGGATGCCCTTCCTGACGCAACCCTCTCTATTTATCCGGGCTTGGGACCGGCACAGAAGTCACTGGACTGTGACCCCCATGGCTAGATTTCCAGAAGTTATACATCATGTTGTACAAAAAACAGAAAACCATTTATGTATATAGACATTCTCTAGAAGGCTCTACAGAGTTTGACTGGTTTCCTCACCAGACAAAGCACAGAAGACTTGATAATGAGAAATTATGAGTGCATTGTACAGGGTATGACACACACCTACAGTACATCAGCCATTGTACTCACTGCAGCCTGGTTTATGCATGAAGACAAGAAAGGGTAAAGCTGGTTTCCAAGTTGTGAAGCCAGTATGAACAAACAGACAGGAAATGTTGTACGAGTCCTAGACAGGGGCAGGCAGTGTGCAGCCCTCAGTGTTTGGTCTCATGACAAATTCGGTGCAGTCTTCCCTTCCTGCAAAATAGGTCACACAATTAATTGACATGAACCCTAGAATCCTAGCCACTTCATCACCCTAACATGTAGCAGACAATATACAGTTGGCAATCCTACTGCAGATGCTAGAACTACTGATTAGTTCCAGCAAGTGCACTGGGCAAGTGAGACTTACATACCACCATGTGGGTAGACTCCAAATACCACAGGCAGAGGGGCACAGGCTATAACTTCCTGGGGACACAAAGTGTTCCTAATGAAAGAGATACCCTTGGGATATAATTAACACAATGCCTCCATTACTGGCTGGGGCAGTGATATAGACTGCACCCTGACCTGAAGCCCCACTGAACACCTTTGAATTGAACTGAAATGCCAGTTGTGTGGTCTCTTGAGAATTTGACATTTTCATATGCTGACTGCATCTGCTTAGCATACCCTAGTGTTATGTTATTTCAGACTAGTCCTGGAGTTGTTTGGAGTTCCCCAAAACCGATATGGAGGCATTTCCCAAACTTGAGGCAGCTCAGGGGTGATTTGGAACCTCTCAGAATGTGTATTATTTATAATCACGTTTGACTAAAGGATAGCTGCAGATTCATTGTAGCCAGCCACATTAGCATTCTTCTATATAATGAGATTGGTTGCTTGCCATTTGAAAAAGATTAACATGAAATAATTATTGTATGAATGTCTTTAACCTAACTTCAATTCTAAATCTAAATAAAAGTAGTCAACGCTGCTTGACTATATATGAGTTAATTTTTTTCAATTTCTTTCTGGTTAGTGAAAAGCAGACCTGTATTTTTCAGATGCTTTGAGTTTCTTCAGTGCACCAGGTCTTTTCCCCTCTGGGACTATAGCTGTAGCTTTTCTGGCTTTTTGAACTAAGGATATTTCAGTGTGAATTGGCTCAAAGGTCTCCATGTATCATTAAAACTATAAATAGCCAACTGCCCTTCACAGATATTTTGGGTGTTGTGAATATATGATATTCTTAGACATTGTGACTGCACAAAAGACCATGGGTATTGGAAGCAGATACAAGCCTGGATCTGAAAACTAACCAACCAACCAAACAAAGGCATTCCAACACACAACTCTTTCTCTTTGACCATTCGCTGCTTCTTGGCTACTGGAATCAGCATTGGATTTGCATGTCAATTCACATTCAAGTCAAGCAGACACAGAGGGAAGGTCAGAGCTAATTATCTTGGCAGCAGATTGTCCTGAATATCAGGCAGTTAATGGCAGTGCCAATAAACCCTTTGTGGCTGTTTTGTTAAAAAGCTTTACAATGTCCTTAGAAGTACTGGATTTTAAATTTTTACATAAAAATTTAAATATTGAATAGCATTGATTAATCATAATAGCCTTAATGGCCAATTGAATTTTAGTATCTACATTCTTAACGTTTTATAAAGAGTGTTATTGCCCTAAAGGGAAAGGAGCCTATAAATCATCTACCATGCTACATCTGCAGAAAACATGAATTTCATGACATCCGTTGTTACAACAAACTGTCAGAGTTTAACAATCAAGTGATGAGCCAAAGCTGTGATTGCTGTCAAAGTTGCTTCTATGAAGTACAGAATAAATAACCTAAATTCCAAATGAGAGTTTTCCATTTTCCTAATTTTTTCCCACTTCATCATTATGAGTCACACATAGTCAGGATGTTGCTTATCACTAGGTGACAATTTTATACTTTTGAAGATATTGTTACTCTGTCATAATAATCATAAAGAAAAAAAGGAAGATGCAGGCAGTTGAGTATATGTAGTGTAAACATAATACAAAATTAAATTCACACAAGCTAGAGGCATTTATTTTTATGCTGGCACAAACAAACAGTAAGACAGGACAAACAGGCCATTTGCATGAATTTACGGCACTGTACAGTACATTTACAACATCCTTAGCAACTACAAGGTCAGAATTGTGGTGGTTTAAAGTAGGCTACTAATTTGTTTTAGGAAAAGGATTAAAATACCCTTACATCTTTAGTTAAGACCAATTATGTATATTGTGTTGTTCATGGTCACTAGAGGCATAATGGTAAGTTTCAAATTAAATTTAAAAAGCTTTCTGGTTTAGAAACCCAGGTCCTCTTTGCCTCTTAATATATTTAAATGATTTTTCCATTAATATTAGCTCAGTAATTGTCACAGACACGCCAGGCTCCAACACAAACCAATCACAGCGCACTCCCTCTCCCGAATACTAATCACGCACACCTGCACTCAATCACCGCAACAATCACCTCTCACATAAAAGACACTCACACACACCACTCACCGTCCGGTCTTGTTCATGACAAAAGACTCTCCCCAAAAGCTTAGCTATAGCGCGCCCTTTGCTTCCTGTCTATCTCTAGTGGTTTCCTGTAGCCTCCTGTCTCTCCGTGTGTGTGATTGTCTTCTGTCTCCAGCTCCGGGTCTATTCCAGCAATCTCAACCCATTCCTCTCCGGCAAGCTACTAAGGGCAGTATCGTTCTCATCTCTCCATTCACCATATATCTCTGCCTCCTTCTTCACCTGTGTATTCATACTCCTGCTTGTGCCTAATAAACTTACTGACTGTGATCCTCCATCTCCGCGCCTTCTGTAGTGTAACAGAAGACCGGACCGAACAGCATGGACACAAGCACGAGTCAATCTGACCCACTCCGAGACCTGGTCGCTGCCTTGTGTCAAGTACTCACTGCGCATCCAGCACCCGCACCAGTGCCACCCTCCACCACTTTCGTAAACACCATCACCACTCCTTCTACGCTGCTGTGCGCCAGTCCCATGGCCAAACCGGCGCCCTACTCTGGTTCGGCGGAGGATTGCAACGGTTTCCTCCTGCAATGCTCCCTGGTCCTGGAGATACAACCGCACATGTAGCCTACCGAGCGATCTAAGGTGGCGTTTATAATTACTCAACTGAGTGGCAAGGCACTTCTATGGGCCGAGTCCCTCTGGTCCCAGAATCACCCCGCTGCTCAGTCCTACTCCGGTTTCGTCGACCATTTCAAGGAGGTGTTCGGGAAACCCTCCTGGGACTCTTCGATCGGTGAGGAACTTTGTAATTTAAAACAAGGCAAAATGTCCATTAACGAGTATGCTCTCCAATTTAGAACACTGGCCGCAAAGAGTGGCTGGAACGAGCAAGCGCTTCTCGCCTCTTATTGTCAAGGACTGGATCCACAAGTGAGGTTGCATCTCGCTGCATACGAGGACACCATCGGGCTAGAAAGGTTGATCCAACTCTCCATCCGTGTCACCACCCGTATGCAGTCATGTCTCGAAGAGCACCAGGGCCAGTTGTCGCTCACCACCACCCTCGGCCGGCCAGACCCCGTCAGCCCTCCAGAACCAGCTCCTGAACCCATGCACTTGGGGTTATCCCATCTGACTCCCGCTGAACGGCAGAGAAGGCTGACCCAGAACCTATGCTTGTACTGTGGGGCTCCGGGGCATGCTATCTCTGCATGCCCCATTCGTCCTCTGCGTCCCCTGGTGAGTACCATATTTCCTTCTACCCCTAAAATGAAACCACTCACCATGATTGGAACGCTTACTGCTGCTCATCTCTCCATTACAGTTGTCGCCCTCCTCGATTCTGGGTCAGCGGGCAACTTCATCTCCAGCGCCCTCTGCCATCAGCTCGGGCTCAGGACCACGGCCACATCGACCGCGTACCAGATCTGATCCATAACCGGTAGACCCGTAAGCCGACGACAAGTAAGTCGAAGTGTCGGCCCATTACTACTCCAACTCGGTGTGCTTCATGTGGAGGAGATCGCCTTACTGGTTCTGGAGGAATCTACCGCTGACGTGATTCTAGGGCGTCCGTGGTTGGAACAGCATAATCCCATCCTCTCCTGGAGGACCGGCGATGTCCTGAAGTGGGGCGACACCTGTTTTCCGGATTGTTTCCCCAAACTACCCGTTCCACATTCGCCAAACCTGACTCATCTTCCTGTCCAGGCTACCTCCATCGAGAGCCCATTAGAGAACCAATCTGTGGAGATCCCAGCCTGTTACGCCCCCTTCAGCGACGTCTTCTGCCCAAGGAAAGCCTCAAAGCTGCCTCCACACCGGCCATGGGACTGCACCATTGATCTGCTTCCGGGTGAACCAGTGCCCAGGGGAAGGATCTATCCCCTGTCCATCCCGGAGGAGAAGGCCATGGAGGAGTACATCAAGGAGGCCCTGGCTCAAGGTTACATCCGCCCATCAACTTCCCCTGCTGCGTCCAGCTTCTTCTTCGTGGTAAAAAAGGACGAAGGCCTACGGCCGTGTATCGACTACAGAGCTCTCAACCAGATAACCGTTAAGTTCAGGTACCCACTTCCTCTCGTCCCAGCGGCCCTGGAACACTACCGTGGTGCCACTGTCTTCAACAAGTCGGACCTCCGCAGCACATACAACCTCATCCGGATACGCGAGGGGGACGAGTGGAAGACCGCCTTCGTCACACCCACAGGCCACTACGAATACCTGGTCATGCCCTATGGCCTTACCAACGCCCGCTCCGTATTCCAGGACTTCATTCATGAGGTGCTCCGGGAGTTTCTCCACAGGTTCGTCCTGGTCTACATCAACGATATCCTGATCTACTCCTGGAACCTGGCCAAACATCGCCACCACGTTGCGGAGGTTCTGAAATGCCTGAGGGAGTTCCAGCTATTCCTCAAGGCCGAGAAGTGCTCCTTCCATCTACCCTCAGTGCAGTTCCTTGGTTACAACATCGATAGCAGTGGCATCTGGATGGACGAGGGGAAGGTGGCAGCCATCAGGAACTGGCCAACACCCACTACCGTGAAGGAACTCCAACGTTTCCTTGGCTTCACTAACTTCTACAGATGATTCATCTGAAACTACAGTGCTATCGCCAATCCTCTTACCAGTCTCCTAAGAAATAAACCCAAGTCTCTGCCCTGGACCTCATCTGCAGAAGAAGCATTCAACACCCTAAAAGAGGCCTTCACAACCGCTCCTCTCCTGGTCCACCCTGATCCTGACAGGCCCTTCATCGTGGAAGTGGATGCCTCCACGACCGGAGTAGGAGCTGTCCTATCCCAGCAGCACGGGAACCCGAGCCGCCTCCATCCATGCGCCTTCTTCTCCTGCAAGCTCAACCCGGCAGAGATAAACTACGACATCGGCAATCGAGAACTGTTGGCGGTAAAGCTGGCCCTCGAGGACTGGAGGCATTGGCTGGAGGGAGCCAGATATCCGTTCCTGGTGCTCACCAACCACAAAAACCTAGAATACTTTCGAGCCACCAAGAGACTCAACCCACGACAAGCACGCTGGGCCCTTTTCTTCACCCGCTTCGATTTTACCATCTCCTACAGACCTGGATCCAAGAACACCAGGGCGGATGCCCTCTCCCGACTTTTTGCTCCGGAGGAGAACCCAGATGTACCCGAGACTATCCTCCTGGAAAGGGTAATTGTCAGCCCCATTACCTGGTCTGAGGAGACCCTTCTGCCTACCAATGCCTCCACCAACACTCCGTTGGGTTGCCCGCCTGGGTTACAATACATCACCAGAGCACGGAGCACCCCACTCATTCACTCCGCCCATACATCACTTGGCACTGGCCACCCGGGGGTCAACGAAACCCTCTCGTTGCTAAAAGATCGCTTCTGGCGGCCCAACATGGCATCGGATCTCAGAAGGTACATGCAGGGATGTAGGGATTGCGCCATGTCCAAGAACCCATGCCACCTACCATCTGGAAAACTCCTTTCTCTGCCCGTTCCCAACCTTCCATGGTCACACCTAGGGGTGGATTTCATCACAGATCTTCTTGTTTCCAAGCACCTGTCTATCAGCCTGGGCAGAAGGTCTGGCTGTCTACCAGGGACATCCGTCTATGTCAACCATGCCGTAAGCTGGGTCCCAGGTTCATTGGCCCGTTCACCATCCTTAAACAGATCAACCGGGTCACCTACAAACTCCAACTCCCACCTGAGTATCGCATTCACCCTACATTCCACATATCCATTCTTAAGCCTCACCATCCCTCTGTTTCTCCCTCCACAGAGCCTGGCAGTGACACAGCCGAACCCCCCCTCCCACTCCTACTGGACAACGGAGCTGCCTACGGGGTGAGAGATTCTGGATTCCCGCCGCCATGGTGGTCAGCTCGAGTATCTGGTAGACTGGAAGGGCTATGGCCCTGAGGAACACTCATGGGTACCACACAACGACATACTCGATCCAAACCTACTGGAAACCTTCCACTCGACGCACCCCAACAGACCTGCCCCTTGTGGAAGAGGAAGACCACCGTGGCCCTCAGGAGCGGCGCACTCCCTCTCCCGAATACTAATCACGCACACCTGCACTCAATCACCGCAACAATCACCTCTCACATAAAAGACACTCACACACACCACTCACCGTCCGGTCTCGTTCACGACAAAGGACTTTCCCCGAAAGCCTAGCTATAGCACTCCCTTCGCTTCCCGTCTCTCTCTAGTGTTTTCCTGTAGCCTCGTGCCTCTCCTTGTGTGTGTGATTGTCTTCTGTCTCCAGCTCCGGGTCTATTCCAGCAATCTCAACGCATTCCTCTCCGGCAAGCTACTAAGGGCAGTATCATTCTCATCTCTCCATTCACCATATATCTCTGCCTCCTTCACCTGCGTATTCATACTCCTGTTTGTGCCTAATAAACTTACTGACTGTGATCCTCTGTCTTCGCGCCTTCTGTAGTGTAACAGTAATAGGGTTACCTTGATACCTTTTAATAATAGCTCAGTGATGGAGCATTTGACTGCAGGTTAAGAGGTTCCTGGTTCAAATACACATGCTGCATTTGCACTCTAATATATTTAGACGATTTCCATGCTACACTATTAATATTAAAAATTAACACACCCATTGGAATAACCAATAGGATAAAAGCTATTGTCTTTGTGGGAAGTGGTAGTGGTTGTTGTTGAACTACCAAAGTTTGTAAGGTCAAATCCCACCACTGCTGCGTTGAACAAGCAAGAGGAAGGGCACAGCGAACACTAGTATGCACTAGTATGAGACAGATGTGAATTCTGCATTGACTGCTAACTCTGCAAGAAAACATGAATCTTATTTTCGGGCTTCCTGGACCACAGGACTCTTGGGGACTACATGGGCCTGAACCACAGAGCTTTTATTTACCTATGGCAGGGATGTCGAATCTTATCTACAAAGGGTCAGTGTGGGTGCAGGTTTTAATTCCAACCAAGCAGATGCCACACCTGATTCCATCTGTTTAATCAACTGAGCTTGGCTTTCACAAGGCACAGGTATGGCTTCTGCTTTATTGTTACAAAAACATGCAACCACACCTACCCATGGATATTAATGGTGTAGAGCAGAGATGTCTAATCTTATCCACAAAGGGCCGGTGTGGGTGCAGGTTTTCATTCCAATCAAGCAGGAGCCACACCTGATTCAATAAGCTCAGGTGAAAACCTGCGCTGGGCTTCAGCTTCTGCTTGGTTGTACTGATTATTGAATCAGGTGTGGCTCCTGCTTGATTGGAATGAAGCATTTACAACTAAGCATATGCTGAAGCCCAGTGCAGGTTTTCATTAAAACCAAGCAGAAGCCACACCTGAGCCTATCAAAAGTAAAGATCAGGAATCAGATGTGGCTTCTGCTTGGTTGTAATGAAAACCTGCACCCATACTACCCCTTTTGTGGTTAAGATTGGACACCCCTGACTTAAAGTGACCATAACACAGGTCAGACAGGGGGCATCTGGAGTTGAACCAGCGACCTCTTGATCTGCAGTCAAATGCTCTACCACTGAGCTGTACTATTGCTGAACTGTATTAACTGAGCAGCATGTGCCCCTCCCCCCACAGGTGAATACTCTCAGGGAATAGTAATCAATAACAGAACAACAGACATAATTAATCACATATATAAATAAAGATAAAAGAAAAGACAAAGACGAAATTTTCAACATTTGAAATATTTCTGTAATATATGTGTAATATATATACATAATATTTAATTCTATGACCACCACACCTGCACCCATATTCTCCCTTTTGTGGATAAGATTGGACACCCCTGACTTAAAGTGACCATAACACAGGTCAGACAGGGGGCACCTGGATTTGAACCAGAGACCTCTTGATCTGCACTCTGGATTTTGGCATCTGCCAAATGCTGTAAATGTAAGACAGATTTCTCAGTTAAAACAGAAAAAGAGAGATTAAAAGCAATTATTATTAGAGATTAATAAAACATAAAATAGAAAAGTATGAAGAACTTTACAGTAACGTTTTACTAAATAACATTAATGAACCCTGAGTATGGAGAACACCCAGTAATAGAAATAAATTAGGATTCAGTACAATAAAAGTTAATATATGACTTTTATATATGACTGACATACTGTTATATGTATATCAAGAAGACAAACAGTTGCATAGATGCAGTTTATATATTTAGTGATCCAGCAGTGGAGTGACTATAAAACTTTACTGGAGATATTCAAACAGAAAGGGTAACTAATTTTTAGTAATTAAAAAAATTATTCAAATGCTTTTTCCCTTGTGATGGGTCTTATTTGTTACACAGCTAATGTCCCATTTCACAGAAGAGGAGCTGCTAGCTCCAGGATGACTGAAATCCCAGTTGTTTATTGCCAAATTTTGGCTCAATACATATAACACCAGTCAAGCATGCAGGAAATCTTACCCCAGAAGTCATTTTAAAAAGCAGATATCTTTTATTTATTGTTTTGTGAGAGACAGGACTCAACTTTACAAATAAAAAACAAGTCTCGAGATTTGAGATTCAAAGCTTTATTTTTCTAGTAAAATGTTCTTACTTTAGGTAATAAGCTTTAGGTAACAGTAAATAAGCTTTGGGTAACAGTAAATAAGCTTTAGGTAACAGTAAATAAGCTTTAGGTAACAGTAGAACACACAAACTATCTAGATATCAACATAACAGTACAGTGTCTTTTACCTGAGACTGGAGTCATCACTCCACATATCTGTAGAAATATATGTTTACATTGTAGTGAACATATTCATTCATGTTCATCTCATCTCCTAAGACCTGAGCTTTGGTTTGGCTTGCATTTTAGATTCTTATTTAGGAGGAACCAATAAATAACAGATGTCATTGCTGTTGTATACAAAAGTGTCCACATTTGTATACAACAGGTTAAAAGAATTAAGTATTATGGTGCACACAACCAAAAATGTGATGTCCACGTATGTGGATGCCAGGTTGTAGGAGGTTAAAGCACCACGATAACAAAAAAGCATACATTAATGTTAAAAGTGAATATAGCCTTAATAAATAAATTTACAACCAAATCCAGTGACATCACACATTTGTTTGAATTTGTATACATTATTGTGGAATCAGATTAATTAGACTACATAAAAGAAATGTAGGAGTGTAATTTTAGTCATATAAGTAAGTAACAGAAACATTTTAGTCAAACAGAACAACTTTAATCCTCAAAATTTACACTCAATGTTAATGTATTTCTGTGTCCAGTAGAGTAACATTGAGGAATCACTGTAAATCACTGTGCAATCACTGTAAATGCTAAAAACCTCATAAGAAGGAATCCGTCTAAAACAAATGGCTTCATATAATAAATTCTAGTTCATTTCACAGTTATCATTACTTTCAGGAGAATAAATTTAGTAGTAGTACCTAGTACTACCTAGTATAACCATCCCCTATATGTTCTGTAGTTGCTGCTGCTGCTGTTGCTTTCGGCTGCTCCCTGTTCGGGGTCGCCACAGCGGACCAACTGGTCCGCACAACAACTTGGCAAATGTTTTATGCTGGATGCCCTTCCTGACGCAACCCTCCCATTTTTCCGGGCTTGGGACCGGCACTGCATCCAGTGGCTGGGAATCGAACCCGGGCCTTCCGCATGATAGGCGAGAAACCTACCACTGAGCCACCAATGCCCCTCCCTATATGTTCTGTAGTGCATTTCAATATTAGAAAGTCAGTCCACTAACTAGTAAGTATTCTGTACAGTACTGACTGCTCCAACAGTGCTTCAGCTAGAAAGATTCTGCAAGTTTGCTGTACCTGCTGTACCTGTACCTGCAGGAATGTCCTACCGTCTATAAGAAGGTAGGTTGAAAATCAGCATAGAGCAGATCAGTGCATGCCTCTTAAATAAATAAGATAATGTTCAATAAAAATTTTTTAAGAATAAACCATTATCCTACATCCAAAGGTATAGGTTATATTTAAGTTGTAGCTCAGTGATTAAGGCTTTGGACTACTGATTGGAAAGTTGTGAGTTTAAATCCCAGGACCACCAAGCTGCCACTGCTGGGTCCTTGAGACATTTAACCTTCAACTGCTCAGTTGTGTAAATGAATTAAAGTTGCTCTGGATAAGCGCATCTGCCAAATACCATAAATTGGCCAAATACCATAAAGTGACCAGAGTAAAAAAAAAGTGAATTGATGAGTGTATAAATTAGTGTACAGAGTTTCAAGTATTTTCTTTGGCAGCTTCTGTTTCATTATAGTGCAATACAAATGTGAATATTGTTAAGTATTTGTAGTGGAGCCACAAACAGCCTTGAGTAGGCTCAATACCCCAGTTTACACAAATATCTCCAAGCTGCCTTTAAATCACAATGACAGGGCTGGGCTTTCTGATGATCTTTTTCACTCTGTTTGCATCAGCTGCCCATCTGATGCATAGAAACAGCATAGAAAATTGCACTAGCCCCTACTGTCTAGTAAAACAAAAAAATGCAGAATCACTTTTGCAGAATCTCAACATGTTAAAGGATCTTAGACTTTGCCTTTTTGTACCATACCTCTGTGTTTTTTGACCACTTTACTGTCCAAATGAACTTCCAGAAAACTGTAAAACTGTACTTCACACCTCTGATGGAAACAAAGATTGGAGAATGTTTACCACCTAAAACTATACAAAGATTCAAAGGAAGACCCCTTTTCAAAAACTGTAGGATTAATTTTTTACCAGAACACATAATGGATAAACACATAAACATAAACAATAAACCATTATTGCTTCTGCTGTTTTCTTCTGACTGGAAATGCTCAGCAGTTTAAACCACAGTGTGATCATTAAAGTGTAGATAAAATTTTACTTTACCAGAAAACAATGCTTTTAGTTGAAAAAAATCCCTTAATCTGTTCATCATTACAGATGTATTAAACTAAGAAAACCATTCTCCAGCAGTTTTTAAACAAATTAAATGTCCTTGCACCATTTTGATAAATTATGTAAACTTATGGTTCAGGTACAGAGGAGTTTAATAGAAGGCACTCCACAGTTTAACTTGTGCACTCCCCTAGTTGTAGATGGATCACACCCAGTTCATGAAGATTCAGCAAGGCTTTAAACTCAGTTGGCATTGCATGCATTCTCTTGTTTACTTGTTTGTTATCATAATAGTGGTTGGTGAGGTTCTGGTAGGTGTACGGGTGTATTGAAAAGGGCCAGAATCCATATAGGTGAACATTGTTGCAGAGCTCCAGTGCCAAGCTAATCATCATCATACCACTGCTGAGGCGCATTGAGCGAATTCCCTGACCACGCCAAAAGCCTGCCAGACTTCTCAGATACTTTGGGTTAAAGAAAACAACCTCTGGGACGTCGGTGCCGTGGTTCTGCAGTGAGTCGAGGGCACGCATGGACACACCCGTGTTCTGCCCGAACGAGAAGGCCGGCAACATGATTAGAGCATTCCCATACAAGTGCATAGCCTCCACAAATGACTGTCTGGTGGTCTGCTTATTTAAACCGTGGTACCTGCAAAGAATCAATAAGCAGGAAAAACAATAAATACATTGTGCAGGGTCTAGCATCTACCATGTTTACAACCAGTCATCCACAAAGCCTGACTATTTAAAACAAACAAACAAACAAACAAACAAAAAAATTGTTTTAGGTAAGGAAACACTGAGGGGAAAACCTTGCAACGCCTGGCTATAAAATTCATTTACAAAGTCTGACTATAAAAAAAAGAAATAAAAGTCTTTCTGTTATAGAGAAGAAAACTCTAAATAATGAATAAAAATTCTGAATGTTTATAATCATATGAGTATCATATGAGACCTTCTGGGGTTGGTATCATTTTATATTCTTTAATTACTCTCTGGCACATAAAAGCACATAAAATGAGTTATTTTTCTGGGAGTTTTGCAGCAGTCACACTGGAAATGAGAGCTTGTGAGCTAAGTGTTCCCCAAATCAATTAAAAAAAATTATTTTAAACCCTAAAAAGTTTGGTGTAAAATGTAACAACTATGCCACCTTAGACTTACAATCAGTTTATCATGCTTAAGAATTCTCCTCATCACTGGACTATCAGATAATCTGGGCCTCTGAGGAGACTATCTGATTTTCTTACTCTTATTTTCCCTCCATGTTAAAAAAAAGCATCTATGTCTTTCAGAGATGCAATCCTAGATGTAATTAATGCACCTTTAACCTGTTTTTGTGAAACTTACCTGTTACCTTTATTTAATGCATACCTATTGTATTAATAGAATTACATTTTTATTCCTTAATCCTCACATAATTAAATCACAAGGAATGTTCTGAAAGTCCTAAAGTGCATTAACGTTAACCACGAATATGTTACAGAGGCTTCAAAGAGTCCATCATTGTTCCTGTCACAAAGAAAACCCATCCTGCTTCCCTCAACGACTACCACCCTGTAGCCCTGACCTCAGTAGTGATGAAGTGCTTGGAGCGGCTGGTCAGAGACTTCATCATCTCTTCACTACCTGACACATGACATCCACTACAGTTTGCTTACCGCCCGAAGCGGTTCTGCTCCCTGAAGGACAACACAGAGGAGTGTGAGGAGAAGCTTCTTCCCACAGGCTATAAACTCTCAACCAGAACTCCACATAGGACTCAACTGATTGGATTTGCTATGTTTCCTTCACACATGTGCTGGAATATACCAAAACCAACCACTTTGAACATTTGTACATTTGCACATTGCACAGGACTCTAAAGTACTAAAGTTTTATATATATATATATATATATATATATATATATATATATATATATATATATATATATATATATATATATATGTTGCACATTTCTGGTTGCACTACTACACTTTAAAGTTGGACAATACCACTGCTGCTCATCATTTCATTTCACACTCCGTGACCACCCCGTCCTGCTGCTGTCTGCACATTCCATACTTATACAGTTTATTTATACAGTTCTACTTTTTTACATTTTTATATACTTTTATCTTTTTTTTTTTTTTTTTACATATCTACTATATCTACTTATACTTTATTTTATTGTAACTAAATTGCAGATTTTATATTTTATATTTATTCCTCCTATTAGCATTTTGTCTTCTTATTTGCTTTTCAAGGTCACAAACAGTCATGTAAGCATTTCACGGCATATCATACTGTGTATGGTTATGTGACAAATAAAAATTTTAATTTGAGTTTGGAGCTTATTCTCTTTGTAAGCAATATGAGATCACATACAAAGAAAAAGTGCATACGATGCTGCAAGGGTAGCATTGAATGATTTTACATAATGATAAGCATTATGAGCCATTCTCATTGTTGTTGTGTTATGTTATTGTCTCAGAGCTAATAAGCTACAGAGAAATTTGAGCTTTCACTTGAAATCAGGCTGAGAGTTTAAGTCCATTTGATCATTTTTGATGGTTCTAACCTAAGGGACATATCAGGTAGTATCTTTGCAGTAAATATAAGAGTAAATTGATGAAACAGAGCTGCAGTACAATTGCATGCACAACCCAGACTCACTTTTGAAACAGGATGCTTGGGTTGGCTGTAACAAGGCTTGTTTTTTCCCCTGTGTCTTTCTCATGTCCATTGCTCAGTGGAGGAAGATTACACCTGAGAAACAAATGGGATAAGGAGTAGAATGAGATGCTGGGAAAGATTTGATGTGCATGGTTTGTCATTACAAGCCCTTTAGATTATTCTGTTGATTTGCTTTACTGGCTTTAGTTGTTTAGGTACCCTGTGTAATTAAGTTTTTAAGATAGAGTTGCCAGGTTTCAAATTCCCACTGCAACAACAAACCAAAAGCTGAACAAAAAAGACATGAAACTAGCTTTTCTTCATTTATCTAGTCTTTTTGGAGAAAACAAATTCAAATGGAGCTTTGGAGTAGATATCTATAATATACTGCCATTATATAAAACACCTGGTGAACCTAGTTGCAGAAAAAAATTCCAAGGTTATTAATGCTATATAAATGGGACATACATTTTTTTGGGTTTAACCAAATCTGAATTAATTTTAAGCATAGAACTTGTCACTGCACATGTACAGTATTTAGACATTCCTCAAGTGTTGTTCTCTATCATTACTAAAAGAAAATATTCTCTCAATCTATGATCTTTATAAAGAATTATACGGTCATTTTAAAGAAATGATGCTTAAAATATCTTATTATTACTTAAACACTTTTGCATGCCAACTCACATGAGATAGAAAGCATGCTGGAGAGCCCCAAACAACACACGTGTCTGGTTCAATAGTTGAATAAGGTTTGTCTGCAAATATCTAATAGTTGTCATCATGAATATTTGGGACATTTCCTTTGAACGGTTTCTGTTATATTTTTGTTTACATTGTGATGTCGGTTTTGGTGCTGATTCCTATCTTGTTGCCCTAATGTGTTTGTATTATTTCCACCTGATTTCACTTTTATTCTTGATTTAATCGTGAATTTAAGCAACTTTATTTCACCATTTCTTGGTTTGTTGTGCCATGTAACATGACAGTTGTTATAAGTTGTACATTCGTGTGTGACTTTGTAGTTTTTGGTTAGCATTTGGTTAGCATTGTGTTATGGTTAGCATAAAAGAAACCTCCAAAAGAACAGGTATTTCCTTGAACTTCAGGTATAAACTATGTCTCCTTTTAGTATAAATCTGAATATAACAACATAAATATTTTGTCAGTTATTTCTACACTCCTACTTTCTGTAGTAAAAGCTATAATATATTTACATTTTTTAATCAATGTCAGATTTCCTAACATCCTGTAAAGTTTCACCTTCTTATAGACTGCTAACTGTATATCCTCTGCAGCTACAACACTGGCCTTCACTGTTATACTCCTGCCTCCAGGCTGTATAGTGAAGATGAGATTTGGGCATTAGAATGCAGTTTTGTTCATTTTCTCCAAAAAGAACAGCTTGTAATTTCACTAAAAAGTTCATCTTATGTCTTGTACAAACCTGATTACAAATGAGGCAGAGTCGATTTGTTTCCCACAGCTGCTGTTGGCTAAGATTCCTCCATTACCTACAACAGCACACGTTTTCCATGGGGCTTTTTTAAAGGGGTTTTCCTAAACACACAGTGTATTACACACAGATAATTAGCACTAGTATGAACACATGTGGCCTCATTTATCAAGCTGGACTTAAACAGATTCATGCATAAATTCTTAGTATGTGTAGATGCACAAAAAAAAAAGTATTCATGAAAATCCTAAAATGGAAAAAAACAACAACCTTTGTGTCCTTCTCCTTATTGTGTGTTAATTTATGCATAAGAAGACTAACTAATGTTGTCCAAATCAATGTCCAATGTTGTTTAAATCGCTTATTTATTTCATACAGGCCTAAATGGCATTCAGAAAATATTACATATATACAGTAGGTCCAAATATTGAAAATCTTGGATTTTTTTGCATTTAAAACTGAAAAGAAATAGAAAATTTTATAATTCTGAAAATAAAGTACAACATTGTGGATATTCACCATTCAAGATGTCACACAATTTCTAGGTCAATATTTAAATGTTAAAAAATTTTTCAATAAAAAAAAAAAGTAAATATTCTAAATAAAATATTTAATTTGGTCTGACTTACACAAACAGGCCCATTTTGCCAGTCAGTCATATACGTATACAGTCATATATTCTGTGTGCATATTTCTATTACACCATACCTTGGGAAGTACATTGAACAGGGCTGGTGTCACCAACAGCTTCTTTTTAGATGCATCATAACTAATATTTGTCCCCACAGGTGAGTTGTCCTGTGTAACCAGTGCATTGGAAATGGCATTGCAATGTTTGCCTAGCAATGACCTGAAAAAAAAACTTTCTTTAAATATGATTTCTGGAATATTTATAGTTACATTTCAGTGTTATTAAAATCAAATACTAAGTTATACGTATTTCCCAAAAAAACCTTGCCTTTTACGTCTTACATTTTTATTTTCTTTCACCTTCGAAATAATTCAGTACAAATTTTAAATGTTTCATCCAGCCAAAGAGTGCACACTGTGCATCAAATAGCTCCAGTGGATTTTATTTGCATTTCAGTTTAAAGTATCCAGTCAAATTCATCGAAGTAGAAAAATCAAGAATTGACATGGCAATTTGTCATCTGCTGTGACTTTTTCACATTTAATGCAAGATTTTTAATGCAATATTTACCCGTACACCATTGGCCTGACTTCAGTAAAATGTTTCAAAATGCTTGAATAAGAACAGATTGACATAAAATGAGGTGTCTTTTGCTTAATCCCTGTTCTGTACATTTCACTAATTTGCTCATTTTAACTGCCTAGTAAATAAAAGTAGCCTATTTTTATTTCTAATGAGTTACACTCACAGCAGCCAAACTGGCAGAGCAGCAATTCATATTCTTACTAATGGTAAATATTGATTCTTTTATTTTTGATTAATTTATTAGCAATGTACATAGAATTAGTAATGCAGCATCCTTAGTGTTTAAAACAGTAATAATTAATAGTCTTCAAACAAAAGCATAACATTAACTCAATCTCATTAGCTTTTATATTTTAATATTTGAGTAGTACAAGTTGCAACATTTTACTCAGTAAAATTAGCACATAAAGTGTTTCATTATAATATGACTAGTGATTGAGCTACTTGTGCGTTGTGTGTTTGTTACCTAAAGGATTTGATCTTCCCCTCCTTCTTTTTCCATTTGGTATTGTAATTTTCTAACAGTTTGTCAATACTGGGATTTCCTCTGGAAGACAAATCCACATATATACAAAAGCATTGACATAAAATACAGTAGCACAACATACTGGCAGAACTGCCTCTGTATAACTGAAAGTGACAAATTGTATGGCACTAATACAGGTTTCAGTGAACTCTCACTTTAGTTTTATGTGTAATATCAATGAGTGTCATGTTTCTATGAATGGTGGTGTATTCTCACTTTTTTTTTGCAGGACATTGTGCAACTTTGCATGGAGTGCTGGGAGCTTCATAACTGTGAGCAGAAAGACAGAAAATCACTTGAAGGCATGTCCAAACTACTGATCATTATTTAAACCATGAAAGGGTTTTTTATTATTATTTAATTATTTATTTATTTATTTATTTATTTATTTTTTAAAAAGATTATCCACCGAAAAAAATAATTGAAGTAAATTCCTTCTTTAAAAATGACAAAACCTTATCATACTAATTTTTATGAACAGATTGTAACTTAAGAAAGCTTCCTAATTTTTCTTTGTAATGGAGAATGGTGCATGTTAAGCAGTTATGACTTCCTGTTCGAACTTCCTGTTGCACTGGAGTATAAATATGAGGTCCTATATATACACAGATCGTGAACTCATTTTTTCCTCAGTGAAGCAATAGGCTAATGCTGATTGTTTAAAAGTTTATATGAATTTAATAGGAAAATTTTGCTAGGTATCACACAAATAAGTCCTTCACAGAACAAGACTGTCTGACCAGCAACATTCTGAATGATGTTTATGGACATTTTGACTGTATTTAAACCTTTTTTTAATAAATAATATACTACAGCTGTAACGTGGTGCCATTACTTTAAGTCAGCTGTGTCCAATCTTCAAGTCAAGTCAAGTTAAGTCAAGAAGCTTTTATTGTCATTTCAACCACATATAGCTGACGCAGTGCATAGTGAAATGAGACAACATTTCTCCAGAACCCTGGTGATGCTTATCAGAAAGGATCACTGTGTGTGTGCAGGTTTTCATTTCAACCAAGCAGAAGCCACACCTTCGTCTACTGAAAAACAAGGTGTGGCTCCTGGTATGATTGGTATGAAACCCACACTGGCTCTTTACGGATTACACACAACTGCTTAAAGTCACTAGAGTTAGCTGTCACTTCATAAGTACAAACCATAACATCAGTGACAACACTAGTGATAAATTTGTGTAAAGATGGATTTTCCAAGAATGTGCCAAGAGCATCTCAAAGCACACACAATTAATCAGACCAGCATCGAGAAAATTATGTCTGAAAAGTGGAATTCCAATGACATCTAAATTATTCTAAATAAAAAAAGTAGTAAATGAATAACTTTGGGGAAAACTTTATCGATGATGTATGAAATGGCAACTAATTCTTCTGAAATTTGACTCTGGCAGCCCTGAACAACTTTTTGTTATCTTGAAATATAAACTTTTGAAATAATAACTCCAGTGACATGAAATGCAGGAAAATGCAGATGGGTTTATTATTTTATTTATTTATGTTTAGTTTAAAAATGTATATTTTTTTGCTAATGTTGATATTGGATAGACCTGTAAAAGCTTCTCTAGCCTGTGGGACAAGCTATTTGTCCAGCAATTTAAAGAAAATCTGGGTAAAAATAATAACACAATAATAAAAATACAAAGGTATAAAATTACAAAATAATAACAATAGCGTAAAAAAAGCATCAAACCGTTTATAGTTATTCAGTGATATCTTTTATGTGTATGCTAATGGAATCTTTTAAACTGTATCATGACCAATTTATCACCCGATTCTGAGAATTGCTCTATTGTATTTTTAGGTAATGATGTCATGTCATCACCAGATAATGTTTTTGATTAACTACCAGTCATTCTTATTGATTCATAAATATCAACCATTACTTTTAAAACTAACAGGATATGTCCCATGATGGTCCGGCAGCAGGATCCTGTGCTCTCACTGCTGCAGCCTGGGTTTGATTCCTGGGCAGGGAACCAACTGAGGCACTGAGAGGTTAACTCTCAGTGCTGGTCTCAAGCCCAGATAAAAAAGGGAGTGTTGTGTCAGGGAGCATACAGCATGAAACTTGTGTAAAAATTAAACATGTGGATCAGATGATCTGCTGTGGTGACCCTGAAAAAAGAGCAGCTAAAGAACAGCAACAGCTTTTAAAATGAACAGGGTGCAGCTTGATGCCCCTTGAGATTATACTTTCATGGGCAATAGTGCAGCTGGCCCTGTGTTTAATCCATCATTGACTGTAAACCATGATACTGAGGCTAAGTATCACATGCTATTGATACTTTTATAACATCTTTGCTAAGGCTTGCTCAACCATGTCTGGGCCTGCTGTATGACTCAGAGACTAAAATCTAGCACATGTAAATGACTAAGTTTCTAGTAATACTTACTGAATCTATAATTTCTCTGCCAAATGCCTGAAATGTAAATGTCAATAATATGCTGAAGCAGAAATTAAAGCATTGATCCACATGAATGCTCCGATAAAATTGCCAGAAATTTAAAAGGAAAAAGAAATAGAAATTATGAAGCAGTTACCTGTTATTGAAGTAGTGCCAAAGCAGCATGCTGCAGATGGAGATAAAGAAGAGAACCGACAGCAGCCTTAAGATATGAACATTCATATTTGATACAACTATTCAGTCACACTCTCTGGCTTACTACACATACACATAAGTATGCTTGAGCTTAAGCTCACACCATTATAGCAGTGTCTTGTTTTTCTTCATTCTTTGTGTAAAATCCTTCCCCCTTTTTGCTCTTATGCTAAATGTCATGTACCTATCTTTCTGTCTCCTCCCTCCCTCCCTCACTCCCTCCCTTTTACAACTTTTTATATTTCTGCTTTATTCTCCTTTGTGCTCATTCATTACATACTCTTTTATTCCACATGCCAGCCTTATAATATCTCTCTTTTTAAATGTATGTCTGTGGTTTGAAGTGAAGAGATATTTTGCAATCAATAAATGAACTTGTCATAAAGTAATCTAATACTTCAGCATAGTAACAATAGCATCTGAAACTTGAACTTTGTTGAATGCAACAAAAGGGATCACATTTCAACTTTTATTTAATCTGTAACAATTTTAACAATGGACATGGTTAAAAGTGATACAAAGGAGCTTTACAGAAAGCTGGATATAGGTTTTGATCCCTAATAAACAAGCCAGAGGTTACAGTGGCAATGGACAACTCCCCGAGGCAGGAATGATGAAGAAACCTTGAGAGAAGCCAGACTCACAAGAGAACCCATCCTCTTCTTCGTGCAGTGGATAATGTAATTATGAGCCATTACTCTTCCCCAGCTGTATACTGTAAAGTCAAACATTACCAGCAGTGGCTTATGATCCCAAGTTTTGGAGGTGAAGAACAATATTAATAACAAATAAATTAAATTGACAAGAAATAGACATATGTTGTTCGATGTATTGCTAACAGGATTGACTGGTTTAACAAAATTCCAGCCTAATGATACACAAAGGCCCTGAAACTAGCCAAAACAATTGGGCACTGAAAAACTGCCTCAACGTCTAAAATACTTTTTTACTTTCTTTTGATTTCTTATTATTTGTTTTATTTGTATTATTTGAAATTATTGTTTGCCTGCTGCTCAACCTCCACCTCCAGAGGCTATTAAATGGAGCATAGACTGTTTTCAGTAAACACAATCTTTAGGCTATCAGTGTTTTGATACATGCTAGTTTAGGTCATAGCCTTTGCTATTTGAGGAACTATTTTTTTTTTTTTTTTTAGATTTCTTTTTCTATTTTTAGTAGAAATTTGTTTGCTTCTGGTAGCATTTGAATCTTGTACACAAGTTGGTGATTTTGAAGAGGAAATTTAAGGTTAAAAAAATTCTATCCCCCCTCCACTGTTTTTAACAGAAAAGTTAATACTCTTATATTCTCTATATTTTCTATTTTGTCGTTGAAAAATCTCATAAACTTACTGCATTCGTGCTTCTGGGATGGTCTTATTCCTAAGAAACTTTGCAACTGTATTAAATAAGAATCTAGGGTTATTTTTAATAATATGCACAGTTAGAAAGGTTCCCTTTCGATGTGATTTATAATACTATCAATATAATTTGATGTAATTTATATTCTGACTGTAGAATGTATAATTTGTGAAGGTGTGAGTGGGATAAATATTATATGGTAGTAATGTATTTTTCCTAAATATTTTAGGAACGTAATCATTGTATATTAATATGTAAATATTTTTCTTTTACACATTACAGTGTAGAGGAATGTTGACTGTAAACCTTCACCTGTGTAACAGCGAACCAGTCAGAGTTGATAAATCTGGGAGATCTTGAATAACATTCGAGAATGTTGTAGTTGACATGACTGTATGCTTAATATAGTGCATATATTGTGACTAAATCCCATATTATGATGTTCCATGAAACAAGGTATTAATATGAGATAATTGCAGATATTATTATATAAATTAAAAATCAATAATGACTGGGGCTTTATCTTTGGTATTGCTTCAATCATTTTTAAATGCAACATAAATCTCGTATTGTGTGCGCTGGTATATTGGACCATTCATGAGGAAGGAAATTCTGTGTGTTTACAAAACCATTCTTAAATAATTATATATGGCTTAAGTTATTATCCTGGGATATAGGCCAATATTACCATTTGGCATCATACTACACAAATGGACCAATATGTCTGTTTTACATTCAAAAGGTTTTTACAAATTGTAAAATAAATGAAATCTTGAAAAATGCTAAACCAGTTCTGCGGTAATCACTAAGCTCCAAAATATATTAAAAATGACAGCTACTTCGACATTCATCCAATAAGGTTTGTGGCAACCATATCCACCCTGCCTGGCTAACTAACCAGCTGGGTTATGGATTAAAAAGAATGTGACAATAAACCAGGTACAGTGACTTTATTGCCTTCATGGACATGGCCTTTACCAGGCAGGAGATAAAAATGATGGAATCTACAAGCCATCCCATGCGCCAGGCATTTAAACCAGACCTTTACAACCAGCTTGGAACTATGACAGCGACTTACATGTGCTTACATTGCTTACATGTGTACAATCTACACCACACAACTCTTCAAACCATTAGCAAAGCATGTGGTTAAAATACGTTATGTCCTTTTATTGAGAAGCTGGTCTTCCTGCTTGATCTTCAATGACTCTCTTGAGAGGGAGAATAATTCTGGAGTTCATGTATAACAATAACAATTCTAGAAACATACAGGACGTGGGGCAGCCAAGGCAGAGGTGATTTGTGTTCTTTCATGATGTGTATTATTTATAATCATTCTTCTTATCGTAGATAATTGGACCTCGTTTGAGAGCAAGGCTGGCCTGTTAGGACAGGACAGTATCCATCCCACTTGGGAAGTTGCTGCTCTCATTTTTTGCAGCATAGCACAAAGACTTAGAGCAGATCTAGTTAATCAGTGACAATCCAGAGCCAGGGCCAGGGAGCAGGCTTTTTAGTCAAGCCTTCAGTGTATAGTTTTTCTTAGGTAAAAGAGCAGATCTGAAAGGTTCATGGGCATAGATTTTTTGGTGTACTGGGATGTTTGGATGCTGACGCCTTACCACTCTCTCAATTTGCTCCTGGGAAGCCATCATGTCTGTCACCTTCTGGCTCTCCCTTTCAGATATGCTGTCATAGCTAGTTCTGCCAGAGTCCCTGCCTGCACTTTAAACATAATCCACACTGTCTTTAAACATCACATGTTCACAACCTCTCTCTCTCTCTCTCTCTCTCTCTCTCTCTCTCTCTCTCTCTCTCTCTCTCTCTCTCTCTCTCTCTCTCTCTCTCTCTCTCTCTCTCTCTCTCTCTCTCTCTCTCTCTCTCTCTCTCTCTCTCTCTCTCTCTCTCTCTCTTTAAGTGTGACCTCTGGCTGTACCGCTGTTCTTGTTGCTTGATGGTGCTCACTGATGCTGTGGATGGATCTGTATGGACAACCTGTGACCAGGAGACAGCCGTGGACAGAGCCACTTGGAAACTATAACACCATCACCGATCTGCTGTTACATCTGTCAGCTTTTGACAGCAAGGAATTAGTGTCTATAACGAACTCAGAAACTACATTGACACTAATAGTTCCTTATGGGTCCTTGGTTGCTGTTGTAGATATTTATATTTACATTATTTACTGTCCAGTGTCACCCAAATGAGGATGAGTTCCCTTCTGAGTCTGGTTCCTCTCAAGGTTTCTTCCACCTATATCATCACAGGGAATTTTTCCTTGCCATCATCACCGCAGGCATGCTCATTAGGGATAAATAGGGATAAATGGGGATAAAATAGTTTAATAATTTAATGATTCTTTTTTTCCCTCTCCTTTCTGTTTCTCTATTTTTGTAAAGCTGCTTTGAGACAATGCCCATTGTAAAAGGCGCTATACAAATAAATTGAATTGAACTGAATTCTTCTTGACTTAATGATAGCTGCTGATTCAGGTTAATTCATTGTGTTTACCCACCTTAGCATTCTTATATGTAACATAATTAGATTCTTGCTATTTGCAAAATATTTGTTTAACAAAAAACATGATACACAGACATTTGTTGAGCTTTTGGAAAGTAGCCCTGAAATTTTCCCATCTAAAATCATAGTTGAAGTTAGGACAGCATATGTTGCCCCCAGTGGCAGTGTAGACTTGGCTCAAATGCTTTTTTGCTCATAATGTTATTTATTATGTGAGTTTATAGATTCCATGTGCTGTAACTTTACAACTATAAAAGATATTTCCTTGTTGTGAGTAAATGATAAGATTCGCTCTGGATAAGAGCGTCTGCCAAATGCCAGAAACGTAAATGATATTTGCAGATGTTTTAGTGTACAATAAAGCATAATAATCCCAATTATATGGCTTTGAATCAAAAACACACCCAACACTTACCAGGCACACAGCAGCACTCCTTCACACTAACACAATGTAAATGTTACATAAACAACTTTAGCTGTTCATCAACTAAATGAACAAATTTACATTTATATTTATTTATTTAATAAGTGTGGAGGGGCATCAGTGACTCTGCAGCTAAATAAATAATCATAAAAACAAACAAAGAAACAAATAAATAAATGCACAATCTGGAGTGAATCTTTTCACAGTCAAACGTGAAGCTTTAATTTGCATATACAGCATCCTTAGTAACTCTCACATCAGGCACATTTTGAGTAATAGAAGCAACTAAATCTCTCTCTCTCTCTCTCTCTCTCTCTCTATATAGAGAGTATATATATATATATATATATATATATATATATATATATATATATATATATATATATATATATATAGTAAGAGACTCTAGTCTCTTACTCTAGTCAAAGCCAATTATAAACTATAGTGTTTTTTTCTATTGGGTCATAATGGTGGGGGTTCATATTTAATAAACAGAAATGTTTTTTGATTTAGGACATGCCCAATTCATATCTACATGAGAATATAACACAGATATGAAAGTTTAGAGCAGTAAACAGATACAAGTACAGAGAGCATCATTGCTTTACTCTTATTTGAAAGTTTACCTAACCTAAATTGATGTCCATGTTTTTTGAGTTGTACATATGATGATATTGCATATATTATTATTATTATTATTGTCATTGTTATATAATATTTTATAAAATATGATTTCATTGCATTATATTTTATTAAACTGCAGTATTAGATTCACTCCTTTGCAGCATTCTGAGGCATTCTCTCTGCTCATAGAAAAATCCTTCCACCTCCCATGTAGGGTCAAAGTAAGAAACCAAATTTCCCAGAATTATAAAGAAACTTTATTACAAAGGTACTCTTTACTATAACTAAATGTCTCCTCATCCCTTTAAATTTTAAGCCTTTTAAGTAATCCAAAGCAAACAAGACTGCTGAGACCTCACCAGATCAGGCTGACATGAGAGAGGTCTCATGGTTCCTGCTTATTGCTATTTGACACACATTAATACTGCATGTGTATTGATCTAGTTTGCCTGTTATTCTATCTTGTGTTTTTTTACTTCTCATCTTAAACAGTCCCTACATATCCTGCTGCAACTAGATTTATTAGGCAGACTTACAGGAGCGTGTCTGGGTAATTGAATGGGTTTGGTGCACTCTTCTACTGTTAGTGGTGTGCGAGCTCTGCTCTAAGTTCTAGGAATTAAGGCATGTATTTTCCTTTGCCATGTAGGCCTCGATCCAGGGTTTCTTCCCAAGTGACGTTAAGAATGGCATATAAAATGGTTTATATGCTGTATAAAATGGCAATATCAAAATATGAAATGTATTTTCTGTTTATTTTCCACAGTACTGTATGTGCATAAGTTTGACATAATCCTGACAATAACCATATTATGATTATCTCTGTATTAAAGTTCTTTCACATTTGACAATCCATACAGGCCATTTCAAAACTAGTCTAAAACCTTCCACTTGTGCCCCAGATGAAGTCTTTTGCTGTGTTGCCAGTGTGTTTTGGGTTATTGTTACAGCTGTTTTAAGTTATCCTTCTCCATGATGAAATTCCTTCATAGTTTGGATGCATTTTTCTGTAAATTTGCAGACAGAATGTTCCTGTAAACTTCTAAATTCACTTTACTGTTACCATCATGACTTACTTTATCTGTAAAAATGACTGAGAATGTTCCAGAAGCAGCCATGCAAGCCCAAGTCATTACACTACCACCACTATGCTTCACACATGTGCTTGCATGTTTTGGATCATGAACAGATCCTTTCATCCTCTACTCATGTGGTTTATCTCAGTGTTGTTTGGCAGGAGCCGGGGCTCAAACTCAGGTCTCTGGTGTGAGAGATGAACTCTATCACTGAGCTACAGGGAGGGGTGGAACCCAAAAGTGAGATGCACTTGAGAGAGAGTTGAAAATGCAGTGTATTTTAATAAAGTTAAGGTGACCAAAAGGTGCATGAACAGAACAAAAACAACGAGGGAAACACGGAACTCTCCAGAAACAGAAAATAATCCAAAAGGCATTCTTGCGAAAATCCAGGCAACAAAAATACAAACAGAAAAACTCCAGAGGAGAAAAATGCAAAAACACAGGGAAAAGGCAAATCCAAACACTGGAGACAAAACAGACAAAGAGCTAAAGACTTACTCGAAACGTTGGCTACAGAACAACTAAAAACCAATCAACGAAACTGAGAGACGAGAACACTTAAATACACACACCCGAACAAGACACATGTGAAAACAATAACACTAATTACACAGGCAGAGATGAGGCAAAGGAGCTCCACGAGGACCTCTCAAAACAAAACACAAACCAGTCCAGATCCTGACAGGACCGCCCCTTTCTGTTTGACCATGAGACTCAGGACAGAATCCTGCGGATAGGATCACCATCACCCCTAAAAGCTGATGGAATGCTTGCCAGAACCAGGAGGAGAGCTGAGGGCCTCGGTTGGAGACAATGTCCTGAGGGATGCCAAACTCTCGAAAAACATGTTCAGTGATTAATATGGCAGTCTCTCTAGCTGTGGGTAACTTGGGCAAGGGAATGAACCTGGCAGCCTCAAAAAACCTCTCCACAATGACTGTTTCGAGATGATGATACTGACTGGGGACTCGAGATAGGTCTAAAGACTCTGTGGCCTTGAGAATAGGGTCCGGGGTACTCTAGATCAAGCAAGAGGTTAGGTCTGGGGATTCTGTGGACTCAAGAATAAGGTCAGGGGATTCTGTGGGCTCGAGAATAAGGTATGGTGAATCTGGGGACTCAAGAATAGGGTCAGGGGTACTCTGGATCAAGCAGGTGGTTAGGTCTGGGGATTCTGTGAACTCTAGAGTAGGGTCAGGGGTGCTCGGGATCAAGCAAGTGGTTAGGTCTAGGGATTCTGTGGACTCAAGAATAAGGTCAGAGGTACTCGGGGTGAAGCAGGTGGTTGGGTCTAAGGACTCTGTAGGCTTGAGAATAGGGTCAGAGGTACTCAGAATATGGTGGGGAGAAACAATCCTGAGTTGGAAGGTGTGGGAAAGCAAGTAATTCTCACTACAGTCCTTCCTTGCCTGTATCGGACTGAGTTTTTTCCCCGAGAGCTGAGGGCAAGCAGAACGGAAATGTCCAGGCAGTTCACAGTAAAGGCAACACTGCTCCTTCATGTGCCAATCACGTTCTGATGGGGGAATCCGAGCACCTCCCCACTGCATAGGTTCAGGAGATCCCGGAGGAAGTGGCAACTTCTCTAAGGGGACTAGACTGACAAGGGGCGTGAAACGCTGGCAACTCAAGTTTCTCTCACTCAGACAGTTCTCCAGCTGAACTGCTAAGTCGATAAGGGCCTCAAGATCATTAGCCGGCTCCCATGTAGCGAGCTCATCCTGCAGCACCTCAGAAAGACCATTTTGGAAATGCACCATGAGAGACTTACTATTCCAGCCACTCCCCACTGTAATTACACAAAAGTGAATATCATATTCTGCTGCACTGCAACTCCCCTGCTGGAGGGACAACTGACATTTGGGTGCTTCCACTAATGGGGTGATCAAAGACCTTCTTGAATTCTTCATCAAATGCAGATAAACTCGAACAAAATGGGCAAAACAGAAACAAACAAACTCCAGAGGAGAAAAATGCAAAAACACAGGGAAAAGGCAAATCCAAACACACGAGACAAAACAGACAAAGTGCTAAAGACTTACTCGAAACATTGGCTACAGAACAACTAAAGACCAAGCAACAAAACTGAGAGACGAGGACACTTAAATACACACACCCGAACGAGACACATGTGAAAACAATAACACTAATTACACAGGCAGAGACGAGGCAAAAGAGCTCCATACGGACCTCTAGTGGTCAAAACAAAACACAAAACAGTCCAGATCCTGACAGTTGTTCCTCATTATGTTTCTTTGTGAATTACAATCTGGTCTCTGATTCTTACTGCTGATAAGTGGTTTGCCTCTTTTGGTATGCCTCTCTAATTCTTCTCTTGAAGACTTCTTCAAATGGTGGATTATAATACCACTAGCCCTGCCCTGTGGAGCCCTGCCCTGTGGATGTTGTTGATGATGTCAAAGACTGCTGTCAGTTTTTTCTTCACAGCTTACAGTATTTTTGTCTTTAGTTGTTGTAATTAACCTTGGCCAACCTGTTCAGTATCTGTTGCACAGAACACCAGTATTTTCTTCATTTTTCAGGACATTCCAAATTGTTGTGTCAGCTGTTTCAAAATGTATTGCTTATTCCCGTAGACAGCTCTCTGACCTTCGTATTGGCTTATCCTTTTTAACAACAAATTCACTCTTCACAGGTGATACGACATGGGCTAAAACCAAGAGAAAACATTCAGAACTGTTTATTTTTTAAGCAATCAATCTAACAGGCCATACCTGAGTAACCAAAATCACAAAGCCAAAAATAGACCAGCACCCTCTTACCTCAAAGCTCTTATTACTCCTCGCACTACACCATCTTCCCTCAGAAGTACTAGCACTTCTCGACTGGTCACAACATCTTTCAGGGTAAGAAGTAGGTATATGTTAAGACTTTTTTCTGTTCTGGCTCTGAGGTGGTGGAATGAACTTCCCTGTACAGCTGAGTCACTGTCAAATGTTGGGTAATTACCTGGCTCTTCCTGAAACAATTAAACTAGCTCTTATTTTCCCTGTTTGTTTTATGTATTTAAAAAGTTCTATATTTCCTCCCAACAGAGTAACCCATGATTGATGGTATCCTTACTCTGTGACTACATGAACCATTCTTCATGTATTCACTCTTTTAGATGCCACTCTGGATAAGAAGTCTGCCAAATGCCAGAAACGTAAATGTAAACCCAAATGTTTCAGTGTACAGCAAAAACACAAATGAATTGGCCTTGCCGTTCCAATAGTTTCAGAGAACTCTGTATTGATAAGGTTCATGTTTAATGAATAGGTAAGAAAGACAAATGCTTGCATGCCAAAGAAGCTTTCCTGGATAATATGAACGTGAACTTTACAGAACGCATGGAATATCTGAGGTCTGCCTCATTTGTAATCGCGTTTTGTCACAATTCAAAGTTATCAGTGTCTCTAGTTCTTCATGGTTTTTAATAAATTTTGGCACATTTTACTTTTTTTTTGTTTTGTTGTTGTTGTATCAGCTGCAAATTATAGGTATAACACCAGTCAATAAATTTATAAATAAATTTTCAATATATAAAAAAGAGCATGCCAGTATATTTAAGGTGGGCACTATTGCAGTTTTCTGAGGCTTAGGGTTAAAAATCCTTTTGACCTGCTGGGTTAGTGTTATCTTTTTCAATTCATATTTCATGTGAAATGTTAAAGGCCAATAATAAGCCCAGGCAGTGTGTGCATCACAATGGCTTTGTCACAGGTAAAGGGTGTGGTGGGAAGGAGAAAAAGGGCATGAATAGATGAATAGATTTCTTACCACCAACCACAGGTTTCCAAGTAACAGAACTGTTTGACTACTTTAAGCTGTTTCTAATAACATAATACAACACTGACTGTAGGCGGAACATTCTAGATGAACAACTGAGCAGAAGGGTGGCATTGCTATGTTGTTGTCATTGCTATGTGTTATATGTTGCTACTTTGACATTAAGACGTGTCAAGAGGACGCGAGCCACATCTGGTGAAGACTGGACAAAATTTAGAGGGGGAGAAGCAATAATATCAGTTAGATGTAAACTTTTCTAGCATGTTTTTGTAACTTTTGACCAGTAGATGGCGCTGGCTAAATTTAAATTAAATTTATTTAATACTTTGTACAAAAGACTTTGTTGGTAATGACAGCTTCAAGACGTCTCCTGTATAGAGAAACTAGTTGTATGCAATGGTCTGGTGTGATTTTGGCCTATTCTTTCACAAAAACAGTCTTCAAATCTTTAAGGTTCCATGGGCCTCTTCTATGAACTCTGATCTTTAGTCTTTAGTTAGTTTACTTTCCATAGATTTTCAATTGGATTCAAGTCAGGTGATTGGTTGGCCCATTCTAGCAGCTTTATTTTCTTTCTCTAAAACTAATTTAAAGTTTCCTCGGCTGTGTGTTTGGGATCATTGTCTTGCTGAAAAGTCCAGCCTCGTTTCATCTTCATCATCCTGGTAGATGGCAGCAGATTTTTTCAAGAATGTCTCGGTACATTTTTCCATTCATCCTTCCTTCAGTTATATGAAGTTTGCCAGTACTGTATGCTGAAAAACAGCCCCACACTATGACGTTCCTACCTCCAAACTTCATTGGTGGTGTGGTGTTTTTGGGGTGATGTGCAGCGCTTCAGCGTTTCTGAAGCTCTTCACAAAAGATCGTGAGAAAGCACTTTGCTTTCACCCATCATGAGATGTTTCTTGTGTTACATCTTGATAAAGAGACACCTTTTTATAGGCCATCGGTTGGTGTTATGATAGATGTTTAGGTTAAATACGGTAATATAGCGAGTAGCTCATACTTGTGACATGCGCAGCTAGCATGGGGAATTTGGGGGTCAGGATGTGAGCCTGGCAGAAATTATGAGAGTATTTGCATGTTAAGAGATTGCGACATCACTGTAATAAAGGCTCAGAACTGAAAACACCTGTATCGCCTCTTTCATATGCCATCCTAACATTATAGTTGGGACTGAACCAGCTGATATTAATTTGCACTGACAAGGGGCAGAATTGCTTTCTAATTACTAATTGATCTTAGCTGGTGTCTTGGCTTTCCATGCCTTTTTGCATCTCCCTTTCTTCATGTGTTCAGTACTTTTTCCCTGTGTGATATTACACATAAATTACACATAAATTACACATCTATGGTTTGGTTTCTTTGTGAGGGACACTGGTGGTAGGTTTCTCGCCTACCATGCGGAAGGCCCGGGTTCAATTCCCAGCCTCTGGATGCAGTGCCGGTCCCAAGCTTGGAAAAAAATGGGAAGGTTGTGTCAAGAATTGCATCCAGTGTAAGACCTGTGCCAAGTTGTTGTGCGGACCAGTTGGTCCGCTGTGGTGACCCTGAACAGGGAGCAGCTGAAAGCAACTTCTCTGGTTTGATTTCTTTACATGGATTATTACTAACATCTGGTTAGAGTCAAAGTCAATAGCACCTTCAGAAATTTATGTACTCAAAAAAATAGTGACGTATTCAATACTTATTTTACCCACTGTAAGTATATCGATCAGGCATAACATTATGAGCACTGACAGGTAAAGTGAATAACACTGATTATCTCCTTATCATGGCACCTGTTAGAGGGTGGGATATATTAGGCAGCAAGTGAATGGTTTGTCTCAAAGTTGATGTATTAGAAGGAGGAAAAATAGGCAAGCGTAAGGATTTGAGTGAGTTTGACAAGGGCCAAATTGTGATGGTGTAATGGATGGTGTGGCTATGACCTGTGGGACCCCCAGTGTGCCTGTGTAAGTGTTTGTTCATATTTTCTGTAATAAAACTCTGTTTCATGACTATCCTTGCACCTTGGGTCTGATTTCCCCTGCCTGGCACCCCATGATCCTGACAGATGGCTAGATGACTGGATCAGAATATCTCCAAAAATGCAGCTCTTCTGACCTAGAAAACCAGTGTTGATGTATTCATTGACAGAGACTTCAAAGAAATTTTGTATGCTGCTCTGCATAAGTGTCTGACAAATGCAGTAAATGTAATAGTAGGAGGAAGAGGAAGAAGGAGAAGGGGGAGGCAGAAGAGGAGGCTTAGTGCTTAGCACACTTACCTCAAACCTGTGACATTTAACTTTTCATACAGGTAGATGGCAGAACATCCTAACATGTAAATCAGTGTGATGGAAAAAATGCTTCTTGATACTTTCAGGAATTACTTTTTCTCTAGAGTTAGAGAAAAGATGGACTACACACTATACTGTGCTATTTCTGCAGATGTTGAGGCATATGCTTATATATTAATTTGTCAATAATTATGCTCTGCCAAAAATAAACAAATCTGTTATGCTGTGAGTAGGATAATGCCTCAATTACTGACGGATTAATTATCTTGAATACACAGGTGTTCTGTGGAAGGCAAGCACACTGACATTACTCATGTAGTCGTTAGCCCTGCTCAACTAGTTGCTTCTTTGCATACATGCTCCACGCATTTCATATTCTAACATTTTCTTTTGGTTAGTCATTAAGGGCATCTTTGACATCAGAGATCATTTTAAAATGATCAATTTGAAATTTATTTAATCTTTAATTAAACATATTCCAGTGGGTCAAAAGTTTACATACCATAGTTACTGTCTCTATTAACTTCAATTCAAAATGTTTGATCTCATTTGTATATCACTTTTAATAATGAACAATATCACAAGGAATTTTACAGAAATATATCAATTCTGGATATAAATTTGAAATTTGTTTATTTATAGATGAGGGATAAGGCAATGACATGACTCTTAAAGCAATGTGGACATTTCTGGAAATAGTTTTACCTTCCTTCTAATTGGCCAATTGTCATAATTAGCTAATTATATTATTCATTGTCTGCTGCTTATCCAAACTACACTCGGGTCACAGGGAGCCTGTGCCTATCTCAAGCGTCATAGGGCATCAAGGCAGGATACACCCTGGACAGAGTGCCAACCCATTGCAGGGCACACACACACACTCTCATTCACTCACGCACTACGGACAATAGAGATTAGAGATTCCAATCAACCTACCATGCATGTCTTTGGACTGGGGGAGGAAACCAGAGCACCCGGAGGAAACCCCCGAGGCACAGGGAGAACATGCAAACTCCACACACACATGGCGGAGGCGGGAATCAAACCCCCAACCCTGGAGGTGCGAGGCAAACGTGCTAACCACTAAGCCACCGTGCCCCCCGCTCGTTATATTACTTAAAAGTAATTATAGTACTTACTTGGGAATAAAAAACCTTGAATTTAAGGGCCTATCTTTAAAAACTGTGTGGACCTCCACAAGTCTGGTTCCTCCTTAGGAGCAGTTTTCAAATAACTGACCATACCACAAGTACATAAATTGTATTCAAACACATAAACATCACCACACAGACACTACAATGTTCAGGAAGCAGGCACAACTTAACTTCTGGGAATGAACAAATCTTCAACTGAACAAGAAGTCATCAACAAAGGAACTGTTGAAAGAGTTGGAGGCATCATGTGCCAAAGTATGTACATCAACCTTTAAACGTGTCCTATGGTGTGAAAGGATATCACTCTATGAAGAAGACCTTCAAGGAGTTTAATATAAAATCTGTCAATGAATGTTCAGCGTAACTAGCATTTGATAATATTTGACTGGGGGGGGCACAGTGGCTTAGTGGTTAGCATGTTTGCCTCACACCTTCAGGGTTGTGGGTTTGATTCCCACCTCCGCCGTGTGTGTGTGTGGAGTTTGCATGTTCTCCCCGTGCCTCGGGGATTTCCTCCGGGTACTCCGGTTTCCTCCCCCAGTCCAAAGACATGCGTGGTAGGTTGATTGGCATCTCTAAATTGTCCGTAGTGTGTGATAATGAGAGTATGTGTGTGTACCCTGCGATGGGTTGGCACTCTGTCCAGGGAGTATCCTGCCTTGATGCCCAATGACACCTGAGATACCCCCCCCATGACCTGAGAATAGTTCAGATAAGCAGTAGACAATGAATGAATGAATATTCGACTGTATAATAGCATTATTATTGTGCTGTATTTTTTTTCTTTTTTCAACAAAAAAAAAAATTTATTTTATATTTCTGCTCTAGTGGAAACTAGTAAGTTACAACTCCAGAGTTTATTGTTAACCAACTCTGATCATTTTAATATTAAAGTTATTTAAAACTTAATCCTTGGAATTTGGCTGAAACTGTAAGATTTTGAATAACAGGAACAATGGACATAACATTTATGAACCTTTACTTAAAAGTATAACAAGAAACAGAACAAACCATCTTCACTGAGATTCTATTTTCCTGCAAGTCAAGCCCTAATCTTTAACCTCTCCCAGTGTTTCTCTCTCTTAATGAAGCCTCACCTCATTCTTAAACCTGACATTTCTATGAAACAGCTGCAGGTAACCTCTGAATAATTTTTCCTTTATGGCTCACAAATTTTTCCTTAATGACTACCTAAAAGTGTGTACTTTCCTACTGGTTATACCAGTTGCATGTATAAAGTCACTTCATATTGTCTTTTGCACTGTAGTTTGTGTTCTACAGTGCATGTATCTTGTCATGGAATGCATGTGCATGTACTGTATATCTAATGCGCTTTCACATTACCTATGGTGGTTCTGTCACCACTCTTTTAATTGCTCAAAACTTGACAACTCAGGAGTTCAGATTCCTAATATGTTCTTAATTACTCTAACCACTCACATAATGTAATTTTTTGGCTAAACATTATAGTCAGCCATTATAGCTTTATAGATTTCAATACTGCGCTCTGAATTTCTCTTCCTGGTAAGGATGTGGGTTAATGTGCCATTATATGCAAACTGAAACTTAGCTTTGAATTTTCACTATTCTATCAGGTGTTGTACTGAAGTGTTCAGTTACACAAAGAGCAGGAATTTCCATTTTACCTTTATGTAATCCTTTGATGTTATCTCTACTGTCAAAGTCTTGTCTTGACAGTTAATTTTATTGCTTCAATAAAAGTGCTTTCATAAAAGTTTATTTGCTAAATAGTAAAAATCTACCTGATCAAAATGTTGCATGTATGATTCAGAGTGCAAATATGACCATGAACATACAGTGTCAAGTCACACTTATTGCAAAACACAATGTGCTTAAGCAAACCACATACAAGCAATTATAATCTACCGGGCCTTTACTGAACACATCCCATCAAACATTTACAGTCCTGTGGAAAACGTAAGCGTAACACTTGGATTTAATAGTTAGTTGATCCTCCTTTGTCAGCGATAATCTCAACCGAGTGTTTCCTGTAGTTACGGATTAAACACCCATAATGTTCAGGAGGAATTTTGGACCATTCTTGCTTTCAGAACTGCGACATTCTTAGGGTGTCTGGTGTAAGCAACTCTCGAGGTCATTCATTGAGGTTTCTGGGCTTAAGGTCTGGACTTTGACTTGGCCACTCAAAAGGCAGATTTTCTTTTTTTGAAGACATTCTGTCGTGGATTTACTTCAATGTTTAGGATCATCACCCAAATTCTAGTCAGCTTCAGCTGCCATAAAGCCACCCTGGTATTATCCTGTAGGATGTCTTGATAAACTGGGAAATGATTTTTCCCTCAATGATGATAAGTCCTGAAGTAGTAAAGCAGCTCCAGATCATGATGCTCCCTCCACTGTACTTAACTATGAGGATGATATTTTCATGTTGGTTTGCAGTGCCCTTTTTTATGCAAGACATAGTGCTGAGTGTTCTTCTTAAACAACTCAACCTTAGTTGCATCCGCAAAATATTTTCCCAGTAGTGTTGTGGAGTGTCAAGGTGGTCAAACTGCAGCTTTTTTGTGGTGTCCTGCCAAAGACATCATGCCTGTTTAATGTTTTCCATAAATTCCTGAACAGAGATGTTGACCAGTTCTAATGATTTTTTTTTATCTTTAGTTATCACTCTAGGGTTCTCTTTTACCTCACTAACATTTGGGCATTGTGCCCTTAGAGACAAATTTTGCCGGACGGATGAATATCTAAGATAGACACATGGACATATGAATATCTAAGCTCTTTGAGATAACTTTGCAACCCTTTACACATTTCCGTAACATGACACCACTTAATCATAGGTTTTCTGAGAGCTCCTTTTGTGAGGCATGGTTCATATTAGCAGATACTTCTTGTGAATAGCAAACTCAAAATGTTTCAGTACTTTTCTTTTTTGCTCTAACCCTCACCTCCAATTTCGTTTCATTAATTTGATACTAGGTCTGCCAATATCCAACTCTAATTAGCTTTTGTTGAAGTCATTAGTCTAAGGTTTCACTTGCTATGAATACTTGAATGATTTATTCAATATATACAGAGATTTGTGTGTAATCAGTCATAACAGATTGTGTTAGTGTTGTGTTTTGATTAAAAAAGACTCCACACATTTGAACAAATATTCATTCATTGTCTACCGCTTATCTGATTTATTCTCAGGTCACGGGGAGCCTGTGCCTATCTCAGGTGTCATTGGGCATCAAGGCAGGATACACCCTGGATGGAGTGCCAAACCCATTGCAGGGCACACACACACTCTCATTCACTCACACAATCACACACACTACAGACAATTTGGAGATGCCAATCAACCTACCATGCATGTCTTTGGACAGGGGGAGGACACCAGAGTACCCAGAGGAAACCCCCAAGGCACAGGGAGAACATGCAAACTCCACAGACGGCAGAGGTGGGAATCGAGCCCCCAACCCTGGAGGTGTGAGGCAAACATGCTGACCACCAAGCCACCGTGACCCCCTTAATGTCAGGAGTAGCTGGACAGTTCCCTGCCAGGCCCGGGGAGGGTGCTGGCAGGAGAATCCTGGAAGCCTGTTTATGTCTGTGTGGTTTCCTGCCCATTGTTCTCCACCCTGATTGTGTCACCTGTTCCTGATTACCCTGATGTGTTTCCCTATAAGAGGGATCCTGGTGTACATGTGTGGCATGGGTCAATGTTCTGTGTATAGCTGTCCCGTGGGTGTTATGTCGGGTTTTGGGGTTTATGGTATGTTGTAACCACGAGTCGAGTGTTATGTTCGTCTTTCCCCTGTATCGTGTTTATGTAAATAAAACAGTGCTTCACTGAATCCTGCGTTTGGGTCTGCACTCTCACGGCGTGCTGGAGCACGCGGCACCACAGAGGTCCGGGCTCGAGCCTCGTATAGGGCGGGGGGCTGAGCCGGATGTGACACTTAACAAATATTGAGAAATTAAATTTAAAAATAAAGTGAAACAAGTCAACAACCTTCATGTTGTTAATTATCCACAAGTTTCCTTCTTCTAGAAATTACATGAGTTATCAACTGAGGAATAAAACACAAAAGGGTGGCATATTTACTAGAGTTATTGACCTAAATCTGATTTGTTTTACAATAACACATCAATTTTCAATGTGCTATTTTACAGTTTCCTAACTAATAATTTTTTTTAATTAATTTATGATATTGGTGCCTCAGTGGTAGGTTTCTCACCTACCATGCGGAAGGCCAGGGTTCAAGCCCGGAAAAATGGGAGGGTTGCATCAGGAAGGGCATCCGGTGTAAAACATTTGCCAAGTCGTTGTGCTGGTCTGCTGTGGCGACCCCGAACAGGGAGCAGCCGAAAGCAAAACACCCACCAACCCCCCCTGCATTGTACTATTAACTATGAATAGCTACACTTTTGTGAAATGTCTATGTGTAGAGTTCCTCTCATCACTTGAATTATCTGCATCTCTTTTTTTATTTGTCACAGTAAAAAAAACAAAGCCAAAAAAATGCAGCTTGTCATGTTCGCAAGAAACTACAACACAATTGTCCTTTGTCCTAAAAACATTCCTGTGGTGGTATTAAAAGTATTAAAAATATAGTATTTTTTTAAATACAGCTTTTTAACAGCTTTAATTATCTACACTGAACTGGTTATGAAATCCATGTCCTAAGTTGTCAGTTTGTAAACGGAATGAAATGGATTTCCTGTAAATAGGGAAAAAATGAAATCATAGTGTAAAGAAATCAGTCTTTCTCTAGACTCATTTCAACAAATGAGTTGAGGTATTGCATTAAAACCACAGAACATTATAAAAACGTGTATGACTCGTACAACCGCGTGCTTTTTCTTTTCTTGTTGAATCTGTATTATTGTTAATGCTTAGTCATGACTTTACAAACCATATCTGTAGTGACACATAAGACTAAGAGCCAATTCAGACATTTCTCCATTATTAAGGACATGAAAGATGCTGTGTCTCGTTTTAACTCTTTTTTTTGTGAATGATTTTTGGCCTAGAAATAATGTAAATACAACCCAATAATTGAATACAAGTACATTATACTGAACAAAACAGATTCCAATAAAGATATAGATAGGAGAAACTGCATTTTTATGTTTTATTTTTAATAAAAAGGTTCATTTGTTTGAGATTATAGGTGTGCACTGAAACTGGGATCTCTCATGATGTGATTTGTCACATGGCAAACCTTAGGTCTGGATTTTGTATCCATTACTGCTTGTACTTCCAGAAAGAGCACACTTCTTATATAGGCAAGACCTAGAGCCAGAGTTTGAAATTTTGATTTATTCGGCAAGGAAGTAATACATAATACAATATCATACCTGATAAGCTGCTGACAAACCACTATGATGTCTTTTCAAGAGACTACCTAGTTTGTACTGTGTGTAATACAACAAAGACATCAAAGAAATACAATGTTTGTGTAGCTGTTGTAACAGACTACATTATGTCTATAGCCCAAGTCTAAATACATCACCATTGTCCAGTGACTATGCAGGCTTACAGGTTTAATGAAAGCACACCAACTCCTTTTATATGTAGGAAATGTTTTAATTTCTTTATTAGAGCCTTATGATACACCTACTCTGGTATTGTAAGGGTTGTATTCTTTATAAAATTATCTGATAAGTTTTGACTGTCATTTTACAATGAGTTTAAAGTTTTTTTGTATCATGGTGGCAGACCATTTCAAATATTCTTTTAACTTCAAACAATACGTCACAATAGCTATTGTGTTTGCCGCGAACGGAGTACAGTACAATGGCAGTTGTACCATCTTGCCCTAGAGGTTGCTTTTCAAAAGGAGGTACTTGAGGACAATCTATTCCAGTCATATAGAAATATTTGCCTGGGGTGAAAAATGGCCCAAGGTACAGAAAGTGAAAAAAAAGGTGTGATCTGGAGTGACAAAGTCAAAGCCTAGATTTATATCCAATTGAAAAGCTGTGGTATAGTCTGAAAACTGTTGCCTACCAACGATTGCTGCATAACTTGGGAGAAAATTGGCCAAAATCAAAAAGATCATACAAACATATCCCAGATGATTCAATGCTATAATCGCTGCAAATTTATTGCCTTTTTGGGATGAATGCTAATCAATTAAGTCAGATTTTTTCAATTAAGTCAGATGATCTTTCAATCATTCATTAGATTTTAAATAATTCTGATTACATTTAAAGTGTTTATTTAATTTTATTGCTTTAGAGAGTCACTTAAAAAAGGATCAGAAAAAAATCCCATTCTAATATGTTTAAATTTGATGTCACATCACACAGCAAAAAAAGAGGTCTATTTATGACTTTTTAAAAATATGACTTAGAATTTTTCAGAACATTCCTTTAATTTAGTTCAATTCTAATCTATTAGTGGGAAAGAATATCTGTACCCTAAATACACTGTTTAGTCTATTAGTCAAAACATCTGCTAATATCAATTTCCAATAGCAGTATAAAATTCTATAATTTTTTAAAAATCTATTTATATTTATAAATATTATATAATTTATAAATGTTTCATAATCAATGCATTCATTCAGTTACTCATCAGCATGTTAAGATTTTATCTGCATTCGTTCAGAGTTCAGATCTCTGTCATGTGATATAACCAGTAGAAATCATGTGGCCCAAACCAACCTGTTTGCTGTCTGTCGTACTAGATAAAACAATTGCTTCTGAGAACAGACATGGTTGATGACACAGGAATGAAAATACTCTGTTGAAAGTAGCTCTGTTAAGGGACTGTTAGTAGCTTCCTCACCGTGTGGTCTCTTTTCCAGAAAAAACAACTTCATTTGAGGTATTTCTGACACCAAATCATCCATATTGCCTAGAAAGTAACTTTCTTACCATGTTCTATTTTTATCAGCCATTGTAGGATATTGAATTTTTCTGACATGTTGTGTAGTTTGTAGCTTTTGTGTCAAAAAGATTGCCGTAAAAAATCAATGAGGCAGATACACTATGACTGCATAGACACTGCTGTGTTGCATCACAAACAAAAGTGCAGCGTCACGATTGAAAGCACACTTTAAATAACCATTTCTCTTATGAATGTCAAAAGATCACCTTTCTTTTCAAAAAGGATTTGCTGATATTTGCACAAGGGGAAGTAAAGTGTAACTGCAGGAATTAACAGAAACAATGCAAGAGCTTTTACACGCATCTGTTCTTGCTGTGAGGTTGGGAGCATGGTAGCTTGGTGGTTTGCACGTTTGCCTCACACCTCCAGAATTGAGGGTTTGATTCCTGCCTCTGCTATGTGTGTGCGGAGTCTGCCTGTTCTGCAGTTTCCTCTGACATGCATTGTAGGTTGATTGGCATCTCTAAACTGTCTGGTGTGTGTGTGTCATTGGGCCCTGCGATAGACTGGCATCCTGTCCAGGGTGTACCCTGCCTTCAGCCCATAGGATCCTGGGATAGGCTCCAGGTTCCCTGTGACCCAGTAGTAGGATAAGCAGTTATAGAAAATGGATGGAGGTTCTTGCCGTGATGTGAGTCAAAGAGGGCTAAAATGGAGAAACATTCACTTTTTTTTTTTATAATTCAGGGACAGATCAAGTTTCAAATAAATACAAGTCATCAGGGATACAGTTTAGAAAATATAATATTAACAAACCAAGGAAAATACAAATACTCAAAAAATTACAGCTTAATTACAAAATTATAGTTGTTGTCAATGGTGTTGTTGTTTTAGTAGTGTTTTAGCCAAAAATAAGGAACCCTGACTTTATTTGTCCTTATATCACTAACGTCTTTTTCTACTTGCTTCAGATTGAATACACAAATGATTAACTACAGAGTCAAAAATGGACAAGCCCCCACTTACTGTACATGACGGCACATATTAGGGAAATTGTAACGCTATAGATTGACATTCTATACAATTGTATGCTTCCAGCTTTGAAGCAACAGTTTGAGGAGGAACCACATGAGTGCGATGACCAGGTGAACAAATACTTTTGCTGTAGAGTGTATATGATTAGAAGAAGAAGCCTTTTATTATTGCCACACATACATTACAGCACAGTGGAATTCTTTTCTTCACATATCCCAGCTGAGGAAGTTGGGGTCAGAGTGCAGGGGCAGCTATGATACAGTGCCCCTGGAGCAGAGAGGGTTAAGGGCCTTGCTCAATTACCCAACAGTGGAGCTTGGTAGTGCTGGGGCTTGAACCCCAATCCTCCAATCAACAACCCAGAGCCTTAACCACTTGAGCCACCACTGCCACCATTGCCACCATTGCCACCATTGCCACCATTGCCACCATTATATACTTAATTATACTGTGCTTAATTATACTGAGACGTTATACTGTATATTGTATCTATAAATGAATGAAAATGTGTACCATGTCCCCAAAAGTTCTGCTGAGAATTTTCTTTAATCCTTTTTTTTGCTATCATTATTAATGATCTGAAAGACATTTTCTTTAGTTAACAAGGCTGAAATCTCATGAAGAATGCCAAACAGCTACTAAGAAGAGTAATGGGGTTCTTTAAACAGATTTTAACAATTATAGTTTTATAGAAGCCATCTTGCGTGTTGATGGGCACATGAAGCAGGAAATATTTTTTTCAGAAGTAGAAAGCAATAAATGAGAAATTATTGTCATTGAAAATGACTATTATATTTGCTTTCTAGATGTGAACACTTTTACACTTGCATAAATTGAACTATAGTTTACTTACTAATAAAACTCATTGTAAGTAAACATTTAGAAATTCTTAAATAAATGAGAAATTATTGTAATTGAAAATGAGTTGTATATAGAGACAAATAATAATGAATCAGTAATCACCTGCAGTAGATTTACACTCACAAGAAGTAGATTTCACTCATGTAAAAACATGTCTAATGAACTAAAGCTATTACACAAAAGTAATTTATTATTAGGAAATATCTTTTCCTATACAGCTATAAAGCCGACTCTTGAAATAAAATGGCCTGTATGTGTATGGACATGTTGATCCTCGTGTTGAAGATCAACAACAGACTTCCATGACTTAATTTTGCCTCAAGCATTAATAGTAGTGAATGAATCAAGAGATGGATCAGTTGGTAAAAACAGACTTGACTGAGTTCAGAATCCAGAAGGAGCAACAGCTTATGATTTCGACAGAAATAGACCAAATTAATATGACAGACCAAGCAATAAAGGAGGAAGAATAGAGACACTGTCATAGAATAAAGAAAGAACAAGAGCATCAAAAACAAGGAATAGGTCAGGCAGGTAAGCTGAAAGAAAAGAACATACAAAAGAGTATGCCTTAAAGTGAGGAAGCACAGTGGAGAGGAGGAAAGAACTGTACAAAGCAACAGAGAGAGAGAGGTGGGGGGGAATGAAAGAGAGAGAGAGAGAGAAAGAGAGAGAGAGAGAGAGAAGGAAGTAGAGAGAGAGAGATACTGAGACATGATTCAAACATTGCATACATGACAATTAAAGTACAAAAAGGGGGTGTTACACAAAAAAAACAAGGAATGAAGAAAAGCAAGGTGAACTCACTGCCAGTGTTTGTCATCAGCAAGCGTTCAAACAGAACTACGGAGAGATAACGAACACCTGTATCAGTATGAAGGCTTTTATTTTAAGGCTGCTCTCCGTCCTCTTTTTCACCTCTTTCTGCAGTGTGTTGCTTTGGCACTACTGTACGCAAAGGTGAGTGTTTCTACTTCTGTACTTGCTTTTCCTACTTTGTCACAGAATTGTGAAATATTAAAATACATCAGTGGAATTAACATCTATAATCAACCAACCCAGAAAATGTTTTCTTCATTTCTTTTTTCTTTTCACCATAAATAAAATAAGCAAACATTCAAAAAATATTTATTACAATGAAAATCTGTTAAAAGTGAAAAAAACTGTAAATTTTATGGTTTTTTTTATTATTATTATTATTATTATTTCTATTTTTTAATAGATGTGAACAATTTGGGTACTTTTATACTTAAATTGAACTGAAGTTTACTTTTAATAAAATCTACTGTAATTTAAGTAAACATATAATAATTCTTACGTATTATCCACTGTTTATTCATATTTAAATACTGATCTGAGGAAATATCTTCATTTCCAATGAAAACCACCGACACTGTGTGTTACTTAGCTCCAGTGTCCTGACAACTTGAGAACTAAGTTGTCAGAAGTAGTGTGTTATGTGCAATATTTTTGTGCAATATATCAATTGTGTTGTCTTGATAATAGTTTGTTTGTGGCAGTGGTCTCTGAACTGAGTACTATATTCAGGATAATCAGAGTTTTCCAGTTGCATTAAAATCAGTAGAATCTGTATAAAAGGATAAATCTTTTGACTCTGTCGTTCCATCCAGACCTAAAAGTACACAGGTGATAGTTTCTTATGCTGTTTGAGAGTAAGAGCTGAGGAGGTGGTGAGGAGTGAGAAAGAAATTATAGCTAGCAGACATATATCTCTGCTTCACTTCTTTAGAACCATCTCAGTCAGGTGTTTTATGATTTGAAAAAGTCATTTGTAAAGTCAAGTTTAATAGGGATGACACATAATAGGGAAGCACACATTCATCACATTAAATTTAGCTCGTGGACCTCAGAATATCAATGGCACAAGCTACGTATAATACACTACATCATGTTGCCAAAAGCAACAATTATTCTGTTAGACTAACCACAGCTTGTGACACATAGCCACAATAATATGATTTATAGTTAGTGATTGCTTAATTAGGGGGGCATGGTGGCTTAGTGGTTAGCACGTTTGCCTCACACCGCCAGGGTTGGGGGTTCAATTCCTGCCTCCGCCTTGTGTGTATGACGTTTGCATGTTCTCCCTGTGCCTCGGGGGTTTCCTCTGGGTACTCTGGTTTCCTCCCCCAGTCCAAAGACATGCATGGAAGGACATAATCCCAGCACCACTAAGCTGCCACTGCTGAGCCCTTGATCAAGACCCTCAATTGCTCAGTTGATAAATGTAAATCACTTTGGATTAGGGCATCTGACAAATGCTGTAAATGTAAGTGCCTTTTTTCACTTTATATAAAAAGAAATCAGAAAATTTACTCAGTAATTAGTAGTGAACCTGTAAAAGTATCTCAGAAGTTTTGTCTTTGAGGTCTGATGACTATTGAATTTTTCCCATATATGTAGCTGGTCAGAACCACTCATTTGGTGTTTTTTTCTTATTATCAAACCTAAAATCTAGAATAGAGAGGGTTGAAAACTACAGCCCTTTGTCTATACATTTAAAAAAAAAAAAAAAATGTTTTTAAAAAGTCTCTGAGAAGTGTGAAAAATCTGAGAAGTGAGGTACTAGCAGAGATAATGTTATTTAGTCTTACATGGTGGATATGTCAAGCAAGATTTTGACTTTTTACCATGCTATATTCAACTTTAAGTTTAATCTAGCCATGGGGGTCACAGTCCAGTGACTTCTGTGCTGGTCCCAAGCCCAGATAAATAGAGAGGATTGCGTCAGGAAGGGCATCCGGCGTAAAACATTGCCAAATTTAACCATGCAAATCGTCAGTACTCTGAATTTCAATGATCGGTCGAGGCCCGGGTTAACAACGACCGCCATCGGCGCCATTGATCTACAGGGCGCCGGTGGAAATTGGGCTACTGTTGGTCAAAGAAGTAGAGGAGGGAGGAGAGTGCACAGACTGAGACAGAAGAGGAAAGGTAAGAGTGTAGGACTGAGAATATGAACTCTGAATGTTGGTACTATGACAGGGAAAGGTAGAGAGCTGGCTGATATGATGGAGAGAAGGAAGGTGGATATACTGTGTGTACAGGAGACCAGGTGGAAGGGTAGCAAGGCTCGTAGTATAGGAGCAGGATTCAAGCTGTTTTATTATGGTGTGGATAGTAAGAGAAATGGGGTAGGTGTGGTCCTGAAAGAGGAGTTTGTGAGGAATGTTCTGGAGGTGAAGAGAGTGTCAGACAGGGTGATGAGTCTGAAGTTAGAGATTGAAGGGGTGATGTTGAATGTTGTTAGTGGTTATGCCCCACAGGTAGGTTGTGAGTTAGAGGAGAAAGAGAGATTCTGGAGTGAATTAGATGAGGTGATGGAGAGTATTTCCACAGGTGAGAGAGTGGTGATAGGAGCGGATTTTAATGGACATGTTGGTGAGGGGAACACAGGTGATGAGGAGGTGATGGGCAAGTTTGGAGTTAAGGAAAGAAACCTAGAAGGACAGATGGTAGTGGACTTTGCTAAGAGGATGGACATGGGTGTGGTTAACACTTATTTTCAGAAGAGGGAAGAGCATAGAGTGACTTACAAGAGTGGAGGTAGGAGAACACAGGTAGACTACATCCTATGTAGAAGAGGCAATCTGAAAGAGATTAGTGACTGTAAAGTGGTAGTGGGAGAGAGTGTAGCCAGACAGCATAGGATGGTGGTGTGTAGAATGACTTTGATGGTCTGTAAGAAGAAGAGGTCAAAGATAGAGATAGAGAAGAAAACCAAGTGGTGGAAGCTGAAAAAGGAGGAATGTTGTGAGGAATTTAGATGACTGTGAAACTACAGCAGAAGTGATCAGGGAGACAGGGAGAAAGGTGCTGGGTGTGTCATCTTGAAGGAGGAAAGAAGATAAGGAGACTTGGTGGTGGAATGAGGAAGTTCAGGATAGTATCCAGAGGAAGAGGTTAGCCAAGAAGAAGTGGGACATGGACAGGACTGAAGAGAATAGACAGGAAATCAAGGAGTTACAGCGCAGAGTCAAGAGGGAGGTGTCTAAGGCCAAGCAGAAGGCATATGATGAGTTGTACACTAGGTTAGACACTAGAGAAGGACAGAAGGACTTGTACAGGTTAGCTAGGCAGAGGGATCGAGGTGGGAAGGATGTGCAGCCGATCTTTAAGAATAAGGGTGACGTGCAGAGTTGCAGCAACTATAGGGGGATAAAGTTGATGAGCCATACAATGAAGCTATGGGAAAGAGTAGTGGAAGCTAGGTTAAGGAAGGTAGTGGAAATTTGTGAGCAGCAGTATGGTGTTACGGGGGCAAGTGCCCCCGATGGACCACTAGGGGGCCTTCAGCAGGGGTTTTGTTCATTTAGTCATGTGTTTGTTCTAGCCACGCCTTTCCCTAATGTGTTCATGCCTGTCACCTGTTCCTAATGTGTCTGTAATCATGTTCCTTATTTATAGTGGCCGTCTGTCGTCGTTACTTTGCCAGTCTTCGTCTTTGTGTTACGTCTGTGTGCTGTATGTTCTTTTGTTCAATAGAACCCCTGTCCGCCGTCTAACTCTGCGTTGGGTCTGATTCCTTTTACCCCGGCTGCATCAGCTCTGTTCATCATCGTCATCTGCAGCGCTCTGTGACATATGGCTTCATGCCCAGAAAGAGCACAACAGATGCAATTTTTGCTCTGAGAATTTTGATGGAGAAGTATAGGGATGGTCAGAGGGAGTTGCACTGTGTGTTTGTAGACTTGGAGAAAGCGTATGACAGGGTGCCAAGAGAAGATCTGTGGTACTGTATGAGCTGTGGTACTGTATGAGGAAGTCAGGAGTAGCAGAGAAGTATGTCAGAATGGTGCAGGACATGTATGAGAGGAGCAGGACAGTGGTGAGGTGTGCTGTAGGTCAGACAGAGGAGTTCAAAGTGGAGGTGGGACTGCATCAGGGATCGGCTCTGAGCCCCTTCCTGTTTGCTATAGTGATGGACCGGCTGTCAGAGAAGGTCAGACAGGAGTCTCCTTGGACAATGATATTTGCAGATGACATTGTGATCTGTAGTGAGAGCAGGGAGCAGGTGGAGGAAAACCTGGAGAGGTGGAGGTTTGTGCTGGAGAGAAGAGGAATGAAAGACAGTTGTAGTAAGACTGAATACATGTGTGTGAATGAAAGGGAGGTAAGTGGAACAGTAAGGTTACAGGGTGAAGAGGTGAAGAAGGTACAGGAGTTTAAGTACTTGGGGTCAACAGTCCAGAGTAATGGAGAATGTGGGAAAGAGGTAAAGAAGCGAGTGCAGGCAGGTTGGAATGGGTGGAGAAAGGTGTTGGGAGTTCTGTGTGATAGGAAAATATCAGCGAGAATCAAGGGGAAGGTGTACAGGACAGTGGTGAGACCGGCCATGCTGTATGGTTTAGAGACCGTGTCACTGAGGAAGAGACAGGAGTCAGAGCTGGAGGTAGCAGAGCTGAAGATGTTGAGGTTCTCTTTGGGAGTGACAAGATTGGACAGGATTAGGAACGAGTACATCAGAGGGACAGCTCATGTTGGACGTTTGGGGGACAAAGTTAGGGAGTCCAGATTAAGATGGTTTGGACATGCTCTGAGGAGGGAGAGTGAGTATATTGGTAGAAGAATGTTAGACATGGAGCTGCCAGGCAGGAGGCAAAGAGGAAGGCCAAAAAGGAGGTATATGGATGGAATTAATGAGGATATGAAGCTAGTGGGTGCAAGTGTTGAGGATGCAGAAGATAAGGATAGGTGGAGAGAGATGATTCGCTGTGACAACCCATGAAGGGAAAAGCTGAAAGAAGAAGAAGATATTCAGCTTAAGTTTCTTCCATCACATTATCAATTTGTGTAATACATTTCATATCTGTGTGATACAGTGCTGCAGGTAGTGTAGGGTGTAAAGATGAACACAAGACAAGAATGCTGGCTCTCTATGTTTTAGCATCCTTGGTCCTAGAAGTTATTTATTCAAGGTCTCTGTAAAGAATTTAAAGCCTAGAAACAATCCAAACAGCTATGAAATGAATCACAACCTTATAATTATTTCACGATTGAGTTGAAATTAACACAGTTTTGAGGTAAAGAAATGGTGTACAATCAGATCTGTGTCGAATTTATGAAATTGTTGTATGACATAAAAAATCTAGCAATGATATGAGACCAAATTGTGACTCTAAATGGAAAAAAGCCAGCACTAGGACCAATTTACCCTCACATATACCAATAACAGGTGAAGTGAATAACACTGATTATCTCCTTAAAATGGCACCTGTCAAGGGGTGGGATATAGAATAATATAGATATAAGGTGATGTATTCAGAGCAGGAAAAATGGGAAAGCGTAAGGCTTTGAGTCACTTTTACCAAGCATAGATTGTGCCAGGTTAGACGACTGGGTCAGAGCATCTCTATTTTGTCATGGTCTTGTGGGGTGTTTCCAGTATGCGGTGGTTAGTATCCTATCAAAAGTGGTCAAAAAAAGGACATCTGGTGAACTTATAATAGGGTCATGGGCTCTCAAGGCTCATATATATGTATATGGGCTCACACTGCATATAGGAAACTCCTGACTGAACTTTTTCACAAATTCCTGCATGTCAACTTGGTGTGTATGGAGCTGTGTAGCTGTAGACAAGTCAGAGTGTCCGTGCTCACCCCATCCTCTACCAAAAGCATATATAATGTGCTCATGAGCATCAGAACTGGACCATGGAGCAGTGGAGTAAAGTGTCTGGTCTAATGAACCATGTTTTCTTTTACATCATGTGGACAGCCAGGTGCATGTGCGTCACTTATTGGGGAAAAGATGATACCAGGATGCATTATGGGGAAAAAGGCAAGCAGCTGGAAGCTGTGTGCTGCTCTGAACAATGTTGGGTCGTTCATGTGGATTTGAACTATGAAAAAAAAATAGTTCAAGAATAGTTTGAGGAACATGACAAAAAATTCAAGGTGTTGATTTGGCCTCCAAAATCAGCTTGAGGAACTATGGGATGTGCTGGACATTTCTGTCTGATTATAAAATTTGCCATTATTTTTATTGTCTTTAATATTGTTAAATTTTTAATTGAATACTTGTTACAATTACTGATTACTTTGGTTTCAGTCAGTTAACAGCAAATCCATCATCTATGCATGACTTGAGTTTGTTTTTGATTGTAGAGATAAGATTAAACTTATTCAACTGGAAACAGCATGGAATTCAGCCTGGAATTTGTGAACTTTCATTTTACGTGCATTACACTCGACTCCCATGACTGCTGGAAAGCCCTATTTAAAAAGTATGTTTAAGATACTATGGGTTTGCTGTATAAAAAAGGCCACATATATATTGTTTGTGTTCTTGTATGTAGGAATATATATATATATATATATTTTTTTGGAATATCTTCCTCATCATGAAGTATCATTCAATGCTGGTATGGTAGGTTAAGAATATATTAACATCATTTAGTCAAATTATTTGCCCAGTGTCTCTCAAAATGGCAAACACAAACTTACTATAACTAACAGGAAAGGAGTCAACGTGGTATTTGACAGAATATTTAAAAGTTGCCTTTTAGATTTTCTTCTAATTTGACTTGACTTGCCTTTTTCTCTTTTTATGTATCAACACAAGCAAGCAGACATTTCGACTTTTTTTCATTTCTACATTTTAATAGACATTTTAATGATAGGCATTGGTGGCTCAGTGGTAGGTTTCTCACCTATCATGCGGAAGGCCCGGGTTCGATCCCCAGCCACTGGATGCAGTGCCGGTCCCAAGCCTGGAAAAATGGGAGGGTTGCGTCAGGAAGGGCATCCGGCGTAAAACATTTGCCAAGTTGTTGTGCGGACCAGTTGGTCCGCTGTGGCGACCCCGAACAGGGAGCAGCCGAAAGCATTGAATAGACGTTTTAATGATAAATAGAAAAAATAGACAAAACTCGCTGTTTCTAGATAAATGCTTGTAAATGTTAAAGAATGTCACCAGCTATGAAAATATTGTAGTTCATGGCGATTAATGCAACTGCATAAAATTCCAAACTTTTTTTTTTTTGGACACAATGTATGCCATTACTTCCAGGATCTCACTGCACAGCTCTGTGGTGTTGGGCCTCAAGAAGAGCATTTAAAAATGAAACATTTCAGTCAATGTAATGTACTTATCTCCTGAGAAATTTAGTACTGGATTTTTTTTTGTTCAATGGTGTTTAAAGGCATTTATAAAAACTTGTGTATGCCAATATATCTTTTTTGGAAGGATCTTTTTGCTTTCATATTTTATCTTATGTGTACACATTAATTTAGAAAACAAATATTTAGTAGAAAGTAGTAGGAAAAGTTTGATTTTAAATTCTGAATAAAAACGTCTCTGAAAAATGTGCTGTAACTGTATTAACATATATTGAAAAATAATTTGAGTTTCTACCGCGCCTAGTCTGCTAGCTAAATTATGGACGAAGAATGTGAACTAGAAAACACGCAGTTGCTTATTTCTCATAATGACAGCTAAGTACACAAGTAAGGGCAGAATTTAGTTTGATTTCGTGACAAGAAATAGCAACACAAGCAACTTAAAATTGCCTCGGCCATGACGAAATGTGACTAAAGAAATTGAGCATCTCTTCATGAGCTCAGGGGTGTGTCGTGATTGACCAGGACCAGGAGTTTGATATGAATGTGTGACTATTTGCAAAGTTTTCTCAGTATTTCTGAGCCTTAAATTTTCAGCTGCTTTAATTTTTTACTCGTGATTTTTTTCTACTATATAAATTTTTTTAACTTGAACACAACATGGAACAACACTGTGCTGTGTCACCAAACATGACCACTAAGTACTTCACATCTCATGGCACACACACACACACACACACACACACACACACACACAACTTTGGCACTTCATTATCATGCTTACAGTCACTTTTTACACACACTATCACTACACAGAAAAGCTCATGTGCTCATCTGAATATTACCAAGCCATGAATCACAGTGTTTGTAGTTCTGTTTTATTTATTTATTTATTTAACTTTTGCTTGCTTTTCAACCTTCATGTTCTGCCTCAGCTCGGGTCATTCCACTTGTGCCTCGTTGACCTTGATCAAAAACCTTGTTTAGCCTTATGTATTAGATTTGTTCATCTGGTATCTAATTAAGCTGCAACTGCTTCTTTTTCCTACCTTATAACAGGAAAAGGAATTTGATAAAATATTATGATAGAATATTATGGTGGTGAATAATGGTTACATTATGCAGATTTTTTTCATGTTAAGACTAACACTGAATCTACTGAAGGAATAATAAGCCACAGTTAAAACAACAAAAATAAATACAAGTTTCCTCAGTGATAAGGCATCATTTTTCATTATAAATTAATTTTTTAATTTTTGTCTGCTTATAAAATGTCGATTTTTCTTACAGTTAATTTGTCTTTCTTTTTTTTTCTCTTTCAACCCAACCCTCAACCACCCACACACAACCAGTCCTGCAAGTCTACATAATCCACGTAATGTACGGGAACAGGATAACAGGTAAAACAGGTCGCACATGCATATGAAAATGAGTATCATGAACTTTAATTCTGTCCAGCTGCTGGAGACGTTCCAAAAAACTATAAGAAAGATAAGATGTGTGTTATATAAGTGTCTTATAAAATGATGCAAATAAGGTTATGAATACCAGGATTGAATAGAGGAGTATACAGGCCATGAACAAGCTGTTCTTGTGTGTTTGTGTGTGTGTGAGTGTGTGTGTGTGTGTGTGTGTGTGTGTGTGTGTGTGTGTGTGTGTTTTAGATTACTCTGATGAAAATCTTATCTGTGTTACATTTAAGATAATCAAATTTGACTTAAGCTGCTTCCATTTTTTTTAAATGTAAAATAAATTTTCATAAAATTAGATTTAATTTTTCAATAAGCAATTCAAGCCATAGTTGTTTTTATTAACTGAACATGTTTGTGGGATAAACAACAGCAGTTTAACACATATCTATGAAGGGTGCCAATATTTACATTAACCATATAAAAACATTTTCTGTTTATATTTTGAATTCCCTGAATATACCTGTCTTTATAGTTTACAGTTAATATTTCTATTTTACTCTTAATCCTTTCACTTTCTCTTGGTCTTTTATCTATACTTTTAACAGGTATACCTTCTATGTTTTCCTGAATTTTACTAAAGCACTCATTTACAGTCTCATTAGTATTATGTAATAAGTTTCATGAAGATTAAGTTTCCTTTACGTTAATGTCTTTTTATTTAATTTGCATTGTGTTTGGTTTGAGTCAGTAAATGATGAGTCTTGATTAAACTGTAGTACAACAAAAGAAACTACTGCTGATACTGATTTACAATGAGGTGATTTAAGAAAAATACTAAACTGTAATGTTTCTGTGAACAGCGTTAGATGTATGAGGAGAAAATGTCTGTGTTTCTAAAACACAGACATTTTTGCAGTTGTTTTAAATTTCATTCTTGGAAAACCTATTGGGATGGTGGAAGCTCAAGTGGTTAAGGCTCTGAGTTGTTGATTGTGGTTCAAGTGTGCCAAGCTGCCACTGCTGGGCCCTTGAGCAAGGCCCTCAAACCGCCTTCCCTGCACCCCTCCCCTTCTCCAGGGGGACTGCATCATGGCTGACTCTGCACTCAGCTCCCAATCCTCTAAGGATGAGATATGTAAAAAAAGAATTTTATTGTGCAGTATGTATATGTGTATGTATATGTGACAAATAAAGGCAACTTAACCATGTTATTTTTTTGGTCTCTCTTCACAGAGCTGCAGCTGTCAAGGGTCTACACAACGTTAAAAAGAATAATCCAAACAGGATGTAAGAATGCAACAAAGTTTATGGACATGTCACATAAATTTGTTATACAAACATATTTACCCATTTAATTATTATTTTATTTATTATTTTATTAATAATAAATCAACTTTATTTATTTATTTATTTATTTGTTTGTTTGTTTGTTTGTTTGTTTGTTTGTATGTATATTATTTGTTATTTTTTTATTAAATGTTTTTTTAATGAGGTGTGCAAAAACAAATATTTTTCAATATTTGAGATGTGGAAAACCTTTAACCTGGATGTTCTCTCTGTCTCCTTCTAGGGTCGTCGTTCGTGTTGTTAGAAAAGGTCCAAAGAGGAAGTGAGAATGCAACACACTCTTTCATGATTTCATAAAAGCAACAACAACCATTTTTGCTTTTTTTGTTTAAATGACCATTTTAAATTGTCTAAAATGGGAAAAACAAAAAGAAAAATAGTTATAAAAAGAACAGAGAAATTATTATTCATTTTTTTTTAGTGAGAGGGGCATGGTGGCTTAGTGGTTAGCACGTTTGCCTCACACCTCCAGGGTTGGGGGTTCGATTCTCGTGTGTGTGGAGTTTGTGTCTTCTCCCCGTGCCTCGGGGGTTTCCTCTAGGTACACCGGTTTCCTCCCCTGCTCCAAAGACATGCATTGTAGGTTGATTGGTGTCTCTAAATTGTCCGTAGTGAATGAGAGTGTGTGTGTGTGTGTGTGTGCGTCCTGTGATGGATTGGCACTCCGTCCAGGGTGTATCCTGCCTTGATGCCCAATGACGCCTGAGATAGACACAGGCTCCCCGTGACCCGAGAATAGATCAGATAAGCGGTAGACAATGAATTAATTTTTTAGTGAATTAAAGCAATCTAGATTTAATATTATTACACAAGGTCAACCAGCACCAACTGCTGGTGGCATTTTTTTTATTAAGTCATGTGGTTTCAAATTCTTTAATCTTTAAAACTGAAAAAAAGTGTGAATTGAGAAATAGATATTATTAAATATCTACTGAATTAAGAATTGTTAAAAATCACCATTTTTTGCTAGAATTTAAATCTAATCTAATCCTAACGTTCAAAATCTTTATCAGTCTAATCAGGTGTATATATCACACCATATATTTATGCTTTACAGTTAATACCAATGCTGTCTGTGAGCTTTTGGTCTGTAGTTTTGGCACATAATCAAGTGATTCTGTGTCTGCTTCCTCACAGAGATGTAGCTGCCAGCGATCTAGGCAAAGTTAAACAAAATCCTGCAAAGAGCAAGTGAGAATTCAACACTGTTCACTGAAACATTACACATACCGTTATTGGCATTTTTTATTAAGTCATGTGGTTCTAAATTCTCTAAAATTTAAAATACGGTAAAAAAAAAAAGAATAAGTATATTGAACTGAGAAATAGTTATTATTAAATATTTACTCACTTAAGAAACGGTAAAAATCACTTTTTTGCAAAAATCTACACCTAATCTAAACCTAAAGTTCAAAATCTTTATCACTCTAATCAGGCGCACGTACCACACCATATGTTTATGCTATACAGTTAATACCAATGCCGTTTTCATAAAAGCAACAACCAGCATTTTTGCTTTTTTGTCTAAATGACCATTTTAAATTGTCTAAAATGTGAAAACAAAAAAGAGGAATAGTTATAAAAAGAACAGAGAAATTATTATTCATTTTTTAGTGAATTAGAGCAATCTAGATTTAATATTATTACACAAGGTCAATTTATTATTGATCTAATTAGGCTTTGAGTCAAAACTAACGCTGTCTTTGAGTCTTTAAGTTATTTTTTGTATCTGTCTCCTCATAGTGATGTAGCTGTCAGAGATCCAGACAAAGTTAAACAAAATCCTGCGAAGAGCAAGTGAGAATACAACGCTGTTCACAGAAACATTACAATTTAGCATTTTTCTTAAATAACCTCATTTTAAATCAGTACCACACCATATGTTTATGCTGTACAGTTAATACCAATGCTATTTATGAATTTTTTGTGTATTTTTTTGGCACATCATCAAGTGATTCTGTATCTGTCTCCTCACAGTGATGAAGCTGCCATCAATCTAGGCAAAGTTAAACAAAATCCTGCAAAGAGCAAGTGAGAATACAACACATCATTGTAAAATTCTCTAAAATGTGAAAATTGAACCAAGGAATTAGTATAATGTGAACTGAGAAATGGTTATTATTAAATGTTTACTGAATTAAGAAACTTTAGAAATAAGTGCGAGGCCTATTTCTGAGCCTCTTGCTTGAAAAAGACATGCTCAGTTTCAAATGAGTATATCTCAAAAACTACAAGGAGTATTTATATAATTTGGGTACCATAATAAAGGTACAATGTGAGTTTTATTATATTTATATATAATAAATTGTGAAAAATTTAAATTTTTTTTTTTTTTTTTTTTACAATTTTAGAGAGTATATCGCTTTGAAATCATGCCGAATCAACCTAAAAACTCAAGAAATATTTTGTATAATTTCTCACCATTCATGTGAACTATGAAATGGTTATTTTTAAATATTAAATATAAAATTTTCTGTATCTGTCTCCTCACAGTGATGAAGCTGTCATCAATCTAGGCAAAGTTAAACAAAATCCTGTAAAGAGCAAGTGAGAATACAACACTGTTCACAGAAACATTACTCCTACTGCTGGTGGCATTTTTTTATTAAGTCATGTGGTTTCAAATTCTTTAATCTTTAAAACTGAAAAAAAGTGTGAATTGAGAAATAGATATTATTAAATATCTACTGAATTAAGAATTGTTAAAAATCACCATTTTTTATTAAGTCATGTGGTTCTAAATTCTCTAAAATTTAAAATACGGAAAAAAAAAAAAAGAATAAGTATATTGAACTGAGAAATAGTTATTATTAAATATTTACTCACTTAAGAAAGGTAAAAATCACTTTTTTGCAAAAATCTACACCTAATCTAAACCTAAAGTTCAAAATCTTTATCACTCTAATCAGGCGCACGTACCACACCATATGTTTATGCTATACAGTTAATACCAATGCCGTTTTCATAAAAGCAACAACCAGCATTTTTGCTTTTTTGTCTAAATGACCATTTTAAATTGTCTAAAATGTGAAAACAAAAAAGAGGAATAGTTATAAAAAGAACAGAGAAATTATTATTCATTTTTTAGTGAATTAGAGCAATCTAGATTTAATATTATTACACAAGGTCAATTTATTATTGATCTAATTAGGCTTTGAGTCAAAACTAACGCTGTCTTTGAGTCTTTAAGTTATTTTTTGTATCTGTCTCCTCATAGTGATGTAGCTGTCAGAGATCCAGACAAAGTTAAACAAAATCCTGCGAAGAGCAAGTGAGAATACAACGCTGTTCACAGAAACATTACAATTTAGCATTTTTCTTAAATAACCTCATTTTAAATCAGTACCACACCATATGTTTATGCTGTACAGTTAATACCAATGCTATTTATGAATTTTTTGTGTATTTTTTTGGCACATCATCAAGTGATTCTGTATCTGTCTCCTCACAGTGATGAAGCTGCCATCAATCTAGGCAAAGTTAAACAAAATCCTGCAAAGAGCAAGTGAGAATACAACACATCATTGTAAAATTCTCTAAAATGTGAAAATTGAACCAAGGAATTAGTATAATGTGAACTGAGAAATGGTTATTATTAAATGTTTACTGAATTAGAAACTTTAGAAATAAGTGCGAGGCCTATTTCTGAGCCTCTTGCTTGAAAAAGACATGCTCAGTTTCAAATGAGTATATCTCAAAAACTACAAGGAGTATTTATATAATTTGGGTACCATAATAAAGGCAAATTTTTTTTTTTTTTTTTTTTTTTTTTTTTTACAATTTTAGAGAGTATATCGCTTTGAAATCATGCCGAATCAACCTAAAAACTCAAGAAATATTTTGTATAATTTCTCACCATTCATGTGAACTATGAAATGGTTATTTTTAAATATTAAATATAAAATTTTCTGTATCTGTCTCCTCACAGTGATGAAGCTGTCATCAATCTAGGCAAAGTTAAACAAAATCCTGTAAAGAGCAAGTGAGAATACAACACTGTTCACAGAAACATTACCCTACTGCTGGTGGCATTTTTTTATTAAGTCATGTGGTTTCAAATTCTTTAATCTTTAAAACTGAAAAAAAGTGTGAATTGAGAAATAGATATTATTAAATATCTACTGAATTAAGAATTGTTAAAAATCACCATTTTTTGCTAGAATTTAAATCTAATCTAATCCTAACGTTCAAAATCTTTATCAGTCTAATCAGGTGTATATATCACACCATATATTTATGCTTTACAGTTAATACCAATGCTGTCTGTGAGCTTTTGGTCTGTAGTTTTGGCACATAATCAAGTGATTCTGTGTCTGCTTCCTCACAGAGATGTAGCTGCCAGCGATCTAGGCAAAGTTAAACAAAATCCTGCAAAGAGCAAGTGAGAATTCAACACTGTTCACTGAAACATTACACATACCGCTATTGGCATTTTTTATTAAGTCATGTGGTTCTAAATTCTCTAAAATTTAAAATACGGAAAAAAAAAAAAAGAATAAGTATATTGAACTGAGAAATAGTTATTATTAAATATTTACTCACTTAAGAAAGGTAAAAATCACTTTTTTGCAAAAATCTACACCTAATCTAAACCTAAAGTTCAAAATCTTTATCACTCTAATCAGGCGCACGTACCACACCATATGTTTATGCTATACAGTTAATACCAATGCCGTTTTCATAAAAGCAACAACCAGCATTTTTGCTTTTTTGTCTAAATGACCATTTTAAATTGTCTAAAATGTGAAAACAAAAAAGAGGAATAGTTATAAAAAGAACAGAGAAATGATTATTCATTTTTTAGTGAATTAGAGCAATCTAGATTTAATATTATTACACAAGGTCAATTTATTATTGATCTAATTAGGCTTTGAGTCAAAACTAACGCTGTCTTTGAGTCTTTAAGTTATTTTTTGTATCTGTCTCCTCATAGTGATGTAGCTGTCAGAGATCCAGACAAAGTTAAACAAAATCCTGCGAAGAGCAAGTGAGAATACAACGCTGTTCACAGAAACATTACAATTTAGCATTTTTCTTAAATAACCTCATTTTAAATCAGTACCACACCATATGTTTATGCTGTACAGTTAATACCAATGCTATTTATGAATTTTTTTGTATTTTTTTGGCACATCATCAAGTGATTCTGTATCTGTCTCCTCACAGTGATGAAGCTGCCATCAATCTAGGCAAAGTTAAACAAAATCCTGCAAAGAGCAAGTGAGAATACAACACATCATTGTAAAATTCTCTAAAATGTGAAAATTGAACCAAGGAATTAGTATAATGTGAACTGAGAAATGGTTATTATTAAATGTTTACTGAATTGAGAAACTTTAGAAATAAGTGCGAGGCCTATTTCTGAGCCTCTTGCTTGAAAAAGACATGCTCAGTTTCAAATGAGTATATCTCAAAAACTACAAGGAGTATTTATATAATTTGGGTACCATAATAAAGGCAAATTTTTTTTTTTTTTTTTTTTTTACAATTTTAGAGAGTATATCGCTTTGAAATCATGCCGAATCAACCTAAAAACTCAAGAAATATTTTGTATAATTTCTCACCATTCATGTGAACTATGAAATGGTTATTTTTAAATATTAAATATAAAATTTTCTGTATCTGTCTCCTCACAGTGATGAAGCTGTCATCAATCTAGGCAAAGTTAAACAAAATCCTGTAAAGAGCAAGTGAGAATACAACACTGTTCACAGAAACATTACACCTACTGCTGGTGGCATTTTTTTATTAAGTCATGTGGTTTCAAATTCTTTAATCTTTAAAACTGAAAAAAAGTGTGAATTGAGAAATAGATATTATTAAATATCTACTGAATTAAGAATTGTTAAAAATCACCATTTTTTGCTAGAATTTAAATCTAATCTAATCCTAACGTTCAAAATCTTTATCAGTCTAATCAGGTGTATATATCACACCATATATTTATGCTTTACAGTTAATACCAATGCTGTCTGTGAGCTTTTGGTCTGTAGTTTTGGCACATAATCAAGTGATTCTGTGTCTGCTTCCTCACAGAGATGTAGCTGCCAGCGATCTAGGCAAAGTTAAACAAAATCCTGCAAAGAGCAAGTGAGAATTCAACACTGTTCACTGAAACATTACACATACCGCTATTGGCATTTTTTATTAAGTCATGTGGTTCTAAATTCTCTAAAATTTAAAATACGGTAAAAAAAAAAAAGAATAAGTATATTGAACTGAGAAATAGTTATTATTAAATATTTACTCACTTAAGAAACGGTAAAAATCACTTTTTTGCAAAAATCTACACCTAATCTAAACCTAAAGTTCAAAATCTTTATCACTCTAATCAGGCGCACGTACCACACCATATGTTTATGCTATACAGTTAATACCAATGCCGTTTTCATAAAAGCAACAACCAGCATTTTTGCTTTTTTGTCTAAATGACCATTTTAAATTGTCTAAAATGTGAAAACAAAAAAGAGGAATAGTTATAAAAAGAACAGAGAAATGATTATTCATTTTTTAGTGAATTAGAGCAATCTAGATTTAATATTATTACACAAGGTCAATTTATTATTGATCTAATTAGGCTTTGAGTCAAAACTAACGCTGTCTTTGAGTCTTTAAGTTATTTTTTGTATCTGTCTCCTCATAGTGATGTAGCTGTCAGAGATCCAGACAAAGTTAAACAAAATCCTGTGAAGAGCAAGTGAGAATACAACGCTGTTCACAGAAACATTACAATTTAGCATTTTTCTTAAATAACCTCATTTTAAATCAGTACCACACCATATGTTTATGCTGTACAGTTAATACCAATGCTATTTATGAATTTTTTGTGTATTTTTTTGGCACATCATCAAGTGATTCTGTATCTGTCTCCTCACAGTGATGAAGCTGCCATCAATCTAGGCAAAGTTAAACAAAATCCTGCAAAGAGCAAGTGAGAATACAACACATCATTGTAAAATTCTCTAAAATGTGAAAATTGAACCAAGGAATTAGTATAATGTGAACTGAGAAATGGTTATTATTAAATGTTTACTGAATTGAGAAACTTTAGAAATAAGTGCGAGGCCTATTTCTGAGCCTCTTGCTTGAAAAAGACATGCTCAGTTTCAAATGAGTATATCTCAAAAACTACAAGGAGTATTTATATAATTTGGGTACCATAATAAAGGTAACACATGTGAGATTGCTTCAGGTTACTATGTATATATATAAAAGTAAGGGAGGATTGAACACTGCAAAAACAATTCTGCAAATTTTTTTTTTTTTTTTTTTTTTTTTTTTACAATTTTAGAGAGTATATCGCTTTGAAATCATGCCGAATCAACCTAAAAACTCAAGAAATATTTTGTATAATTTCTCACCATTCATGTGAACTATGAAATGGTTATTTTTAAATATTAAATATAAAATTTTCTGTATCTGTCTCCTCACAGTGATGAAGCTGTCATCAATCTAGGCAAAGTTATACACATCTGTAAAAGCAGTGGTTCAAATTTTAACAAAACTGAAAAAAAGTGTGAATTGAAATAATATATTAATTCACTGAATTAAAATTGTTAAAAACACATTTTTTTAGAATTTAAATTATCTAACTAACTTAAAATTTAATCAGCAATAGTGTATATATAACATATATTTATTTACAGTAATTCCAATCTTATTTTTGGCTGTATTTTAGCAATAATCAAGTGATTCTGTGTTCTCTACAAGAATTTCCACATTAGGCATATTAATAAAATCTGGCGTGAGAATTAACTGTTCACGAAACATTCAATCGTTATTGATTTTTTATAAGTATGGTTCAAATTCTCTAAAATTTAAAATACGGTAAATAAAAAGATAAGTATATTAACTGAAATATTATATTAAATATTTTATTAGAAGTAAAAATCATTTTTTGAAAATTTAAATAATCTAAACTAAAGTAAAATTTTAAACTCAATTGGCACTACAACCATAGTTTATGTAACAGTTAATACCAATCTGTTTTCTAAAGCAAACCAGCATTTTGTTTTTTCTAAAACCATTTAATGCTAAAGAAAACAAAAAAGATTAGTTATAAAAAGAACAAAATGATTATTATTTTTTATAATAGAGCAATCTAGATTTAATATATTACACAAGGTCAATTTATATTGATCTAATAGCTTTGAGTCAAAACTAACCTGTTTTATCTTTAAGTTATTTTTTTATCTTCTCTAGTATTATTCAGATTAGCAAATTAATAATCCTGAGAATAAATAAACGCTTTCAAGAAACATTAAATTTACATTTTTCTAAAAACTATTTTAAATCAGTACACACAATTTATTTACAGTTAATACCAAGCTATTTATGAATTTTTTATTTTTTTGGCTCTCAAGTATTCGATCTTTCCTCAAGTATAAGCTGCCATCAATCTAGGCAAAGTTAAACAAAATCCTGCAAAGAGCAAGTGAGAATACAACACATCATTGTAAAATTCTCTAAAATGTGAAAATTGAACCAAGGAATTAGTATAATGTGAACTGAGAAATGGTTATTATTAAATGTTTACTGAATTGAGAAACTTTAGAAATAAGTGCGAGGCCTATTTCTGAGCCTCTTGCTTGAAAAAGACATGCTCAGTTTCAAATGAGTATATCTCAAAAACTACATGGAGTATTTATATAATTTGGGTACCATAATAAAGGTAACACATGTGAGATTGCTTCAGGTTACTATGTATATATATAAAAGTAAAGGAGGATTGAACACTACAAAAACAATTCTGCAAATTTTTTTTTTTTTTTTTTTTTTTACAATTTTAGAGAGTATATCGCTTTGAAATCATGCCGAATCAACCTAAAAACTCAAGAAATATTTTGTATAATTTCTCACCATTCATGTGAACTATGAAATGGTTATTTTTAAATATTAAATATAAAATTTTCTGTATCTGTCTCCTCACAGTGATGAAGCTGTCATCAATCTAGGCAAAGTTAAACAAAATCCTGTAAAGAGCAAGTGAGAATACAACACATCATTGTAAAATTCTCTAAAATGTGAAAATTGAACCAAGGAATTAGTATAATGTGAACTGAGAAATGGTTATTATTAAATGTTTACTGAATTGAGAAACTTTAGAAATCACCCTTTTTTTTGCAAGAATCTAACTCTAATCTAATCCTGTTGTGGTTATTTAAAAATCTTTAGAAATGTTTATTGAATTGAGAATCATTAGAAACTACTTCAAGTGATTCTGTACCTGTCTCCTCGCAGAGATGTAGCTGCCAGCGATCCAGACAAAGCTAAAGAAATTCCTGCAAACAGCAAGTGAGAATACAACACTGTTCACAGAAACATTACACATACTGCTGTACACAGAAAACACCCAGTTTAGCATGTTTTTAAAAACAAAAAATCACCTCATTACTAATTCTCTAAAATGTGAAAATCAAACCAAGGAATAGATATAAAGTGAACTGAGAAATGGTTACTATTAAACGTTTTATTAAATGAGGTGTTCAAAAACATAGACAATATTACTCTTGGTTTGTATTGATGATATGAGGAAGAAACTTCGAGAGGAACCAGACTCAAAAAACCATTCCTCATCTGGATGACACCAAATTGTGCCATTATAAATAATTTCTCTTTTACAACTGTGTGCTGTAGAGTCAAAAATGCAATCACATAACCAGGAAATTGGGTGGCACGTGGCTTAGTGGTTAGCCTCACACCTCCAACATCCTGGGTTCGTGTCTCACTCCCGCTCACTGTGTGTGTGGAGTTTGCATGTTCTCCCCGTGCTTGGTGGGTTTCCTCTGGGTGCTCTGGTTTCCTCCCACAGTCCAAAGACATGCTTCTAGGCTGATTGGAGTCTCTAAATTGCCCGTAGTGTGTGAATGAGTGTGTGTGTGCCCTGCGATGGGTTAGCACTCCATCCAGGGTGTATCCTGCCTTGATGCCCAATGACGCCTGAGATAGGCACAGGCTCCCCGTGACCCAATGATAGATCGGATACAGACAATGGACAATGAAAATAACCAGCACATTTATTCTAAATCTTTATCACTCTTCACTTATCACTATCACGCTTTATCACTTAGGTACTTGAAGCACAACATTTGGAATGCTTTATATTTAATGCTAACATTGTCTATGAGTCTTTTATCTGTAGATTTCTGTATCTGTCTCTTCACAGTGATGTAGCTGCCAACAATCCGGACAATGTGAAACAAAATCCTGAAAACAGCAAGTGAGAGTACAATACTGTTCAGTGAAACATTACACCTACTACACCAAAAAACAATTTTTTTTTACTTTAAAAGCAAAGAATAAGTATATTAATTAAAGTAAATTGATAAATGGTTATTATTAAATGAATTGTTCTGAAACATAGACAATATTACCCTTGGTTTGTATTTGACTGTTTAAAAAAACCTTTAAGGTTGATTTTTTTCTCTGTCTCTTTCAGTAATGATGCTCCTATCCATCACCGCCGTGTTAGAATAAAACATATAAAGCGCAAGTAAGCTTCGGCAAATCCTACCAATTCATCTTTTATTTAAAAAAAAATGTAAAATTAAAAATTAAAAATCATATGCAGCATTCTGATTTAAATGATATTTTAACCATCTAAATTTAATTGAATTATCTAAAATGAAAAACCTGAAAATAATTTAATATGTATAAAGTAAATAGAGAAACTAGAAACAGTTATTATTGAATGTTTAGAGCAATCTAGATTTAATAAAATCATAAAAAGTCAAAATCATTATCTCTGTAATTAAATACATGTATTA
>JAUCMX010000016.1:6775455-6792955 GCA_033459395.1 Hemibagrus guttatus | reverse complement strand
GAAATTCAGATATTCGGGGACGCTCTACTCTTCTTGCCTGCCTTTTCATTTCCCCGGAACACGGCTGTTTCCCTGCGTGCCCTTTACACGATGGAGGACTTCAACAGCCATGGCCCACGACCTGTCTTCTTTAACCCAGAGTACCTGAGCAACCTGGCAGAATTTTGGCATGGTCAAGGAATTCATTCGCTGCGCCTAAGCACCGGGATCATGATGGCCAGCTTGGCACTGGAGCTCTGCAGCAATGTCCATCTCTATGGCTTCTGGCCTTTTGGAATACACCCGTACTCCAAGCAGCAGCTCAGCAACCACTACTATGATGACCGACCAGTGAATAAGAGAATGCATGCGATGCCAGCTGAGTTTGAAGCCTTACTGAATCTCCATAACAAGGGCATCATCCATCTTCACCTACAGGAGTGCAAATATTAAAATACACAAAGTGAACTTTATTAAACTGTGCCTCAATATACCTTTTAACATAAGCGTATGCTGTCACTTCCTATTGCACTTCAGAATAATAATAATAATAAGATCACAATAACAGTTGGTGCAGGAAAGGAACATTGAATTAATTAACAAAAGCTGAAGCAGGCACTTCTTGATATAAAGACTTTGTAAAGATAAGAAAATCAGGGAGAAATTCATATTCAATATAGATTTATGGTAAAGGAAATACTATTTTTGTCCATTATTTATTAAAGGTCACACTGTGAAACAATGTAAAACCTTGCAGTTATAAACTACTGAGTGTTTCCAGTTATGAAGAAATAACAACAGCAACAGAGGTGGGAACTATGTGATTATCCTATGCTGGTCAGAAGAAGAAACAGTGTTCTTCAGCTGTTTTTTGTATTTTTAAGAGAGAAAATTAACTTTATTTAATAGAGATTTAATAAAAGAGGCATTGGTGGCTCAGTGGTAGGTTTCTCGCCTATCATGCGAAAGGCCTGGGTTCGATTCCCAGCCAATGCCTCAACCCCAGCCACTGGATGCAGTGCCGGTCCCAAGCCCGGAAAAATGGGAGGGTTGCATCAGGAAGGGCATCCGGCGTAAAAAACCTGTGCCAAGTTGTTGTGCGGACCAGTTGGTCCGCTGTGGCGACCCCGAACAGGGAGCAGCCGAAAGCAACTTCTTCTAATAGAGATTTAATAGAGATACTTTTTTTCCCTAAGAAAAAGCTTAGGAAATCGTCGGCATAGCTTGCTTAGAAGTTTTAGGTATTCTGAGATATTTTCTTAGATATTAGTTATGCTTATCACAACTTATTGAGAACTTGTGCACTTACTTGTGTAATTATTTCAGAAAAGTGCTGTAACACTGTAAGTGTAGCAGGACATAATGAAGTATAATTTAATGAATAATTCAATCTTTTTGCTGATGAATTCTTTTTTTACGTTGCCACAGCCCATGGTGCTCGAATTGAACTTGTAGAGGATACAGCACCATACAGCACTGAGTAAAGTTTTCCTTGCTAGAGCAGTGATGGAGTGAATGCTGGGTTTCTCACACTGAAGGATGTCTATTCATGCACAAGTATGGAATAGTACAAAAAGGTCCAGTAATGTATATGATATAAGATGTACTGATAACTGTGATACACACCGTAAAATAAGGTACGTGGCCGCACTTTATCACAGGTGGCCTCTAATGGACTTGTTTCGGGTTTCTGCATTTATAATAAATACACAAATCCTCAATATCATTCTGCCTCAAATACACTATAGCATAAACTGTGTATTTTGAGGTTTGAATGTATTTTGATGTATGTTCCTTGAATGAATGAACTTTTTTTACTTAAAGATTTTGCTTACAATAATGCTGTCATAAGATCATTCCCTTCACAAATGTGATGTGGTTGGATTTTGTTTTATTTCCAATGTAAAATTATTTATTAGTGCTAACCTATTCTTTAACCTTAAGAATTTTTTGTTTACTTTCAACAAATTGTCACTGTTGCCTTAAACATGTCATCACTCCTCTACTCTGTAGAGGAGTGTCTATCACTGTGCGATTATAAGACGGTGCCTGTTTGAACAGTTTTGGGTGTTTTGGGTGTTTGTTTGCTATTTTGAAAGGAATATTGGTCACTCAAACTATTTTTCTTAAATATATAGACTATAAATTATTTTTCTTAAATATATAGACTTGGGTTTACCAGAGAACCAAAACCAAAAACAAGACATACTAAGCTTATAACTGTCACACATCCATCACAATAACCCAGAGAACACCATGGTGGTGTTAGTATTATTCTATGGGGATGTTTCTTTGCAGCTGGGACTGGAGCTCTACTCAAGATTGAGGGAATCATGAATAGCTCCAATTACTAATCAATTTTGGCACCAAAATTGCAGGAGAAATATTTCAGCTTCCAGCATGATTATGCACGGTGGCTTGGTAGTTAGCACTTTTCTTCTCATCCTATTTTTTGTTGTTGTTGTCTCTGTGCACTGGAGCTTGTGACACTAAAACAAATTCCTTGTATGTGCAAACATACTTGGCAATAAAGCTCTTTCTGATTCTGATTCTTCAAAGCTTAAATCAGATTTGGCGAAGGAGTGATTTCAGAAGAAGATCCTTAACCTTCAACTTCTCACTTATGAAAGCAAAATAAAATGCTCACTCTCAGAGAGAGAGAGAGAGAGAGAGAGAGAGAGAGAGAGAGAGAGAGAGAGAGAGAGAGAGAGAGAGAGAGAGAAAGAGAAAGAGAACAAGAATGATAAAGAAAGAAAGAAAGAAAGAAAGAAAGAAAGAAAGAAAGAAAGAAAGAAAGAAAGAAAGAAAGAAAGAAAGAAAGAAAGACAGGAAGACAGAAAGAAAGATGGAATCCTGATGGAATCATTTTATCACAGCTATAATGTAAGTGCAAGCAAGAACTTGTCTCTCAGATGTACCATACCATCACATTTAACTATAGAGAGACTGAGAGAATGAGAGAACAAGAATGAGAGAGAGAGAGAGAGAGAGAGAGAGAGAGAGAAAGAGAGAGAGAGAAAACAAGAAAAAAAGGGACAGAACTAAATGTAAATTGCTGTGGATTAGGATGTCTGCCAAATGGATGTCAGAACCGAGCTTTAAATACTATCAAAAACCTGTGGTATGTCATAAAGGGTGCTATGCACAGGAGATCCACTCACAATTTGATAGATCTGGAGCATGCATACAAGAACAATTTGGATAAAATTGCCAAATCAGGATGTACTAAAGTGGTAGACGTTTACTCATTAAGACCGAGTGCTGTGTTTCAAGCAAAAGGTGCTTTAACAAAGTATTTTAGGTTGGGCGTGTGGATGTACGTTTTTTATTTTTCTATAATAGTTTTTTTTCCATTTTTCTATTTTTTCACTTGGTTCACATTAATGCTGGAATAATATTTGACTTGATTTCTATACATTCAATTTACTTATATCACAAAACCCTCCAATTTTAATGGGGGGAGTTTTTATATCCACTGTATACGATCAGATCCACATCTCTGTAGATCCTTTGCTGTTTTCCAAAGAACGTACTAAACCATGATAAGATGCTCTGATACGATTCGACTGAGTAGCATCTTCTGATTTTATATCCAAGCAACTTTGTTCAGGGTAGGCTTACGTTTAATTAAAAATGATAAAGTTTTAGAAAATGGCTATTTTAAGGGTCAGAGTGGCATCCAAATCACCTTGCTAGCCTGTGAACAAGTCCTGTATTGACATTCTCAGTTATCTGAGGATCTCATTATTTACTGACGCTTTTTTCAGAGCTGTAAATGCCGAATAGGTCAAAGCACTGTGCTACTGAAGCCTAAGTAGCCGTCTTTGTGACTAAAGTCTCAGCTATTTGTCAGGAGTAGCTGGACAGTTAATCCTGGAAGCCTGCTAGTGTCTGTGTTTTCCTCCCTATTGTTCTCTATCCTGATTGTGTCACATGTCCCTAATTACCATAATGTGTTACCCTATAAAGAGGGATCCTGGTGTGCATGTCTTTGTGAGTCAATGTTTAGCGTGTAGCGTCTAACTGTCCCGTGGGTGTTATGTCAGGTTATGGGTTGTTTATGTGAGTTATGTTTTGGTTCTGTTTTAGTGTAACCACGGTGTCTGGAGTTATGTTCGTCTTCCTCCTGTATTGTGTTTATGTTGAATAAAGCAGTGCTTCACTGAATCCCGCATATGGGTCTACTTTCCATGGCGTGCTGGTGCACGCAGCACAACGGAGGTCCGGGTTCAAGCCCCGCACAGGGTGGGGGCTGCGCCGGACGTGACACTATTATTGCGCCAATAAGAAACCATCTATCAAAGATAAAAAATAAAGGTCAACCTGTTTGTGTCATGTGTTTCTTGTTGATACAGCTTGCTCATGTGGATCCCTGTTGTCCTTTTACCATCATTCCCCAAAGATATTTAAATACTGTTACTACATAAACAGAGCTTTTGGTGGACTAAAAAGGCTACCTCTGTATTTGGAATGGTGATATTAAGCACTGTGACTGTAACTGTAAGCATTCATGGAAATCATGAAGTTCATTAACATTTACATTTGCAGCATTTGGCAGATGTCTTTATCCAGATCGACTTATAGAAGTGCTTTTATAGAAGTCTCTATCAATGAAAACAGCACCAGAATAAAAACAATTACTGTTACCAATTTGTTTTTAGTGACTCATTCAAAATATTTGCAAGCAACACGTCTACTAGACATTGACCCACACTAGCTCAATGCACATGGTGGCAGCTGTTGCCTGTGTGACATAACACGTACTGGGAAAGTACAAGCATATGATGTTTTTTCCATTGTCTGTACCGCTTATCTGATCTATTCTCAGGTCACGGGGAGCCTGTGCCTATCTCAGGTGTCATCGGGCATCAAGGCAGGTTACACCCTGGACGGAGTGCCAACCAATCGCAGGGCATACACACACTATGGGCAATTTAGAGACTCCAATCAGCCTAGAAGCATATCTTTGGACTGTAGGAGTTAACCCACCAAGCACGGGGAGAACATGCAAACCACACACATATGATGTTGACATCCACAAATGTTTTTCGTTACTTTTTACACCATTTCAGTAGGTAAATTTGTGACAGGCCAACAATAACAGCAGTAGTAGTAGTTAGCCTGACAATTATATAATGTGTCTTTGAATGCAAGTCAAATATATTTCATGTCAAATGCTACTGACACACATATAAACACAGCTATCAGGAATAATATAACTATTTTAATAATCTCTTAATCAGATTTTTTTAATCTTCAGCTCAGTTTGTGATCCAGTATGGGATCCAGAGCACCATTATTATACCTGTATGCACATTTTTTAAGCAAGCTGTTATAGTAAAAACTGGAGTAACTCAACCCACACTGGACTATCTGAAAAACGTGTTTATTCATTTTTCATGTTCATTAACAAAATAGCTCTGGACATGCATTTTCAAGAAAAACTTTTGTACTTTACTGGTCATTACAGATTGGCACATTAAGAAAAAGAATAAGACTTTTTTTCTTGTCGTTTTTCTTTTAAGTACAATAGATGTATTTTGCTCATCATTTGATGTATTTTGTTCATCATTTACAAAGGAGACTTAATAAAATTTAATAAAAAATATAATAAAAGTCAGAAAAGGGGCAACAAGACAAGTAAGGAGAGAATAATCTAGAGATATCTTACAGTTTTAAACATCATATCTTAATTGAGTGGAAGGAAATACAGGCACAGGAATATACACTCTTCAGAGTAATCAGAGTATACAGCGCCATCGGTTGTTGTGACCCTGCTGAGGATGTGCTGGCTAAGCACTGTGCCAAAAGCCTTCACACAAAAAAAGTATCTTTAGGGAGTTCATTCTTCCAGGGTCAAAGAATAAATACAGACACAATCCCAATACATGGGACACAATGAAGTTATATGTGTATTTTTGTTTCTTGGAGCTCTTAAAAATGAAAGCAGTTGCTCTAAAAATGGTTTTGTGGCCTTTTCCGTCCCAGCTCTCTCTGTTGTTTGAGCCTGAATGTACACAGCTTAATTTTTTTTCCCACAGCTGCGCTTGGATTTTCACCAGAAGCGATTGGAAATTTTCCACCATCATTTATTTTCCCCCCAGAGTGCAAATTCAGATTTATCTTTAAACCAGTTGTGTTTTCCTTCAGGATTTCAAGATTGAAAGATTTTCTGGAATACTGCCAGTCAAAAGAGCAGAAAAGGAAGCAGGGATCACTGAATAAGCAATGCGCACTTTAAAAAGTATGCTTCGTCTTTAGCTTCATAAAAAAAAAACAAGCTTGGCTACAATTTCAATGAAATAAACCCTACAAAACAGTCTTAACCAAACAAAGGCATGAGAAATACTGAATTGAAGTCAACAATACAAAAACACTGATACAAATTTTTTGAATACAACAAGCCAAATCTTGTCTATATGAATTATTTCACCCAAATCCTTGATCATCATACAGAAAAGTATTGCTGAAATATAAAGGGTTTGTCATCTCCACTTCTCAAAAGGGTTTTTTTTTTTTTGTAGTTATATATGGCCTTTTCTGCTCCGTTAGCATGACGGCATAGCAGCAGGATGAATCTGTGCCTGCAAACAGTATTTGGTCTCCCAGAGAAATTTGGGTTTTGCCATCAGACTTGTGCAAAAAAAAAAAAAAATCTTGGAATGTGGCCTTATGAGGAAAAAAATGGAAGACTTCACACAATACACAAGCTTTTCAAGCAGGAATGTATGTGTGGGCATAAAAATATACCAGTGACATCACAGTGACTGGATATTAGACTCTTTAGAGAGTGAATAAATATATAATGATAACACAATTGAGACAAGAGTTGTAATTGTAAATGGACCTACACCTCTGAACTGCTTTGTACCAGATAGTTGCTGTTGGTTGAGTGAAATAACTACTATTAAATAATAGGGGGCAGTATGACAAAATAATGAGCTTTTTGACCGACTTTTCACAAAAATGTCAGTTTTCTGTGTGCATGTTCTGATATCAGCAAGAAACAGAACTGACGTAGGGTCTGCATGCACATGTAGGCATTTAGTACATATGTTTCAGTATTTTTAAACAAAATCCTTTTTCTATTCTGAAAGGCATAAATAAACACAGTGTGACATCATGGCAGTGTGGTGTTGTAGCATCACTGACATCTCATTAAGGATGTATATTAGCTATTGTCCTAAAACACTTGTTTAGTATTGAGTTTTTACATTAATGGTAATGTATTTGCCAGTAATACAAGTTCTGTGGAATGACCCAAAAAGAACTCGGACTTGAAGCATGACACCGTGACAGCTCTGACGTTTCCCATACAGTAACTTGGCATTATGGAGCTGATGATACCCCACGCTTTGTTAATGTTTGACAAATAGACAATATGGGTTTGGTGCGTCTGTGGATGTTGTAGAACATAGTTTGAAGAAATATTTCGGTTTGGAATTACCCTGCCAAATCCCAGAAAAACTTGGGAGCTTCTCAGATGAGCGAGAACTTGGGAGCTCATCATCAAAGTGCTTTTATCAAATACATTACTATAAAAAAATGTTATGGCCAAGTGTTCATAAATAAATGATTTCACAGAGTTCAAACATCAGGAAGACCAGGAGATCAGTCAGAAGTATACTTTCAGTCTTCCAGAATTTTCTGGATCTTAAGGCACAAAAGATATTTAAAAAAAAAAATTACAGCATGCTATGCCAAACAACAGCATACAGTATGTGTACAGTATACCTAAAAACTGTATTGTGTGTGTGTGTGTGTGTGTGTGTGTTTATGTAAACAGCTAAGGTTTTGCAAAGTCTCTACAGATGGTGTCAGATCCATACAGATGGCTTGCCCTCTCCAGATTTGCTACTGCTGCTGCTCCCAGCACTGCCTGCTTTGCCTTGTTTCAACCGATGTTTCCTCTCTTTCTGAGAAACAGCAGGGATGTTACTTTGCGGCTTATCATCATTATTGTGGTTGTCCTGCATTTCGTTACGGCTGTTGCCGGCATTGTGTTGAAGGGCATAAGCCTGAATAGCTGCCTCTAACTGGACAGCCTCCTCATTGATCGGTGGTGGCCGAGCATCGCTCGCCGAAGGGAAGTTGTCCTCGTTGGATCCAAACTGCTGCTGCTCCTCTTGTGCGATGTTGTCACGGTTCTGCTTGCATGCCATCTTGGCATTGCTTAGGTCCGTGTAAGGCAGGGCTTCAGGCTTCATCACAATGTTATAACCTGGTGGTGCAGATGGGGTGCTCCAGGAGAATGGATAACCCACGTAGTCTGCTTCCCTGACCCTGCTCCCGACATCATCCACCATTTCTCCTTCGCTGAGTGCTGGCCCACTTACTCGGTCAGACATGTCCCCGGCCCTCAGCAGGCCCAGTTGGTATTCTTCTTCAGCTGTGGAAGCATGACGTTTTTGCAGTGCATCTTTGATGGTGCCCACTCCAAGATGAATCATTTCCCACACATTAAGTAACAAGCAGAGGCAGCTGACTCCATACATAATGCGCAAGAAGATGGTCTTCTCTGTGGGACGTGAAACAAAGCAGTCCACACGGTGAGGGCAAGGCTTGCCTGAACACACAAAGATGGGTGCTACATGAAAGCCATACAGCAGATACTGACCGGTCAGGAAGGCCGCTTCCAGAGCTGAACGTGTCAGTAGTTGCAGTACGTATACTCGCATCAGACCATCGTCCTGAATGCGTCGCCTCCCGTCATGCCGTTCTTTGGGTTTGGGACGTGGTGGAACAAGCTCCCTTCGTGTGCTATCAATCTCAGGCACCTCATAGATCATCGGGTCTTCTTCTCTCTCCTCCCCTGAATTCTCGTGCCCTGCTTGATGCTGACGGGCCCCGAAGTACAGCTTTCTTGGCCTCCGTTGCGTGTACCCGCCTTCTGTTGAATCACCATCCCTCTCCGTCCCAGGCATCTCCTTGGTCCGGGAAATCTTATTGGCCGCATAACCCATATAGAGGAGTGACGGCATAGCAGAGAATATGATTTGGAAAACCCAGAAGCGCACATGCGAGAGCGGCGCAAAGGCGTCGTAGCAGACATTTTCGCAGCCAGGCTGGCCTGAGTTGCACACAAACTTGCTCTGCTCGTCATAGTAGATGGACTCTCCACCCACTGCCGTCAGGACAATGCGGAACACCACCAATGTTGTCAGCCAGAGTTTCCCCACCGGCGTGGAATGGTTTTGAATCTCCTCCAGCAGACGCGTCAGGAAGCTCCAGCTCATGGCGTCGGACGACAGTGTCCCAGATGACAAAGTTCACAGACTCTACAAGAGAGATTGAGAAAAGTGAATGAAAGAGAGCATATCTTAAGATAAACATATCTTTTGTGTACATTGCTGATGTTATCAGGTTTGGTATATGCATTAATGACAACATGTCATGGTCATGCTGTAAGACATAGCAACATGCTAATAATGAAATGTGTCATAAAGTTACTATATGAGTTATGGTGCGGAAATTACAAACAACATGAATGTGATATAAACTAATTATATAACTGCAACTCTTACTATGTAACAAGGTTGAACTGTAATAATACAGACCTCAACATTATGTGAACACACATTTGCTTCCATTTTGATTAGAACCAGAATTCCTACAATGATGTGAGCAATGTGGTAAATAGGTTACTTAGAACAAGGACAAAACAGTGCAGGTCTGCAGCAGTAGATGACTTCCTGACTGAAATGAGTATTGTGTTATTCATTATTAAGCACATCCACTCATTACAAAGATTTACTTGGAACCATTATCCTCTCTCTCTCTCTCTCTCTCTCTCTCTCCCTCTCTCTCTCTCTCTCTCTCTCTCTCTCTCTCTCTCTCTCTCTCTCTCTCTCTCTCTCACACACACACACACACACACCACACACACACACACACACACACACACACACACACACACACACAGACCTCATACCTCTGCTAGAAATACAGGCTTTGCCGCTGCTCTGCGCTGTGTTTACAGAGTCTCTGGTTTCTCTCCACTCATTTTTCCAAGCTAAATGTTTACATTTTGCTTCACAATAAAACATTTAAGGTATTGTTGTGATGGCTATATAAGGACAAGTCTGAGCAATGTCAGGGCATTCAGGGCACAGATATCAGAGAGAGAGAGAGAGAGAGAGAGAGGAGAGAGAGAGAGAGAGAGAGAGGGAGAGAGAGAGAGAGAGAGAGAGAGAGAGAGAGAGAGAATGAAAGCGAGAGAGAGAGAAAAGAGCAGACAAAGAATTGTTATCCTCTACAGTGGGGTTCCTGCCTTTTAGTAACCATTAACCTTAGATGCACTTAGAAAACAGGCTGGACGTGAGAATCCTGGGGCTTTCCTAACGTTTTCTCTTAAGAGGAGAGCTTTGAATCTGGGCAGCTTTTCCCTTCCAGTAGGCCCTGCCATCCCTTCACCTCTCATCTGTGTCTAAGAGTGCTAGTAGTAGCACTGAAGGTAACTAAAGACCTAGCAAAGTGTAGTAAAGTAAAGACCACACACACACTACATTAAACATGCTGCTGTACATTTACAAACATAAATAGTCACTTTAGTGAGTGGAGTCACATTACTAACAACAACAGTCTCTTTGGGGTTTCTTTTTTTAGAAAAAAACAAGATTAAATACATAAACAGACAGACAAATACACATTCTACAGACTGTAATGTGAAGAATACTGACTTCTAATATCTAAAAATTACAGTTATATACTGGAATTTTAAAGGAAGATGTTTGTGTGGGAAAGATATTATTCATTCATTCATTGTATACCACTTATCCAAACTATTCTTGGGTCACGGGGAGCCTGTGCCTATCTCAGGCGTCATTGGGCATCAAGGCAGGATACACCCTGGACGGAGTGCCAACCCATCGCAGGGCACACACACACTCTCATTCACTCACACAATCACACACTACGGACAATTTAGAGATGCCAATCAACCTACCATGCATGTCTTTGGACTAGGGGAGGAAACCCCTGAGGCACGGGGAGAACATGCAAACTCCACACACACGGCGGAGACGGAAATCGAACCCCCAACCCTGGAGGTGTGAGGCAAACGTGCTAGCCACTAAGCCACCGTGCCCCCCTAAAGATATTATTAAATATATTAATTTAGTCATTTGTGTGTAAATGAGTACTGAGAGTCCATGAAGGCAGAGAACACAAAAGAAAAAAAAAAAAGAAAAAAAAAAAATGGAACAACCAATTAAAAAGTTCATAATTAGTGTAAGGAATAGGACACTCCTGTTAAAAGGGTTAAATATATAAGTTACGGGTCATTCTCATAACCATAACAGATCTACACATCTGTTTAATAATATGAAGTATGAAGAACGAACGCATCAATCCAAATCATCTGATCATTACACGTCTAATATATCCTGCTCTAAAGCTGACATACATGACATTGATATTACCAAATGACAGACTTTATTTGGAACTACTGAGCTAAACTGTAGGGAAGAAAGTAACTCTACAATCCTTCATGCAGCGTTATGAAATTTGCAGCCAGCACTGTGCATTCAAAATTGCTGAGTCCATTTAGTGAATGTGTTCTTGTAGTTGGCCCTGCCACGTGTCTTCAGCACACACACACAAACACACACACACACAGAGTTGTCTCATCACTTGTGCCCTCCCCTTGGGCAGTAGAGAACAGCAGAAAGAGCACATGCTCAGCAGAACGCTCATCAGGGCTAACCTGCTTTCGTAAGCCGTCTTCATCTCCCTCACAGCCTCGCTCTCTCAGGATAATGGAAGCGTGCTGCTTCTTAAAAGGTGAACAGACCACAGAATTACAATCGCGACAAAGTCACTGTTAATTAATGACTTGTCTACTACTCAATACACACAACCTCTACTGGATTTTTATTTATTTATTTATTTGCACGAAATTATTTGCACTGAAATTGCACACATCTGCACTTTATTCCAAATAATTACACTGTTCAAGATTCCAAGATTTAAGATTATAAGATCATTTATTTGTCACGTACACAGTTATATACAGTATAGAACTTGGATTAAGAGAACAAAATTTTTGGCTTCTCCTCTCAGACATATATATATATATATATAAACTAAATTTACGCATTAAAAAAAGGAAGAAAAAAGTAAAGAATGAATAGAAATAATACAAAAGAAAAAATAACAATAATATAATACATATAACATCGTAGTAATAATAATAATATAACACTGTAATATACAGTATGTTACTTGGTACATATAGTAGTATGATGTGCAGTTATTTTACATGTAGTAACTGTACAGAATGTGCAAATATTATAGAATCATAAGTGATGTATTTAACGTGCAGGTGAGTTACATGTAGTAACAGTAAAGTGCAGTGTGCAAAATTATTACAGAAGAAATGAGTCTTTAAGGACTACTGAGGGATTTATAAGATGGACATGTCCGTGTTGAGGAAAGAAGCTCCTCCTGAGCCGCTCAACAAGAGTGTAACCGGAGTGGGCGGAGTCTTTTACCGCTGATCTGCAGTCATGTATACATTTAGAGATTTTCTCCATATACTTTCTTCCCTTTCCTACCTGCATAGTGAATTCTATTCTTAGTATATTTTTATGTTCATGACGAGAATAAAGCATTTCACTACATATCATACCGTGTACTGTTTGGATTTGGATTTGAATTAAAAGTACACGCAACGTCACAGTTTTGTGTAACTGTCTTACTCCTACCAAGCAGCACATAAACCATCACTTCCTGTAATGTCACTACAGAGGGATGTGTCTTTGTTGTTCTAACTGCATGAACCATGAAGTCTTAATGTTCCTCTTTTCCAAATTAGCTCCATTACCCTCTTCCAATAGAGCATCAACACTTCAGGAGAATAAACTGAATTCATTTTGCCCTTTGTTACAAATATCTTCACCTAAGTGGGCATCAAAAATGAAAATGACTGACTTCCTTGCCTGCATCATACACTGTATCATAATTGAATAACACGTCTTTTTTGTTAGATGACTTTTTTTGTAGTCCAGCAAGGCATACAGTGACGACGAACTTTTTTCCTGATTTCTTTTTTTATACACACCCGCAGGATATTGCAGGATGCTGTGGTTACTAGATTAATGAACGGTGCATTTCAAGGTCTATAAACTCATGGAATGTTGATTGTAAATAAAACCCAAGGTTTAGTTGATTTCCTTTTGGGGTAGAGTAAAAAAAAATAAAGAGTGTATACATGTAGTAGAATGATTGTGAGAAAAACTGTGACTGTTTTTATGCATTACAGAAAGAAAGAAAGAAAGAAAGAAAGAAAGAAAGAAAGAAAGAAAGAAAGAAAGAAAGAAAGAAAGAAAGAAAGAAAGAAAGAAAGAAAGAAACCATTTCACCTCAACTGAGCTGTAATATTCTTTGTATTGTTTTCTATTTTCTACAGAGGTATGAACAGATCTTCTTGTGTTAAGCAGAATGGACTAAAAATAGAATTCCTGACCATTTACGGAAATCGTGCAGTGCCAGGAATGAAAATGGAAATACGAATGAGGCAACATATGCACTCTGTGTGTATATACATATGCTCTACAACTAGAAGTGTGTGTCTGTGTGTGTGTGCGTGTGTGTGTGTGTGTGTGTGTGTGTGTGTGTGTGTGTGTGTGTGTGTGTGTGGGAATGGATTTGGATAAGAGAATGCTCTCTATGCCATCAACCAGAATAATATTTCAACCAGAAGCATATAACATATCGCACATACTGACACACACAACTCTAATGAACACACACACACTCACACACACACATACACACGCACCAAACTATGTACTTACATACACTCGGGTGTCCCCGCTTCCTCTGCCTCTCCTCTTTGTGTCTGCCTCTCCACCCCTTTTCCTTTCATCTCCCTGCTCTTCTTCCTTTCTCTTTTCTTTTTATTCTTTTACAACAACCTCTGAGATCAGTCGCCACTGACCTTAAAACCAGGAAGCAAATGGACCCCCACATTTATACGCACAATCTGACAACCATGTGGGACTGCAGTGTTTGTGAGTGTGTGTGAGCGGCTTGTACAATGTGAGCGGCTTGTACAACCAAGTGGGTGGGGGGTTGCATGCGTTTCCTCCTCTTTCTTCTCTGTGGAACCCCCACACACACACACACACACACACACACATAAAACACACAATGGACCCCTCTTACCCCTCATTTCCCAAAATTGGGCCAGCGATTAGGAGGGAAGACAGAATGACGGGTTAATGTCCTTACAGCAGGGTGAGAGGTGAAAAGGGGGTGAAATTGTGAAACACTATGAAATAATTTCATACTGATGATGCAGAAGAGCAAGTGTGGTGATGGGGAAGGGGGGGGGGATGGATTAAAGGCAGACCCTTTCAGGGAGATTTTTTTTCTATAGCCTGCGACACACCGAATAAAATATTTCCCTTCCTTAGCCTTATCTCCTTCTACAAAGCCGCTTCTGACTCCCTTTATACTCTCAGAGTGCAATGCTCTAAGGAACATCACATCCTAATATCTGCTTTTCTGTTCATCTTAGCATCTTTGGTCACGGTTAGGAAAATCCAGCTTCTGGCTATCTCTCTATAGTCTTTATTCTTTTCTTTTTTTTCTTCAAATCATTTTCTATTACAGTTTCCAGAGAAGCCAGATTAAAGTCAGAAGCTACACCCACATACAAGCTGTGAGCTACAATTGACTAGGAAAGGTTTTGCAAGTATCAAGCGTTTCAAAAAAAGGGCAAGGTTTTAGATGTAATATGATTTAGTTATATATATATATATATGAGATGCGTGATTTATCTTCTGGGGATTATGTAAACATTACAATGTAACTGACAAAAGGAAATTGTACCTCATGTGCGCCTGCATGATAAATGTTCCGGATACGGAAGAAATATTTATTGCTTTAGCTTAAAAATACACACACACACACACACACACACACACACACACACACACCACACACACACACACACACACACACACACAATACACACACACACATATATATATATAGAGTTATGACAAGATCAGACTTTTCTATAAATCATCCTCACTAGTGCAAGACCCTGCACATCACTGGAAACCTTCCAGCAACTGCCATGCCTTAAACTATGACTACAGATCTGGAAAGATGAGAAAGGCCATAGAATAAATAAAGACTCTTTATATATTATCTCTATAAATTTCTCCAAGACAGTAATGAAATCAGATGGAAAGAAAAGCTAGACTGTGTTGTCTGCTCAAGGTTTTGCTCCAGAGAGAGAGAAAAAACACCCCAGTAATTTTATATCTGATATCTCCTCTTGAGGTTTGTTAGAGATCTCAGCAAAGATGTACACTTGTACTTTTGATATCTTAATTCATTTGAAAAAAAAGTACTTTAATGTATTTTTGAGATGTGGAGAAAGATTTCCATCACCCTTTCTTTAGCCAAACGAACCATTAACAAAGTTTCTAGGTAACAAGTTTCAAGGTGTTTTAATCCAATCGAATTATTTCTCCTAAAGAACGATAGGAGATAACATTGAGACAAAGCTGACACCTAAACAAACACATGTGAGAATCAGTATTATATCAATCCTGTAAAATGCTATGATAAAATTTTAAATTATCTACCCATCTAAGCCTTAGCCTCCAGGCAAGAAGGCATTGGATAAAAGACGTACAGTAGCACAGAAATTATAAATTCTGAACGTTTCTGTAAAGCATTTTTAGTATGAGGGTCCAATGTCAGTGTCTGAGGTAAAGCTGTGACTTTTCTAACACAGGAAAGTCTTCAGGGTTTTGGAGTCTTGTTATTTGGAGGATGCGCCATGCTGCTGAGGATAGGGATGAGGATAAGGTTGGATGGATGATAGACAGCCTGGTGATACATGGGATTGCTTAGAGACCATGGTGGACTGCTATTGCTACAATCACTTTTGCACTCAAGTTTCCATCAATGAACATTTAATACGTTCAGCAAAAAAGAGTTGTGTTTGTTAAAACTGGAATGAATTCAAAAGCTATGCTTGTGCTCAAAAACTGCACTTGACTATATAGTGTACAGTTATAGAATGGAAATGATTTATAATCACAGGTATAATATCAGAGGTTCCCTTTTGACTCTTCCTCATATCGTCTAAGGAAATGTTTCCTCAACAAAATTACCTCTAGCTTGCTTATTAGAGATAAATATCAAATTACATTTTTCATTCTGAATATGTAAAGCTGCTTTATGACAATGTGCATTGTTAACAGTGCTATATGAAAAAAAGAAATTAATTGAATTGAATTCAGAGTGGATTAAGTGCTTTCTTGTTAACGGGAAAAACCCTGGGTTTTATTTTCTCTTATTAACTTCAAAAGAGAAGAAGAATGGTGAGGGATGTGACTTTTTTTAAGGTACAATAGACGTGATAATGGGAATGAATTAGTTTCATGGAAGTTCCACAATATTAAATGTAATTATACATAACATTCATTAATGAATAAAAATTGCAATCATTGATGGGAGCAAAGTGACTTAGTGGTTAGTGTGTTTGCTTCACACCTTTGGGGTTTGTGTGTATGGGAGGAGTTTAAGTTAAATAGCCTTTATTGAAATCCCATCCTTATGGGTTGGGGTCAGAGCTCTGGGTCAGCCATGATGCATCACCCCTGGAGCATGGGGCATTGAGGGCCTTACTCAAGGGCCCAACGGTGGCAGCTTGGCAGTGCCTCATCCCAGAGCCTTAACCGCTTGAGCTACACTGACCAGTTTGCGTGTTCTCTCTGTTTCAGGGGTTTCCTCCAGATACTCCGGGTTTCTCCTCCAGTCCAAAGACATGTACTCTATATTATTGGCATCTCTAAATTTTCCATGGCATGTGCGTGATTTTGTCTTGTGATAGTTTGGCACTCTGTCCAGGGTGTCCACAACCTTGTTCTATGAGATCCCTGGGATAGACTCCCTGTGAATCTGTACAGAATACACTTGGTTGAATGGATGTAATCAATGGCAAAATGCTATAATATAATCAACTTTATTGTGTTAACAGTGACCTCACATCAAATTGGGTTGAATTTGTTTCACACCAGCCTGACACTGATTATTGTCCTACACTGTAATCGCATGCCTCATTGTGTTTTAGTCCTTACTTCATTCCTATGCTGTTGCATCTAATCTTATATGACAGATTTTTTGGGTTAGTTCGTGATTTTTAGTACACCACACACTACTTTGTTCTCACCAGATATTTTGAAAGAGTGATAGTTAAATATGAGGAGACAAAAAAATAGGAAGTCACAAACACCAGGACTAAGAGAGAGACAAGGAAAAGATGTTGAAAACTACTGAGAAGGTCACAGAGAGTATGTGAAAGAAAGCGTAGTCAATAAATGAGGTTTTCTGTAGTCTGTAGTGAGGAGCATCTGCAAAGTTTATGTAATGACGGGGTATGAAGGGACACAACGAATGCATTCGGGAATTCGAAAACACAATCACACACTCGCTCCACATCATGAAACGCTATTGTGCATTTATCACATTAAGCCCCTCAAAAGAATCTGGAAAA
>JAUCMX010000016.1:6762955-6772955 GCA_033459395.1 Hemibagrus guttatus | reverse complement strand
TTTGCATCATGCCTACTTTCAGCTTTTCCTCTCTTTCCTCTTTCTATCTTCCTTCAGCTAGAGATCTTTTGATTAGAAGACAGAAAATGGGATGATGATAACAAATATACAGCAGATCCTCCCGGGTTGCAGGCTTCCAAATCAATTTTGTCATTCGTCAGCCTGACAGAGCAGTGAATTTTCCCTCCATCCATTACCAGATTTCAGATTTTTTTTTCCCCAGCTCTTGATGCTGACCGGTGGAACACTGACGAGCACTAATCTGACGCATTCCTACATACACCACACAGACTAAACATGCATTCACCTGGAGGTTGCACATAAGGAATGAATATGAGGTGGAAAAATTGCCTGGGGACATGGAGGCAGGAACATAGTCAGTACACACACATATATACACACACACACACACACACACCCAAACGCTCTCTCTCCCCTTACACACCTCCATGCTCTTACTCAAGGCAATTACTGTATCGATTGGAAAGATTTGTTGCCTATTTGAATTCCTTAGTCAGCTGGTTACAGAGCCAATCTCTGAACTGATACATCTTATCTCAGAGAGATGAATCACATTGCAAATATCTGCACCACATCTCTCACTTTCCATTCTACAGCTCTTCTTTGATTACTTGATTTCTGAGGGAAGTGTGGTAGCTCTGAGATCAGTATGTTATATAAAACTACTGGTTTCAGGGTTTTCAACTGAACAAAATGCACTAAATCTACTCTCCGGATTAATAAAGTACTCTCTACTCTACACTACACTATTCTACTTTACTCTACACTATTCTACTCTACTCTACACTACTCTACTCTACACTATTCTACTCTACTCTACACTATTCTACTCTACTCTACACTACTCTACTCTACTCTACACTACTCGACTCTACACTATTCTACTCTACTCTACACTATTCTACTCTACTCTACACTACTCTACTCTACACTATTCTACTCTACTCTACACTATTCTACTCTACTCTACACTACTCTACTCTACACTACTCTACTCTACTCTACACTACTCTACTCTACTCTACACTACTCGACTCTACACTACTCTACTCTACACTATTCTACTCTACTCTACACTACTCTACTCTACTCTACACTACTCTACTCTACTCTACACTACTCTACTCTACTCTACACTACTCGACTCTACACTACTCTACTCTACACTATTCTACTCTACTCTACACTACTCTACTCTACTCTACACTACTCGACTCTACACTACTCTACTCTACACTACTCTACTCTACACTCTTCTACTCTACACTATTCTACTCTACTCTACACTATTCTACTCTACTCTACACTACTCTACACTACTCTACACTACACCATTCTACTCTACTCTACACTATTCTACTGTACTCTACACTATTCTACTCTACACTACTCTACACTACACTATTCTACTCTACTCTACACTACTCTACACTATTCTACTCTACTCTACACTACTCTACACTACTCTACTCTACACTATTCTACTCTACACTACTCTACACTATTCTACTCTACTCTACACTACTCTACTCTACTCTACACTATTCTACTCTACACTATTCTACTCTACTCTACACTACTGTACTCTACACTATTCTACTCTACACTATTCTACTCTACTCTACACTACTCTACTCTACACTATTCTACTCTACTCTACACTACTCTACTCTACACTATTCTACTCTACTCTACTCTACTCTACACTATTCTACTCTACTCTACACTATTCTACTCTACTCTACACTACTCTACTCTACACTACTCTACTCTACACTATTCTACTCTACACTACTCTACACTACACTATTCTACTCTACGCTACAGTACTCTACTCTACTCTACACTATTCTACTCTACTCTACACTACTCTACTCTACACTATTCTACTCTACACTATTCTACCCTACTCTACACTACTCTACTCTATACTATTCTACTCTACACTATTCTACTCTACACTATTCTACCCTACTCTACACTACTCTACTCTATACTATTCTACTCTACACTATTCTACTCTACACTATTCTACTCTACTCTACACTATTCTACTCTACACTATTCTACTCTACACTATTCTACCCTACTCTACACTACTCTACTCTACACTATTCTACTCTACACTATTCTACTCTACACTATTCTACTCTACTCTACACTATTCTACTCTACACTATTCTACTCTACTCTACACTATTCTACTCTACACTACTCTACTCTACACTATTCTACTCTACACTATTCTACTCTACTCTACACTACTCTAAAAGTAAGTTGCTTTCGGCTGCTCCCTGTTCGGGGTCGCCACAGCGGACCAACTGGTCCGCGCAACAACTTGGCAAATGTTTTACGCCGGATGCCCTTCCTGATACAACCCTCCCATTTTTCCGGGCTTGGGACCGGCACTGCATCCAGTGGCTGGGGTTGAGGCATTGGCTGGAATCGAACCCGGGCCTCTACTCTACACTATTCTACTCTACACTATTCTACTCTACTCTACACTACTCTACTCTACACTATTCTACTCTACACTATTCTACTCTACACTATTCTACTCTACTCTACACTACTCTACACTACTCTATTCTACACTATTCTACTCTACACTACTCTGCTCTACACTATTCTACTCTACTCTACACTATTCTACTCTACTCTACACTATTCTACTCTACACTACTCTGCTCTACACTATTCTACTCTACTCTACACTATTCTACTCTACTCTACACTATTCTACTCTACACTACTCTACTCTACACTACTCGACTCTACACTATTCTACTCTACACTATTCTACTCTACTCTACACTACTCTACTCTACTCTACACTACTCTACTCTACACTACTCTACTCTACACTATTCTACTCTACTCTACACTATTCTACTCTACTCTACACTACTCTACTCTACACTATTCTACTCTACTCTACACTACTCTACTCTACACTATTCTACTCTACTCTACACTACTCTACTCTACACTATTCTACTCTGCACTATTCTACTCTACTCTACACTACTCTACTCTACACTATTCTACTCTACTCTACACTATTCTACTCTACACTATTCTACTCTACTCTACACTACTCTACTCTACACTATTCTACTGTACTCTACACTATTCTACTCTGCACTATTCTACTCTACTTTACACTATTCTACTCTACACTATTCTATTCTACTCTAAACTACTCTACTCTACACTATTCTACTCTACTCTACTCTACACTATTCTACTCTACTGAACTCTACACGATTCCACTCTACTCTACACTACTCTTCCGTACTCTACACTACTCTGTTTTACTCTACTGAATTCTACTCTGCACAACTCTACACTACTTTATTCTACACTACTCTACTGCACTCTATTCTACTCTACTGAACTCTACACTGCACAATTCAATACTACTCTACTCTATTCTACTGTTCTCTACAATATTCTACTCTACTGTACTCTACACTATTCTACACTACTTTATTCTACTCTACTGTACTCTACACTACCCTATTCTACACTACTCTACTGTACTCTACACTACTCTATTCTACTCTACAAAACTCTGCACAACTCTACACTACTCTATTTTACTGTACTCTACAATACTTTACACTATTCTACTCTACTGTACTCTATACTACTATACACTACTGTACTATACTCCAGTCTACACTACACTGCACTACTCTATTCTTCTCTACACTACTCTACTGTACTCGACATAACTCTATTCTACTCTACACTACACTAAACTAGAAAAAAGAAAGCATATTCTATGTTTTAATTATTCATTCAATCATTAATTCATCTTCATTCACTATTTAATCTTTGCCAGATTCGATTTAGAAAATCCAGAATATGAAGAGCATTTTTTTCTGAAATAGATTTCAGGAAAAAAATGAACATATATGGCTCTATAGTTATGGCTCACAATTTGTTTCATTATTTCTTTTCAAATAATTGCTCTGCGCAAAATCTTTATAAACAAATCCCTGCTTTACAGCACAGTCAGAAGCTTTCACTGTGTGGCTGGAAAAATATTTACATGTCCTGTTCTCTCCATTCTGATTCACGGCTTTTAAAGTCTCAGAAATCTGTATCTCAGACTCTCTCCTTCTCTTATACATAGAAACATTATAAATACACTCGCCACAGACTCACACAGCTGATGGAGAGAATCGCAGACACAATCTTCTGACCGTCTAAACATGATGACTAATTACTTGTTTGTCTGAAGGACATTTTGTCTTTCTCTTGCTCGGTCTATCTTTACACTCCCTTTAGGAATGTCTTGCCTAAAGAGGAAATAAAAACAACAAAAAAGAACACATTACACATACCCTGGGCTGCTTAAAATGCCAAACAGGTGAAAGGGCAATGGGGAATATACATCAGGGCGCAGAGAGAGAGAGAGAGGGGGCGGGAGTAATGGAAGAGAAGGAGAAAAAGATGCTGTGTTAGTGTTAGCATGCTAGCATGTGCATGTTGCCTGTGGGCTCTGTTCCTCGTCTGGAGCACATGGTCATCCTGCGCTCTGATTGGCACAATCCTTGTGGCCATGGAAACCCAGTCATGGGTGAATGAATATCGTAGAATGTGACTTGAAGAAAAGATGAAGGAAAGGCTCGAGTAAATATAGACAGAGAGATTCCTTCACGTACTGTCATTCTTCTTAACGGAGGAGAAATTAAAAACCGATTAGAAAGAGGAAAACTAGCAGTGAATTCCATTTATTTTAATAGTACAATCAGTGTGGTCAATTAAGCGCTCCCAATTTTCCTGGAAGAATAAAAATCAACTTATGGGACATTTTCAATCAGTATAAACAAATAAATGATTTTCTGGCTGTGAGTCTGATAGGAAACGAGCCAGGAAAAGCTCTGCTGGCTTTCAGTGTGAGACGTGTGTTTTTTATCTCTGTTGTATAACCTTACACAGAATTTTAGTGGTTGAAGATAAACATCAAATTTTAGATGTTTATGAACAAGCACTTAGGGCATGTCAGAGAGCAGAAATACGTTTGATATCACCATTTACTTTAAAGATAGAAACATTTGTGTGGGGGGAAAAAAATTGACTTTTTTTTTTTTTTTTTTGCGTGAAGATATTGCCCCTAGTAGGCTAGGAAAAAAACAGGAGTTGTGACATAAAGAGGTGGAAATTCCTTTTAAGTGCATTTTTGGCAAAAATGCTTGAGTCTGCTGCAGTTTTTTTTTTTTTTTTCAAAATCTGTGATGTGATGAGAAAACTACTTGAAAAATGGTAAAATTGCAAGCACAGAATTATTCTTTTAAACACTTACCAGTGAAGTCACATATGTGTTAATTCTGCTTGATTTTGCCTTCATTTCTGTGATCACAAAATTGCTTGAGACTGCTGGTAGCCTATTTTTTCCTAGTGATGCTCTAACTTGTCCTGAACTCACTTTGTTTTTGTGATCTAGTGTTCATGTCAGATTAATGGCATTAACTAGAATTAGCTTGGTGAAGGAGGATAAAGAGTGAGAATGTGGTTCTACAGAAAGGATGGCAAACTTAATCTCAACCTGAACCACATCAGCATATTTAGGGACCTTTGAAGGACTATAAACTAGGGCTTTTAACATTTTGATATTTTAACATGTTATCTGTCAGTGTCTTAGGCTGTGAAAAAGAATGCTGTGTTTCTGAATCAGTTTGAGCCCACAGTGTGCTGTAGGGTGGAGGATGCAGAACATGGACAGTTGCTGTGCTTCAGATATGGCATTCAATTTAATTCGCTTTTATTCATATAGCGCTTTTAACAATAGGCATTGTTTTAAAGCAGCTTTCCAAAATATAAAAAATCTAGAAAAAAGATTTCAAGGTTTAATACTAGACATGGGGGGCACAGTGGCTTAGTGGTTAGCATGTTTTGCCTCACACCTCCAGGGTCGGGGGTTCGATTCCCGCCTCGGCCGTGTGTGTGGAGTTTGCATGTTCTCCCCGTGCCTCGGGGGTTTCCTCCGGGTACTCCGGTTTCCTCCCCCGGTCCAAAGACATGCATTGTAGGTTGATTGGCATCTCTAAATTGTCCGTAGTGTGTGATTGCGTGAGTGAATGAGAGTGTGTGTGTGTGTGCCCTGCGATGGGTTGGCACTCCGTCCAGGGTGTATCCTGCCTTGATGCCCAATGACACCTGAGATACCTGAGGCACAGGCTCCCTGTGACCCGATGATAGATCGGATAAGCGGTAGACAATGAATGAATGAATATTATGACATAGTTAAATTAATATTTATATTTATATCTATGAATTCTACATACACTATTTTGCCAAAGGTTTTGGGACACCCCTCCAACTCATTGAATTCAGGTGGTCCAATCACTTCCATGGCCACAGGTGTATGAAATCAAGCATCTAGGCATACAGACTGCTTCTACAAACATTTGTGCAAGAATGGGTCGCTCTCAGGAGCTCAGTGTATTCAAGCGTTTTCAACCCTATCAAGGGTTTTCATGGCCGATAGAACACCTTTGGGTTGAATTAGAGCGGAGACTGTGAGACAGCCCTTCTCGTCCAACATTGGTGCCTGACCTCACAAATGCGCTTCCAGAGGAATGGTCAAAAATTCCCATAAGCACACTCCTAAACCTTGTGGAAAGACTTCGCAGAAGAGTTGGAGGTGTTATAGCTGCAAAGGGTCGGCCGACTCCATAATAAATACTACGGATTAAGAATGGGTTGTCACTGAAGTTAGGCAGACTAAAGGCAGACGTCCCAAAACCATTGACAATATAGTGTATGTATAACCTGCTATGTCTTTATTATTATATATTATTACATACATTATTACATCATCCTGCGTGATGTAGTGATACAGTGGGCTGTCTTTGGCTTGAAGGCTTGTAGAATCTGATTCCTGTGCTCTACAGCCCTTCAGATTTTGTACTGTATATCTTTATAAAACACATTTATGTGAGACTTTTACAGCACGTGACATCAGAACATAAACATTTCATATAATGCTCTAGTTTTAGATTTATGTATATTTTCTAACTTCTTGTTCCAGCACTTCACATTCTTTGCTGCTGGGTCTGAACCAATCAACCATGTGTACTTCAATGTGACACAGATACTGTGTCATAAGAAATCAGGTTTTGTGTGTGTGTGTGTGTGTGTGTGTGTGTGTGTGTGTGTGTGTCTGTGTGTGTGTGTATGTGATAAGAGACAGAGCAAGTGTATGTATGCGTTTTTAGGAAGATGATGTTAGGCAGACATGGGGAAAAAAGCTGTGCGTGTGTGTGTGTGTGTGTGTGCGTGTGTGTGTGTGTCTGTGTGTGTGTGTGTGTGTGTGTGTGTGTGTGTGTGTGTGTGTGTGTGTGTGTGTGTGTGTGTGTGCGATCTGAATCTTTCACCACATTGTGCTTCTCTATTGTCTCATTCTGTCATAAACAATTAAAATATCCTGCAACTGCATCAACAACCAAAGCTTAGTGTGTGTGTGTGTGTGTGTGTGTGTGTGTGTGTGTGTGTGTCTGTGTGTGTGTGTAGTATGTAGTGTGCAGATCTGTACTGCTCAGTGGGAGTAAAGAATCACATCAGACTCCTACCCACTGGGAATGTCACTAAGGATTCTCATACGTGTGTGTGTCTGTGTGTGTGTGTGTGTGTGTGTGTGTGTGTGTGTGTGTGTGTGTGTGTGTGTATGTGTGTGTGTGCAATATATTCCCAATAATGACCACTTTAATTTCCTATAATATGCATATTCTGTGTTTTTGGCAGATGCTAGCAAGTAAGGAAACTTCTTAAATCATCTTAGGCACTCCCTGGGCTCCTGGGTGATGCAAAACAAAATAGTTGCCTATTGGGAAATTCTGAGTTCAAATCCCAGTCATGCCACAGCCAACTACAACCAGGAGTCATACAGAGTAAAACTGTCCATGCTTTCTTAAAGGGAAGGAGGGAGGGCATTACTCTCCTCTCCTGTCAGTCAGAGTGATACTGGTCTCACATTGCCAGACCCTCAGACTGTTTTTATTGTACTCCACAGCAGCTTTCATTGGCCGAGGCCCGCCCAGGAGGGCACCTGACTGACATGTAAAGCAACCAATCACAGTTTGTTTTGTTCAGCTTCCTGTTTAGGGGCTTAAAACGTGTCAAATTTAATGTCTCTAGAAAAACAGCAAGCATAGACCATTCATTTAAGATGAATGAACTTCACACAAATTTAGAAAATCCACCATTTTCGCTGATCCTCATAAGCGCTCATTGTCACAGTTGTAAATATGACGAGTTCCTTTTTCCAAGAGCATCACAACAGCTTTGTTTCCAGCTGGACTATTATAAAACGTCGCACACAGAGGAAATCCTGTAGAATTCAACTAATCAGATGACGATTTTGTGTGCTATATGCATCAGATGTTCAGCTGACGGTTCAAGGGTGTGAGGTCTGAGGCTGGGACAAGTGTGATACTAACCAGATGTGTGTGAGAGTTTATGATTGATGAAGCGGGCAGGTAGTGTTTTCCAGCAAGTGTGTCAAGCTGCTGTGTGCTTTGAAGTCTTGAAGTAAGCATGTGCAACTTTTCTGAATTGTTAGCTGTTATGATTGGTTGCTGAGAGCTATATAGTGTGTGAAATAATAATAATAGACCAGCAGAACTTTTGCCTAATTCATTCATTTTAATATCCTTTTAACATTTGTGCATTTGGACACATATTTGTATGTTAAAGTGTGAAAAAAGACACTTATATGTACTAATACGTCTGTAGCTGTGGTGCTGATAGTAGGCTGTAAATGTTAAAACCGTGTTTTGTTTAATGTTTCAGAGTTTAATGCTTTAGTGACAAAGCTGAATAAACAAAATTATCATTGATAGCATTCTGGCATTCCTACATACTTTCTAGAATAAGCACTGTCAATCAGTATGTTGCCATGGAGACACCACTGCCAATTCCGTGAACAGCCACACGCACACCATTCCGGTCAGGAAGTAAATATATATATTTTTTTCTTTTATCGATTTTTTCTGTATTCACATTGTAGCTAGGGATATTCTTTAAATCTACCATATCGGATTGTTTAGTCCTTCAAATTACAAGCTTTTTGTTTTTTTTAAATAGTTGTTCCTATATTTTCAGGGTGTTATAATTTGGTACTGTGTAATATACTGTGTATATGATTAAATAATTGTAATTGGATCTTTCCTACATTTAGTTATTCAAAGTTTCAATGCACATTTCAATACAAATTTTACATTCAATTCAAGAGAAGCCACACCCCCTTTACAGATGCTGACAAGCAAACAGAAGGCTGAAGTACAATGCCTTGCATAATCTGTGGCAATCTTGACAATTGCTGTTCCCCAGCAGACCCCACTGAATCTGTTTGAGCAATTTTTTCAGACCCAGCTGTGGCAGACATATCCCAGAAGGATTGTGGTACTCACCTAGGGGGTGAATTCTTATGCAACCAAGAAATGTCGGCTTTTTTGTTTACGTTGTGTTACAAAGAAAAAAAATTCAAAGATTATATTCAATTATTAGACATATTGTGTAGATCAAATGCTAAAAACCTTAAAACTGTACCATTATATAATGTAGATTAAATGTGGTAAAAATTTAATACATAAAAGCAGTGTAGGAGCAAAACAATAATAAAAAAGCCACAATTCTACTGTTCTGCCTTTCGAGCAGAAAAAAATGGAGCGTTATATGTATTGCTGACACAGAGATGAGCATATAAGATGCAATACTCTCACCATACAGCATGGTAATGTATGTATAGTAGATAATAGAATGCAAATGAATGTACTACAGGGCATCACAATCTCTACAGTGTAGGTTAATTGCACTCAGCTGGAGTTCTCCTAAATCAGGGGTGGTCCAAACTGGTCTTAACCAACCGGAACCAAGCTGTCTGTCCTCCTTCTGTATGTATGTGCACACATGCATGGATTTGTGTGTGTGTGTGTGTGCACGTTCATGTTATTGCCTGACAGACCGA
>JAUCMX010000016.1:6627955-6760455 GCA_033459395.1 Hemibagrus guttatus | reverse complement strand
TCAGGATAGAATTTTGCTAAATCTTTCTGTTTTATTCATTTCTTTTAATGCGTTAGCCATACAAGGTCAGTATAATGAATAAGTGGATATACAGACAGATGAATCTTTCCTCTTGCGTAACCAACCAACAACACAAAGCTCACACACTTAGGCACAATGACACTGTTTCCTGCTTTCCGCTCAACAAGCACTTCAGGACATTGACCATACACGCTGTCTCAGCAGGGCAGTCGAGTCCTCCACTGTTCTCATTCAGGGGGAAGATACAAAACCCTCAGCACTCAGACCACAAAATTCCAAAAAGTGCTTCTAGCATCAAGCCATCAGGAGGCACAAACAACTACTGTTACTGCACTTTACTACTGGAGCCTTTTGCATTACTCATGATGTGCATCATCAATGGATGCTGATTTGTAGCTTTGAGGAACATGGCAGTAAAGAGGTTTGACTTTGAAGATTAAATTACAGCAACATGCTGGTTACAAATGATTAAACACAAACCTCCTGAAAGTCCAAAAAATACAAGAGACACAATGCAAACAAATGCCTTCTTTAGTAATATCAGTAGGATATATTCAGCAGCATCCTTAACTCTATAGACACACATGCCCGTGCACTGGCAGTCTATTCTTTAAGCATAAAGCCATATAAGCATAAAGGATAAGAGAGTGTGTCACACAAAACCATCATTTATCAATTATCTTACCGCTTTGCGAGTCTGTGGAGATTATTAAGAGAAGAACTTCACTCCGACTGAAATAATCGACCGCTTTCACCGCGCCGACGTCGCCAAACTGCTTCATTAAAGCCGTTTCTTGATGCAAATCCGCTTCACACGCTTTTGGAGAGTCACACATGCACTCTCATCCCTTCAGCTGTTAAGTCTATAAGAGAAAAGTAGGCTGCTGAATATAATGATGTGTGATCATCCAGGATGACAGGCACAGTCTCACGCGTTTATATATACGATTAAACGGTTCCGCACTGTAACCATGGTAACCGTTACATTCCAGTCGTATTAGCCCATCATGCTAAAGTCCATCTTTAGTGAGGTATAAGGGAAAGAAAAGAAAAAGTGTGGTCCCAAACTATATATATATCTGCTGTTGAATACGCCACTCCCAGTGATTATAATACATGTGGGAGACCCCTGCGTCATATGCCTTTTTATTTTACCTGAAAATGTCTTAGTAATCAGTTCACGTACTGTATGTGTATTTTTTATTTTTTACTTATGCTTAAATACATACAATGTGTTTCCAAGCATATTTTTAGACATGTCATGAATAAACTCTCGGATTTATCATATTACAGATCTGATATTTTCCATCCATCTTCTGTAATGCTACCATCCATCCATCCATCTTCTGTAATTCTACCATCCATCCATCCATCTTCTGTAATCAGGGGGTTGCAGAGACCCTAAAGCCTACCCCTGGGGACAGACAATTTAAAGATGCCAGTCAGTCGTTAGGAATAAGGGAATGTCGTTAGGATGTGATGACCCCAGGGAAAGGAAAAGTGTCTCGGAACGAATAGCTGAAAAAAGCTGCTCGGATGAATAGTGAAACAAGAAAGACAAGAAAGGAGTCAAGAAACAAGAAAGAAGTTCAGTTGACTTCCAGATATGGGGAGAACATGCACAACTATGCTGTCCTTTTGCATGGATATGTCTGATGTAGAGTCCTAGACACGGTATTGACTTGTGTGAGGTGCAACATTTACAGCGATGAACAAGACTGGAAGGTTGGAACAAGATGTATATTCAAACTCTGCCCAAATGTTATTCCCTGGAATCATGTTTAGCAAATATGAAGCCCGTAGGCATAGACAAGAGATTCGTCATCTGTCCATCTGCCATCAGACAAGACGCCGGTGCTTTGGATACAATTAGTAGCTTGGCCCTGAAAGACTGGCTGATGTAAACGCCACCATAAATCAGTTATACACTGGAAAAGATGCTCCTTATATTTATTTCTAAGAAAATCAGAGGTTCTCAGTCCTTCCAGTGCACAACCATTTTTGTGTGGTCCTAAAACACCTGAGTCAATCTGTCAGCAATTTTGAATGGAAACAGATTTGATAAATATTGGACCATCCAGAAGACTCTTTGAAACCATAGCTTCGACTGAGTCTACAAAGGATTTCAGGAATTAAACTTACCCTGTGTCAGACTGCTCTCCCATTTTGAGCCATAAGGCAGTATTAGGACAGCTCTCTGGTGACACTTGTGAAGATTTCCCATTGGTTAAGAAACTCAAATGCTCTAAGCATTTTTCCCAAGCTTGTCTGGGACATATGGCACACAGGGACACCACTTGGGCACCTCACAGTCCTGCTAAGTGTCTCTGTTTCCATCGTGCCTTTCATGATCTCTACATATAACAAATATCTCTGGCATCTACCCTTCTATCACTTACTCTCTCATACAAACATGCCAACTCAGGGTGACAGAGGGAGAGTGGATGGAGAGAACAGGTCTGGAGAGAAGAAGAACAGAGATGTGAGACTTGCGTGGATAGGAAGGAGACAGTGTCAAAAGAAATCAATCAGTTAATCAGTTTGGCTATTACAGGAAATCCTCTGGTAGCACAGAGCCTCAAAGCCTGTTGTCTTGAAGAAGAAGCCTTTATTTGTCACATACACTATATTGCCAAAAGTTTTGGGACATCTGCCTTTTGGGACGGCCCGCCCTTTGCAGCTATAACAGCTTCAACTCTTCTGGAAAAGCTTTCCCTAAGGTTTAGGAGTGTGTTTTTGTCCAAAATGTCTTGGTATGCTGAAGTATTAAGAGTTCCTTTCACTGGAACTAAGGGGCCAAACCCAACCCCTGAAAATTTTTTCCATGGTTCTAAGTTTTAAATTTCCATTTCAAGAACTGTAACTGCTTTAGAAACCTGTAACTGCTTTAGAAATCTAGAATGCTAATCTAGCAGAATGATATCTTTAAGTTTTATAAAGTCTAATGCTCATTTCTGTTTATTGAATGTCTACGTCTGACAGGAAAACAACAGATACAGATGTATAAGAGAGGTGTGTGAGGAGAATAACCAGACTGGTTTGAGCTGATAACTCAAATCAGCACTCTTTACAACCGTGACGAGCAGAAAAGCATTTCAAAATGCACAATACATTAAAGTCTGAAGGAGGAAGAGCTCTAAAAGCACAAGATCAGGATGCAGAAAACTTTTGCATTGCATGGTTATCCCCTTGAAGAATGTATCATTCCCATCTTTGACCATGTGTATAAGGAACTGCCTTCATCTTTAGCAAATGAGAGACTGAGCCATTCACTTAAATGTATTCTATTCTAATTAGATTTTTCATAAGAGCTGAGGATTTCAAGTACTTTGTAGAAGGTTGGCTCTCTTAATGTATTCTGTTAGGAGTTTAATGGTTACTCTACTTTCCCTGTACTTATTGATGCCATACACAATGTTTAATGAAGCTGAAATAAAAAGAAAGACCTTAGGACGGTTAATCGTTCAAAGAATTAAATCGTTCAAAGACTTTTTGCTAACTTTTGAGTTTGATTTAAAATGAGAGGTAAGAAAATCTTTATTTTAAAGCTACAGCTAGGCATGTAGAAAGTCAAGAATAAACCTAGTGAGGCTAGAAAGCAGAGATTATGTCACATGTGAAATATAGGAAAGCAGAAATAAGGCCTTTCAATGGTGACATGTTGAGTCTTATGCAGTAGGATTGCTGGGAAGCTGTCAGCAAATCTTCTTAAATGTTTTAAAGTAGTTGAATGATTGATTCTGGAAACCGCATTTAGATGTCATGCTCATCGATCTTACTAATTAGCCATCATTCATTTGACTCATTTTGATATATTGCACTGTAATTTGATCCACCGCTTCATGCTGTCTCCTGACAGCCTGCCAGGAATGGATTGCCATATTCAGTTAGCGGGAAGCGACTCAAAATGTTTGTGGATTGCTTTATACCGCAGTTTTCTTGTGTTCTATTGACACAGATGTATTTTGGAATGGCGCGTCTTTATCTGTAGATCGACATAATAACATTTGAGCTCTGACTAGAACCTGCAGTTAAATGTTTTTGATAAAAAAGAAAGACTTATCCTCCATCTTTCGCTTTGATTCTTTTGCTGGCGCTGTTGAACTGCTGACAATGTCCTCCTCTCTCATCCTCCAGACTGGCATAGCTTTCTAAGATCTCTCTTGAGGGAAGAGAAAGAAACAAGTGTAAATGTAAAAGCTATAAAATCCAGAAGGTACTTTATTAGAAGGATAATTTATAGAGGGGAGGTGCAGTGTATTAAAACATAATGTGGAATTTTTATTGTTTAATATAGTGCATGAGGATCTTAGGTGATCTGTCTACATCTAGTAAACTAAAGATGAAGAAAAAGAAGGAGGAGGAGAAGGTGAAGAAGAAGAAGAAGAAGAAGAAGAAGAAGACCACAACAACAACAAGAGGGAGGAGGAGGAGAAGAAAAGGGAGAGAGAAGAAGTAGGAGAAGGAGGAGGGGGAGAAAATGAGAAAGTGAAGAAGGAAAAAATGAAAAAATTGAGAATGAAAAAAAGAAGAAGAAGAAGAACAACAACAACAACAAGGAGAAGGAGAAGAACAGTGAGAAAGAAAAAGGAGGAGGCAAAAAAGAAGAAGGAGGAGGAGAAAGTGAGAAAGTGAAGAAGGAGAGTGAGAAAAAGAAAAAAGGTGAATGAAAAGGAGGAGAAGAAGATGAAGAAGAAGAAGAAGAAGAAGAAGAAGATGAAGAAGAAGAAGAAGAAGAAGAAGGATGACGAGGAGGAGGAGGAGGAGATGAAGAAGACGAAGAAGGGGGAGGAGGAGGAGAAGAAAAGGGAGAAAGAAGATAAAAGCAAAACAGAGAAACTATAAAAGAAGACACAGGAGGAAGATGAAAAAGGGATAAAAGACACAACTCTATGCCATAGGCGTCAACAGGCATGCCCTGACTACAAGCCTGTTCTTTTTGGTTAATAAGGTTACCTTTACAATATGCTTCAAACAGAAAGAAAGCTACTGAAGAAAAAGAAAACTGTGGAAACATCTAAGAATAATGGGTTGTGTCTCAATCAGACCTCTAGCTCCCTAGAAAGGACCCTAGATCACTATACAGTGAGACACTGATGACTCAATTCACTGTGACATGACCACATAGTCACATTGTAAAACATCACCACCAGCATTTATCAACAACATTCAGGACCAATTGCTTTGATTTTAATTTTTTATGTTGTTTAAAGTGGGGCACGTTTGCCTCACACCTCCAGGGTTGGGGGTTCGATTCCTGCCTCCGCCATGTGTGTGTGGAGTTTGCATGTTCTCCCTGTGCCTCGGGGGTTTCCTCCCCCAGTCCAAAGACATGCATTGTAGGTTGATTGGAATCTCTAAATTGTTCATATTGTGTGAGTGAACGAGAGTGTGTGTGCCCTGCAATGGGTTGGCACTCCGTCCAGGGTGTATCCTGCCTTGATGCCCAATGATGCCTGAGATAGGCACAGGCTCCCCGTGACCCGAGAGTAGATCGGATAAGCGGTAGACAATGAATGAATGTTGTTTAAAGTACATTATGAATATTTTACTTAAAAGTCATTACTCAAACAAACTATATATAGAATGTCAAACTTAAAAATTGCTCGGTAATCATTTAAAAGCTACTACAGTGAAAACAAGCTACGCATGTATGTAGACAAAGTTGATCGAGAGATTATCTGTCATTTTTTTTGACACAAGAGGCTTTAGAAAACAGGGAACATGGTGAGTATTGATGTTCCCTGGTTCTTATGGAGAGAACATTCCAGTGCAATGGATTTTGCAACTGAGAGAAAGAGAGAAACAAAGACAGGCAGCCCTTAAATTGTCTGACTCCCTGATCAGTGCCCTGACTACTGAACTTTGGAGCCGATTTGGAGACGCAACCATGAGATTTCATCCTTCAGGTGTCATGGTGGTATACATGTTCAAGCAGCAGCATCCTACTGCGAGGAAGAGTGCCTTCATGTGGTGGAAGCAATTCTCAGGATAAAATCTCATAAGAAAATGATCTACAATAGGGTTGTGTTGTAGAACATGATGCCAAATTCCAAACAACCATCTCATACTTTTAATCCTTTAGTAGTTACATCTAAACAAGTCAGTTCTTCTCGTCAGCTAAGTTAGAACAGCTTTAGGCACCTTTTTTATTGTTCTCTAAAACAAACCAAAAAAAATGCAGCTCATCAAGTTAACAAGAAACAACCACACCTTAAATTCCATTAAAAAAATCCTCTTTACTGAAACAAAGAACTGACAATAGAGACAATTATCGTAAGCACTAAATAAACATGACCTCCAGAAACATCACGCACCAGCGATGAGGTGTTGTTAAAATATGAAGTGTTCTCCAAAGACATGGCAAGTAAAATGTTACTGTAGAAATGAGTGTCAAGTGAGAAATCAAGTGAGATTAATTTTTTAGCTCAAAATTTAAGTCAATTTAATTATGCTTGCTCTTCTTTTCAAAGCATGCCAATAATTATAGAACTGAGTGCATTTTAATTTATTTATTTATTTAAGCATGACAAGGACAAACTGAAGCTTATGCATCTGTCCCTAATAGATATTCCTATATAAAATTATTAAGCAATTATTTAAGCACTTCACCATCTGTACAATCGGATGTTGTATAAAAAGACAACAAAAAGACACACTTGTTTCTCGTCCTTTTACTGTACAAAACATTCTTGTACTGAGATATAAAAAATATAAACACACAGTTATCATTGAAACAGATTTTGGATAGGGGATTTTTTTTATATCCTGCACAAAAAACAAAGTTACAAGCGTAATGTAAATTAATGGCTCAAACATAATGCACAATGATTGCATTCTTGTCAAGCTAAAAAAAAAATAATAATAAAACAGCAGAATTTCTTGACCACTCTAGAACATCTCCTAATGCCGGCACTGAGGAAGCAAGCATTAAACAGTATCTGTGGTGAGTCCCGCTGCCAGGTGACTGAGGGATTGAAACCGGTATGACTTATTCGGGTGAAAAAGAATTGAAGCTGTCCCCTCATCACATGGGGTAGTTCAACACCACGTCCTGCTTGGCCAGCTCCAACAACATAGGATCATCGAAGAACTTGCTGATGCTGACGTCTTCGCTCAAACCCTGCGGATAAGAAAGATGTGCAAGTGTTAACGCTTGAGGAGACGCATTGACAGAAAGTGAACGGTGGCAGAAATCACAGATTAATATGGATTTTTGTTTTGTTTTATTGTTCAACATATTGCTATTTTGAAAGAAAAGACCTTGTGAAGTCATTCATCAACACGCAGTAACGTGACGAAGCGCTGGTCTGGTTTCAGACTTGATTCTGTCAAATCCGGGTACATTTGTGTTCACCATAAACACAAAGGTAGAGCACAACTACAGAGACTTAATGGCATGGAGAACACAACTATATCGACTCACCGTGGTTTTTTATTTTTGTGCTATTACATTTACATTTCTGGCATTTGGCAGATGCCCTTATCCAGAGCGACGTACAAAAGTGCTTTGAAGTCTTTATCAATGAATACATTAACACTGGATCAGTAGGTCGTAGATTTAGGATACCATCAGCATAAAAACTCTGTTTGGAGGAACTATTTTTTCCCCCCAATATTTTATTATCTACTATAAGTAGTAAGACGGCTATGTCCCACAGTGTTCCCCTGCCACTCATGCTACATGTGTTAAGGAAACTAATGATGTCAACGAATACAACACACACACACACACACACACACACACACACACACACACACACACAGGTTACACAGGTAAAGAGAGCAGACCAGAGTACGACTTTCGCTCACATCCATCAGAATCACGGCACAGTTCCAGTGCAACCGAACTCACATCACATCCTACAGGTAGACTCAGCTTCCCGGTCCTCAAGACAGCTTTCACATTACCAATTTATCATGCAAACCACTAAACTGACTGTATGAAAGCCTCCAAATGTGTATGCCAGAAATGCACTTTAAATGTATTTCAATTATGAAGGAAATTATTAAGAAAATCTATCAAAATGGACAGACACACAGACTGACAGAGGGAATGGATGGCAAAAATACTATATGAAGGAGAAAAGGGGCTGAACATGAAGGTTTCAACATGTAGTAAACTGAGGATGAAGAGAAAATAAGATACTACAAAAAAAAGACTAAAGAAAAAAGAAGAAAGGACAAGGAAAAGAAAAAGTAGAAAGGTGCAAAGAGAGATTCCTCCACCTCGAGCAAGTCTAGTTCTTCTTATTAATACACTTAACATATCCTTCAAACAGGAAGGAAGCAATTGAAGAAAAAGGATTCCAGACATATGACCTCGCTGTGACCTTGATCGTATTTGGTTCGATTTCAAAATATAATCAGTTCGTCTGCTGGTTACAGTGAGAACATTCATCCTACAAACTTTCAACTACGGGATCCTCAGCAATCAGGTTGATGAGAAGCTCGGATGGATGAACAGACAAGAAAAAAGATTAAAAAAAGATTAAAAAAAAAAAAAAAAAAAAAGAAGAAGAAGAAAAAAAAAAAAAAAAAAAAAAAAAGAAGAAGGGGGGCATGGTGGCTTAGTGGTTAGCATGTTTGCCTCACACCTCCAGGGTTGGGGGTTCGATTCCCGCCTCCGCCGTGTGTGTGTGTGGAGTTTGCATGTTCTCCCTGTGCCTCGGGGGTTTCCTCCGGGTACTCCGGTTTCCTCCCCCAGTCCAAAGACATGCATGGTAGGTTGATTGGCATCTCTAAATTGTCCGTAGTGTATGATTGCGTGAGTGAATGAGAGTGTGTGTGTGCCCTGCGATGGGTTGGCACTCCGTCCAGGGTGTATCCTGCCTTGATGCCCAATGACGCCTGAGATAGACACAGGCTCCCCGTGACCAGAGTATAGATCAGATAAGCGGTAGACAATGAATGAATGAATGAAAAAGAAGAAGGAAATGTAGGGAAAAAGAAGAAACAAACAAACAGAAAAGAAAGACAAGAAATTCTATAAACATTCAAACACTTGCTCTCGAGATGGAGATACAAGCAGAATCTTGGCTCGATGCAACCCGAAAACAGACAAAATAAGAAAAGGGGGGAAAAGGGAAAATAAAAAATAAGAAGGGAATAAAAATGGTTGTAAAAAATGTAGTAGTGTGTTGTGTTTGTTTACAGGAAATTTAGTGACTGAAGCTTTCCTGAAAAGCAAAGCTTACATCAGGACTGCTCCGATGACATCATCAATATGTTAATCAGCTGCTCGAAATGAATTTCTTTATTGACGAGTTAAGCGTCTGTTTAGCTCACAGCACCGCTTCATTAAGTTAGGAAAGCGTTTAAATGATGGAGGATAGACGCAGTGGACAGTTAGGAATAGGAATGTGTACAGGAACACAGCACAGGATGACTGGGGAGGGGAAAAAGTGTCAGTTTCTTGGTTATGTTGATTAATCTTTGGAAAACAGTGAACATGACCACGGAAAACTCCAAATCCAAATCTAATCCTTCTTTTTGCTAACAGATGCTAGTTTTACTGTTGAGTTTTCAGAACCAATTTCCTACAAAACATCCACTTCAGATTTCCTGACTGGGTTAAATCTTTGATGTAAAATGTTCTCTGCTGTTGTGTGTCTAGAACCTTCTACAACGTCAAGATCTTGCGGTCTAACAGAATAAGAGTTACAACTTTGGAGGTGTTCCTAATATTTATACAAAGGCTCCTTGTGAAGGCTGGTGGAACACTGGTGGAAAGCTAAGAGGGATAAAATATTTCTGCTTTTGTCCGTCTGATTTTTAGCACAGACATTTATTCTTTTCCTATACAATATTATCACCTTAATATACATTCAAGCGTAACATATCCCTCTGTTAGAAATTTGGTTTATTATTTGTAAAGAATTGTTGTAGAGATCATGACAAATGGTCGCAATTTTGTTCATCTTACATCATCACAAATGCACATGGAGAACACAACTGTATCAACTCACTAGATGTATACACCGATCAGGCATAACATTATGAGCAGTGACAGGTGAAGTGAATAACACTGATTATCTCCTCATCATGGCACCTGTTAGTGGGTGGGATATATTAGGTAGCAAGTGAACATTTTGTCCTCAAAGTCGATGTGTTAGAAGCAGGAAAAATGGACAAGCATAAGGATTTGCACGAGTTTGACAAGGGCCAAATTGTGATGGACCAGACCACTGGATCAGAGCATCTCCAAAACTGCCGGCCCACATGACAGCTTCCACATTACAAAGATATCATGTGAATGGTGCACTGTTTCAGACTAAACTACCTGCGTGAAAGCCTGACCTGATTCTCCCACAGAAGTCTTGTGCGAGTGTGAGAATGTGAACGACTGATGGTGTCTCACCTTGCGTCTACGAGTTTTGATCATAAACTCTCTGGCTAGATGAGGGGCTGGCTGAGGCTCTAATGGCCGAATCACGATGCTCTTGTCCAGAGGATCACCAGGAACGATCTGTAGAAATAATAATAAAAAAAAAAAGAGAGAGAGACAAATGAAAAACTTAAAGTAGCTTGAAAAAAGTGTGAAGAGAAAAACTTGAAAAAGCTTAACACAAAACTTAAACTATGTGACAGGTTTTTAGCAAGACATAATCTGCTGATTCGGTGCTTCACTACTATTACTAAAACGTACTCAGCATCACATTAAGCACAAACCTCTGACGCTGACTGTGGGGGGGGGGGGGGTTGGGGGATTATATTTTTAAGAAGACTTTTTAAGCCTTTTTCTCTTCTTAAGAGGGAATTCCACTGCAGAAGATTAGGGATTGAAATCACAGGGAACCACTGAGCTACTCACAGCTTAATGCATGGATGAGATTCTGCTGCACTTGTAACTTATTTTGAATGAAAGTATTATAAGTATGCCAAGCCAACGCATGTAAATGATAAACGTTAAAAAAAATTATGATCCCAAAGCATAGACTTTCAGACTTTTTCCCCACACTTAAATGTCAAATTAAATATATCATTTTATTGCACAGATCATTTTTCTCTCTCTTTTTTGTTAAGCACAGAATGTAAAACTATGATAGAAACAAAAATGTTACACGGTTTTATATTTCTTTTTTTATATTAGTCTTTAATTTTCAGTTCTGATCCAATTCTATAAGATCATGACTCGGTACTGTTCAGTACAGCACTGCAATACAGTACCGTTTCTATAGTAACGGCTAATTCACGGGGGCTTGTATGGCGGCTGCTCCACATAAAACACACCGGATTATAGACATGTGAAACTGTTGATGTGGTGAAGTTTCCTGGTGAGGAAACGTTTATTCAGTATTTATTTAATCTGTCTGTTTCAGGCTTTGCATCGGTAAGTAAAGGTCCAGATTTGAATATTCATCAGGTGATTGGTGTTCTGGAGCTTAAAAAAAGTTACTAGTACCAGTTAACTGTACCTGTATCATTTCTTTAATATGTGAGAGAGAGAGAGAGAGAGCGAGAGAGAGAGTGTATGTGTGTATACCTGCCAGTGATGGAACACACTCAGTGCGAAGGCCTGTCCCTGTGTGTGTGTACGCAGATCAGTCTCAAACCCAAATGAGTCGATAGCAGGAATGAAAGCCTTGATTGTGTACAGGGGAGAACCGGGGATTGGTGCATCCTGTGTCACATGACCTCTGAAAGAAAGCATTGACTTCATTAAAACTATGATGCCTCTTAGTATGTTTTAATAAAAGCGAGTCATTTACTCGCAACTTGAGAGAGCTAATATTAATGTTGCTCTGTGTGACAGTCAGCAGAGTCAGCAGCTGCCTAATTCCCTTTCCCATCCATCCGTGTGTGTGTGTGTCACGTGTTACCTTCTGCGTGCCAGTACAGTGTAAACAGCAGACACACAATCAGCAGGGGCCTGAACCTCCACAAAGTAATAGGGCTCCATCAGCCTGGGTGTGGCCTGAAACCAACCAATCAGAACAAAGAACCGGTTATTGGCAAAAAATCAAGAGAGCTCGTGTTCATCAATTACGATATTGGCTAGAGAAGAAAACACTTCAATACAACTAATGGAAGCAGTGATGACTCTGCAGGAAGAATGACGACGTAACAAGGAGAAAAACGCAAAGTGCTCACCATGAGGAAGGCGGAATACACGACTCTTCGTGCGGTAGGAATGACCTGCCCGCCTCCTCTGTGTAACGGCTCCTGAGCGATGACCGCATCCAGGATCTTAAACTTCACATTACGAATAGCTGCGGGGAAAGACACGCACCCATTTACTCCTGATTATTTAGACTCCAGTAATATTTCATGTGCCTGCTGAACTAATCATTTTAAAGGCCTGGCTTAGGCTGTGTTAAATATATTAAAGTCGATATCCTGGGAATTCTTAGTAAACAATCCAAAACTGTCATCAAGCCATTTAAAAGCAGAATGCTATATTAATGCCACTCCAGTCTGAAAGTGGACAGCGTTTTATTATCTGATAATCTGTCAGTATCATCCGTCAATACATATTATATCTCTTAAATAAGTAATGTTATTAAACATAAAACAACTCATGTATGGGGTGAGACTTCTGAATGAATAAAGAGCAGTTATAAAGATAGACATAATTTAATAGCCACATTTATCATTTGTAAATTGCATTATTTATGACATTAAATTAAGTACAAATTAACTCAATGAACTGTGTTTCTTTTCAGAGAATCAATGTGTAGAACAGATTGAAATCTTTAAAAAGCCATTTTTTCCTTTGACACTTAACTCGTTTTAACAGAAGCCAAAAAATTTTATTTGAGCCCATTTTGGGGTCTTTGTCATGTCACACTCCACAGGATTGGATAGGATAGAAACACAAATGTTTCTTGATATCATCATTTACTTTCTATCCTCAAAGTAAATGTTGATATCAAACCCATTTCTGCTCTCTGTGATGCCCCAAGTGTTTGTTCATAAGCAGCTAAAATGTCAAGGTGTTTACCTTCAACCACTAAAGTTCTGTGTAAGGTTTTCCAAGAGGGAAAAACACACAGCTCCCACTGAAAGCCAACAGAGTCCTGACTCATTTTATACAGATGGGCCCAAAAAAAATGTATACACACTTTAACAGTTGTTATCTATGCCCTTTTTTAAAACTCGAATTGAATTACGGCAGCAATGTGTAGCATTATACTTCCTCTAAAGATGTCAGTAGTCGTATCAACGATGGTGTTGTGTCTTCCATGCAGTGGTGACAGTTAAAAGAAAGCTAAAGAAAATGGCAGACACATGCTTGACTTTCGAGCAACGCAAGATCATTTTGTTCGGAACAGAACCACCAAAAAACACAACCAACAATCACACAAATTTGGAATTGTAATCCAAAGCGTCTGCATGTTAATGCTGACCACTTCGAGGACCTAATGTGATTGCATAATTCAGACATGACTTGCTACCCTTTGATGTTTATATAAATTTGGTAATAACATTTTTATGCATATATTTTTCATGTTGAAGTGTGTATACATTTTTTGGGCCACTATGTATATCAGATTTGCAACCAGAAAATCATTCATTTTGTAATACTGACTGAAAATGTCCCATAAGCAGATATAAATATCTGCACCACAAAGATCTGTTGATTCCATGCTGATGATGGATCGTGATTTGGGTGACTTACGTTCATCACATAGAGGACCTTCTCTAGTTCCCCACTGAAAGCCCTGAACGATGCTGTCCTTCACTGAGCCAAGGAGAGCTTTGTCCACCTACACACACACAGAAAGGCAGATTTGAACTTTATCCCATGTTAGAAGATGCCACCATTTCATACAAAAAAAACCTGACAGGTGATGTCAACACCTTTTTCACAACTCCTCGCCCACACACAAAGCAATGCAAAATATTTGCGCCTAAAACACACAACACATGCCAGAGAACACAAACACTTTCAGGCCTTTATCCTAGAAGGCTGTCAAAGCTACATGCTTTAAAATCCAGCTCCTGCTATTGTATGGTATATTCATACCTCAGAGGGCAGCGTGTCGTCTACTAAGATGTTGGGTCCCGTAGTGTCGGGTCCAAAAGCCCAGATAGAACGAGCTGCCAGCAAATCCCAGTCATACTTGGTCTGGAAGAACTCTCCCAACTTCTTTCTATTGACAGAGAAAGAAAGCAGAGTTGACAGATCGGAAGGCTGTGCACTAAATGGTGTGAAACATCCACACTGGCTACACAGAACTACACATGCTGGTCTCTACAATTCCAGATTGCATCACAGCTGAGCTCCATTACTTACACACACACAGACACACACACACACACACACTCTCCAGATGCTTAGTAGTTTGATAAAAAAAAAAAGGAATACCAGACTAGTATAAGAATTTAAACATACAAGGGTGTCCTTTGACATTTTGGATCTCATTAAAATCCCCTTTCCGTTGCACACTCCTGGAACATTCGGAATTAGAAATCTGAAAGGGTCTCACATTTATATCCAGACATACGGCATCAAAGGTTCCAGATGTATGGTTTTATAGTAGGGCTGGAAGTATAGGTTTTTTGTTTGTTTGTTTTGTTTTCTGTTCTTATGGAAAAAATTTTTTTTACAGTGGAACCTCGGCATACGAATGCCCTCCCTTACGAATTTTCGCCTTAAGAATTGAAATTTTGCAAGAAATCTGCATCGGCATTTGAGGCATTTTCGACATACAAGCGAAACGAAAGCCGGCTAAGTTGCGCGTACGTCCGGGAGCCGTTCAAAACTTAGTTTAGTTTAGTTCAAAACTAACTTTGCGTTAGTGGAAAGCCATGCGAAGCCAACTGTAGCCAGTTTACGAATTTTAAGATTTTTTCTCAGTCAGCGAAAGCTGTTTTGAAAGAGTCAACCCACGATACCAGCGTGTGTTCAATAGCTACGTGGATTTTCGGGCGTATTTTTGTTGACAGATTGGTGGCGTGGAAGGTTTGGCTTGGGTCAGTTCTTTGTAAGCAGCCATACAGTTTACATACGCTTCGTATTGGTAATATTGGTCATATCTTTGGGTGGCTGGAACGGATTATCTGCATGTATTTCTGATGGGAAAATTTGTTTCGCAATACAAATTTTCGCCTTAAGAACTCGCCTGCAGAATGAATTAAATTCCTATGCCAAGGTTACACTATAATAACAATAATCATCATCATCATCATCATGGAATGGTCTTGTTCTTTGGTGCTGATGCCAAAAGCACTGCAACATTTTGTTTCTACTCAATTTAAATGATTGTACGGGGAAACCTTTCTTAATTTAGTCAAGGTATGTGAGGTACTTATACAAAAAGCAGGTCAGACAATAAAAACCTGTGAGACTTAACTAAAGACAATAGGTTAGTACATAATGTATTTTAATGCAGCCATCATCGCTGTTTTGTTTCAGACAGCTGTGAGAAAATGGACTAAAAATAGAAGCGGATGATTCATTCCTGTTCAGATCAGGTGTAGTTTCTCAGGGTACAGTGTAAAAATGCTCCAAATGGCTTTACATTGCCAAAGCTAGTGCAGACATGTACAGCGTCAAGAAGACAAAGCCTGAGCCTTCGCACCTGTTCCATGTAATCTGCACCACCTCATTCTCGATGTCTTCAGCAAGGCCTTTCTCCAGAGGCTCAGCAATCATCGTGATCTTGTTCCTGGAAAGAAACAACAAATCATGACAAGACCACAAACACAAAAGCACAAACAGCCAAACAGGAAAAAAGGGAACAAATTGTGCTTTTGTCAAAACTTTTACTGAGTTTTACTGCTTATATTTGGACATCTCAGGTTTTAAGAAAGCATAAGTTGTTTTTCCCAAATGACATGGAAAATTTTTATCCTCTTGTCTAGGCCATCTTCATTTAAAGATCACGCTGAGTAAAAAAAACACATGCTGTAGTAAAAACAGTCTGTGCGCCTGAAGATGCTTTAAAAAATGTGTTGAGCAAAACAAACTTAAACTTAATCAATTCAGGTCTATATCTAAGTAAATGTTAAGACTTCCACACATTTTACTCGCACTAATCACATTTTACCACCACAAATCATTAAAGCGTTAGATTGGCAGAATTGAGAAGCAAAGCTTCTCAAATTCTGATTGGCTGCCGTGTAACCGTGTCTGGTTTTTACCTACTTTTTATTGGGTGTTTCAGCAAAGCACTTGAGAGAGGATGTTTCCACCACTGTCTCGCAAAAGGTCACAACAGGGTCGGCTACCTGGGGTGAAAAGTTAAAGAATACTTTTGAGAACCTTATCTAACATGCCAGAGACAGCGTTGTGTAAGAAAGGAGGCCAAACCTTGATATCAATCTCGGAGTACATCTTTCTCAGGTCGTGCATAACGCAGTCCAGGTAGAGCTCACCTGTACCCAGGATAACATGCTCTCCAGATTCCTCCACCTACACACACACACACACACACACACACACACACACACACACACAGTGTCCTTGATATGTAGTGGGTGAATCAGACAAAGTAGAAGAGCATTTCTGCACGTACAAATGTGTGTGTTTTACCTTTGTTGTAAGGGATGGATAGCTCTTGTTAACTTTTCTCAGTCCATCCAACATCTTGGGGAGTTCAGAAGGATTGACAGGCTCCACAGCAATTTTGATGACTGAAGCCGTGTTGAACTTCAGTGGCCTGAAGATCTGAGCCTGAACACACAAACATGACACTGTGTGAATCTATGGCACAAATAAATGACAACTTTTGATATGGAGTGATTAGAACTGTTGTAGGGAAAGAAATCGATATTGGCACTGGAATTTTTGGCAGCTTGTCCTGTAATACATACAGTCAGACCCCACTGATGGCATTAAAGATTACTGAAGGAATGAGGAAGGTGTGTGTGTGAAAACAGGCATGACAGATCCGAGAATCCTTCACAGAGATGAAAAACCAGAATGGCAAAAATCCTAAATGCTAGAGCTAATCCTTAGATGTTGACATTTTTGCTAAAGGGAAGACTGGAATTTATATGCGTGGATAAAGGTGCAGTTTGACAGACTTCTGAACATTCTTCTAAGCTCACATTAATGCGACAATGCCACCTAGTGCACATCTTTATAAATTTGTAAATCCAGGTACATGTTTGCAGAAGTATATTTCTCTCTTCAAGCATTTTTTTTTTTTTTTCCCAGTGATCCCTTGGGGACTAATTTCTCACTTTGATGCACAGGATCACACCGTCACTTCACATGTAGTCACACATACAGTCAGTCTCACCTCTTCATTGCCCCGAGGCTCTGTGATGGTGGCTGTTTTCACAATGGGCTGGTCACAGCCTTCAATTAGCACCCAATTGCCAGCAGGGACCCGATTCACCTCAATCTGATACCTACACACACACACACACAAACACACATACGGGGTTGCATCAGATGCAGAGGTTTATATAAATGCAATGGAAATTTCTATGCCTTTTCTATGGTACATTGGGAGCAAAAGCATTGTAGCAGCTCACTGTGGCAGACCTTTTACCTCAACAATCTCCTTTGAGAGAGAAATTAGACCATCTTTTGTCTGTACAGATATATAGGAAACCAGAGACAAACAGCTAAAGATAGATATTCTGGTCTTGGGTACATACACTGTTCAGCCATAACAAACCATTAAAGCCATTAAAACCACCTGCCTAATATAGTGTGGGTCCTGCTTTTGTCAGCAAACAGCTCTGATCCATCAAGGCATGGACTCCACAAGACTTCTGAAGGTTTGCTGTACCACCCAACCTACTACAAGGCCTGGAGTTAAAGATGCTGTGACCCTGTTGCCAAAGTTGCTCAGATCCTAACACTTGTCCATTTTTCGAAAACTGACTGTTCACTTGCTGCCTAATATATCCCAAACCCTTGACAGGTGCCAATCTAATTAGATAATCATCGCTATTTACAACACCTGTCAGTGGTTTTAATGTTATGGCTGATTAATATAAATAGGCTGAATGAGCACTAAATCACATCTTTTCTCTTTGGCATATTTGCACTACTTTAGGGTTAACAGACCATGCTCTTATTTCCATTCTATTTCTATTGCGTTACACCGTTTTATCTTCTACTACTTTTACTTGCTATACAGCCACGCAAACTTCCCCTTGTAAATATCTGAACTGATTTAATGACACGTGAAGAGCATGAACAGACACTTTCGTCTTCATTGTTTGAAGTCTGACATCGTCTTCATGCTTATTCTGTGCAGCATCGCAAAAGGTTTGTGCGTTGTTCTACTTCGGCACAGATTACAATAACTAATAGTTTTTCCAAGATTTTTTTCCCCCCCAAGAACTTTAATAGCTATTGTAAATGAGCCAAACAGCCAATTAGACTAAGAAAATTGTTCAAAGCATGATGATAAATAATTAATAAGAGAATAAATTCTAATATTGTTGTTACTGTGCCTGCAGTCGGCTCTCAAATCAGTGCTGAATAAACTCCACTGTTCGATCAATTATCAATTTTTAATGTGCAGTGGAAACACAGCGAAACGGCTGCCATGGAGAAATTGTTTCATAGGTGAAAAGGCCTTTACCTTGCTACAGAGATCCAAAGGCGACCGACAGTACAGATCTGGGAGTCCTCTTCGTCCTCCAGAGTGTAATTCTCTCCCAGAACTTTCACCGGCTGCCCCGCCTGCAGCGTCCCGCTCAGAACCCGACCAAAGGCGTGGAACTGCACTCCGTCATCTGTGCTATACATCTTAGTGGTGTGACACATTAACGGACCCTGAAACAAAGAAGAAAACAGTTCAGTAAAGCATGCTGTCACATCCACCCAAACACACACAGAGTCTTGGGTACATACATCAGGGTCACACTCAGTCATGGCCTCCCCCAGATCTGAGTCCAGTCCTCCAGTGTAGCTGTGCTCAATCTTGGCTCTGGCGCCCCCTTGAGGAGATGGGATGTGCTGCACGCACATGTCCACAAAACCTGTGGAGAACATTTCAACAAGTAAGCAAACAAAGACAAATTCTTTTATATGATACAGAATATCCATGTAAACCATGTGCTGCTCATCATTTTTAGGAAATCACTAACCTGTGAACTCTCCAAAGAAGCGGTTGCAGACGAGTCGCAGCAGAGGCCGGATGTTGAGTTTCAGCTCCTCTTTGGTCAAGTGGATCCCCAATTCATCCAATACACGTGGCAGTGATGTGTCCACATCCCCGACCACCTGCAGAGAAATGAAATTATTTATCTGCTGTTCAAATAATTACATTTTTTTTAAAAAAGCATGTGCGTGAGCGGGCTTTACCTGCGAGAGGATCTTGTAAAGCGGCTCCAGTACGAACTCAACGAAGCTGCGCTGCGAGTTACTGTTGGGGGCTTTTTTAGTGAACTTCCTCCTGATTGACAGACAGCACAAACAATCACGTTAGAGACATCCGAGACAGATTTCAAGTTTAAAAACAGCAGTGAAGGAGATTCTCACGTCTTGGGGTTGAAGTAGATGTCTCCCCAGAGTCTCTTTGCAAACTCGTTGTAGTGTATGTCACCTGGAAGAAAAAAATATTATACTATATACACACACATCGTCACTGCCAGTCAGTACAGGAATGCCAGTTTTTCTAGGTGTGTAGCTTGTCTGTATGTCTGTGTGTTACCATAGGTATCGGAGTAGATCTTGGCGAAAGACCCGAGGGTAAAGCAGATGCTGTACTGTGAGGAAGCGAAACACACATTTCCCAGAAGAGGAGACACTACTAGAGACTCATCAGTTGAATATGTGCTAAAGGAGAATGGAACAGAGATGGAGAGCAAAGAATTAAATATTGTGATCTCACTAGATGTGTTGTATTTAAAAAAATAAATATTAGGACTTTTAAACATAAAACTATGAAGGAATTAAAATAAAATAAAATTTTATTTTAAAATTTTATAAAAATAAACAAGGGAAGCTGTAAAAAAAAATTATATATATAATTTTTTTTTTTTTTTTATAGCTTCCTTTGTTGTTGTACCTTGATTATTTGAATGCATATATTGCAAATAATATCAAATTGTGGAGATTAACTCAATAAATTTGGCCCATTACTATTATTAAATAAAAAAAATAAAAAAAAAGAATTTCTCATAATAGGGCTACGGTGATGAGGATGCTGTATATAAAGATTGGCTTTGTAGTAAGTCAAGAAAAATAGAAAATAAGTAAAAGCAAATAAACTAAAATATTCCCATTACATTGTCTCTTTTCACAAAGTTTAAAACCAGACTCCTTCCTATTACCTGTAGGTTGAGTTGTGAATAATCAAACATGGTATAAATATTGTACTGCTATTGTATTCCTTTTTTGGGGTCACCACAGCGGACCAACTGGTCCGCACAACAACTTGGCACAGGTTTTACGCCGGATGCCCTTCCTGACGCAACCCTCCCATTTTTCCGGGCTTGGGACCGGCACTGCATCCAGTGGCTGGGGTTTGGGCATTGGCTGGGAGTAGAAACCTACCACTGAGCCACCAATGTCTATATAAATATTGTATTGCATATACTTTAAAGCCAAACTATCACTACGGTGCGATTGTCTCCACATGGTTCATGTCTTCAACGAGCAATTAGAAACAAAGACCTTGCCAGTCTTGGCACTGTATCGCTATAATATAAGAGAACACAGCGTAAGGAATGTTCACCTGAGCATGCCATTGACCTCATCGACAATATGACGCAGTTTGTAGTAGGCGTCAGTGGGAGGAAGTTTCAGCTCCAGGATCAGCCTGTCTATTTTGTTAATGCAGATGGTGATGGCCAGACGCTCCTGCACAACATGTTTTATCAGACGCTCGGTGTTCAGCATCACCTACGTAAATGTGAACAGAAAAAAAAAGGGAAAATAATTAGACAAACCAATAGACAACTGATAAGATGTCACAAAACAAAAGCAAAAACTGTTTTTTTACACAACTGAGCAACTGAGAGTTAAGGGCCTTGCTCAGGGGCCCAGCAGAGACCGCTAGGTGGACCTGGGATTCAAACTCACAACCTTCCGATCAGTAGTCCAATGATGATGGACATTAACCATGATTGGTTAATGTCACTGTGATTGACAGAGTGAGACAAACTATTCCATCCTTTTTAGATTAGTCCCAAGACCCGGTTAGTGAGACCAAGCAGCAGCAGAAGTAAGCCGACTCACCCCCTCAGCAGCGTCGATGAACAGCACGATCCCATCTGAAAGCCTGATCCCTGCTGTAACCTCATCCGAGAAGTTCACGTGACCTGAGGATGGAGAAAACTGGAGTATTACCATCATCCTCGCTCCCTACACCTCAGGGTACTACTTGTATTTCCTTATACCACAGGGTACTTCAGCATGTGGAGTGCTTTACCTGGAGTGTCCATGATATTGAACAGGTAGGATTTCCCTCTTGAGTCAGGGAGTACCATCGTCACAGGTGTGCTCTTAATACCAACTCCTCTCTGCCGTAACACACACACAATCCAAATATCACACACACTGTGGACACATACAGAGAGCTGCAAATTATTATAGTTAAATAAACTAAACTCTTACCTCTTGTTCGGTGAAAAGAATATCTGTATAGCGCAGCTGAAAGGCAGAGTAAAAGAAAAGATTTAACAATTTACTCAGAACCTTTCAGAATTGCTCTTCTGCACGTCAATATTTGTAAACAAACAAATTTTACACTTACATCTGCGTCGTATCTCTTACGAATTTCCGGATGAGTCTGTTCAATCAGGCAGTCCACAAAGCATGTCTGTGAAAAACACACACACACTCTTTATTTAAACACAGCAACTGATATTAATTGGGGACTCATTCATATGCTGTATATCCAAGTCATCAGATATGAAGTTGGAAAAAGTTTGCATCCACCATACACAGATTTTAACCATTTACCCCCCAAAATTCATACAACCTTCACAGAGGGAACCAGAAGTCTATCTCAAGGGCAAATAATCACTAAGCCACCATGCCCCTTCTCTCCACATATACTATTTCAGCTTACTGTAAGTGAAATAGTAGTTTTTGATTTCTCGATTTATTTCTCTAATTATTTATGATATAATTACTTATGTTTCAGGGCAAAATTTGCAGAACAGTACAGTGTAATGAATTCATCAGGCTGCTTATATATTATGAATATTGTGAACATATTGTAAATATTATAAATAAATATGATATCATTTTCTTGTCCCTTCTGTGACATCTCCTAAAGATTCAAGTCTTCAAATGAATCTCTGTAACAAAAAGTAAATAAAATAAAAAAAGCCATAGACCATAAGGCAGGGGTGTCCAATCTTATCCACGAACGGCCAGTGTAGGTGCAGGTTTTCATCCCAATCCAGCAGGAGCCACACCTGATTCCACCTGTTTAATCAACTGATCTTGGCTTTCAGTAGACTCAGCTGTGGCTTCTGCTCGGTTGGAATGAAAACCTGCACCCACACCGGCCCTTTGTGGATAAGATTGGACACCCCTGCCATAAGGTGTCGAGGCCAGATCTTTAAATGTATAACTAAACACTGCGGGTGTAGTTATATTTAAAAATATTTCAGGTCCTGACCTTGCCGTGGTGTAAATGACCGCACAGAGTGACGTTCCTAATCAGCTCGGAGCTGTCCATTAAATCAGCCAGAAACCTGCAGAGGAAATTAAGATTTGGTTTAACTTCACATGATGTCTATAATCACTCAGAAGGAACAGGTGGGATGTAGCATATGCAGACTTACTCCATGTCAAAAACTGTAGCTGGCAGCTCCTGCTCTGTAAGAGTGAACTGCTTCGTCTTCACAGGCTTTATAATGGGCTCTGACAAAGATAGAGACAGAAACGATGAGACAATGGTTTTTTTTTGGCTTTGAATGTGTAACAGAATAATATTTGAGCACTTTTTAAATTCCAGTCTGCATGCACAATTATGCATTTATGAGAGTTGCATTTCTTTTGTAAAGCATAAAACTCAATCTTATAAATATGTATAAAAATGTGATGTGAGCATTCACCAGTAAGCGGTTGTGTGTCCTCCTCTTGGACTATAGTCTCCACTTCAGGCCCATAGACTTCCTCTGCAGTGGGATAATACTTCTTATCTTCATGCAAAACAACCTCCATGCCACCGCCCTCCTCATCACCATCCACCTGATCTTCATCCCCCTCATCCTCATCTGCCTATACGGATCACACACATTCCATAGTGTGATTTACTGTTGTCAGAAAACGTAGCTATTGTCGAAAGAGTACTGTCTAACAGGTGCAGCAATTCTGTTACCTCAACCGCATCTCTGTCCTCTGCCTCGACATCTTCATCCTCATCGGAGTCCAGATCCGGCCCGATGTAGTTCCCAAATTCGTCGTACAGATCTGTCTCCATGGCACGAAGCTCTTATATGGTGTGGTTTTAACAACCTTGAACATAAGTGGCGAAGATGGAAAGGACAAAGAATTGGAAATACAATTTATTTCTCTTCATACAGACGACTTGGAGAGGACTTATAATCTAACACACTGGAAGATTTTCATATATCGATCACATTTTGTTACAGCTCCATGCACATGTTATTTGCAAGTACATAATGCACATACTTTTTAAAGCCTTTCATTCATAAAGTATTTATACATATATTTTTCTCTTTTCTCTTTTTAATAGCTTAAAATTGCAAATTAAATGTATGAATTTTGATTTTGTGTAAATATTGCTTATAATAAAAAGTAAAATATATATAAAATAAAAGCTCATAAATTAAAAAAAACAATATGACACACACACACACATATATATGTATATATATATATATATATATATATATATATATATATATATATATTATATATATATATATATATATTTATTTATTTATTTTTATTTTTATTTTTTTTAAAAGAGTTTAGTCAAAAATCCAGGCAGTGTTAATTAAATGTAGACGCTGCACTACAATTAATTAATCTAACTCTTACAAGGATGAACAAAAGTTTGCAAATATTAGAATTTTAATCAAACAAAAATATTAATAATATTTTCACCACAGGCCTCTTTACTCACTATATAATTGCACTACACATGAGAGTGATGTCCTGAACCCTCCTTAGTGTGCTTTGTGTATAATATAGTAATCTTTACCCAAAGCATGAGCAAAGATATCAGTAAACGTTATCAAATGCGATAGCTTAATTTCAACTAACTAAACTTTAAAAGGCACCGTGTATTTGTTTAACACGGAAACACGCGTGTTTAAACCGATCACCAACTAATCAACGCGCCTTTCATGTTCAATGCGTGCGAATGAATGGTACTTGAAATGCTACAGATGCTAACGTTAACCTGATATTTCATACTGTTCTGTCGTTTCATCGAACAGCGTATAACAGTGCACCTAAGTACAGTGATATTTAAACGTTGCACAAACCAACAGAAATATGCATAGAAAAGTAAAACTTACGTATTCAAAGGTTTCTCGTATTTGTTCAAAGTGTTTCCAAACACCACACACCGCCAGGTCCTCACACCGCACAACGTAAGTCGGACGTAGATGACGTCACGAGCAATGCGCCTTTCGCTTTGCCTGATTAAAAAATGTACAGCAAGCAGTAACCGGGAAGAGACACGATGGATGGATGGATGGATTAGTATGAGATTCTATATAAGATTACAAGCTTTGACGGTTCTCCAAAAAAGAGAGAAAAAGCTGGAGGTTTTAGAGTTAACCCCCCTCCAATTCCCCCTAAAAGTGGACAGTTTATTAGATACACTCCCCTTCTATCTACTCCCACATATTTATATATTTCATCTCTTTCTTCTCCTTCTTCTCCTTTTCTATACATGTCTGGTTTATTATGAACTGTATGCATTAACATTGTTAGACTGAAGGGTGGAAAAGGGTTTCTTTGCTAGTGTATTGCTAATAAGAAATGGAATTTTTTATTTCAAACTCTTACATTATTTACATTACTATTTATGTAAATGAGCCTTCGTTAAATTTAACACTTTTCTTAGATATACTTTAACAAAACACATTGTTGCAATGTTAATTATTTAGAAAGTACCCTATATGAAATAAAAGCTATCACGAATCCAACACAAACATTTTAAGACACATTCATCTAATTAAATATAAATGAACTTACATTTAAATATTAAGTATTCATTTCAGTGTGAAGACATTCTTCTGAGAAATACTTTTACAAAACAATTTGTTGAAGGTTAATCCATGAGACATTACCATAATACCATATGCTTATTTATTTATTTATTTATTTATTTATTTATTTATTTATTTTATTTTTTTTTTTTTATTAATTTATTAATTTATTTATTTGTTTATTCATTTATTTATTTATTTATGAATTTATGTATTTATTTATTTAAAAAAAAGAAAGGTGCCCCTCTTTAGTATTAAATCTATACTATACACTATAAACATTTTTGAGAGACATTGTTCTGGAAATTTTATGAATGCAGCAGGTCATGTGAAGATTTTAAGCTGTGAACAAACAAAACCCTTCAGTTTATTTGCTGTAAATTCAAGCAATTGAGAATAAGGTGCATAACCAGACCATGCAGTGACCTGACCTGCCTGATGAGGACGCCACAACTACACATGTTCTGCTGCTCTCTTAAATCCCCACCTGCTGTTAGGCTTCACACAGCAGATCTATGTGTTTTTCTCACAGGATATATGTTTCTATTTTAAGACCTGACTCGAACTGTAGTCTTGCTGATAGGTTACTAACATTTCTGTGTCTGTGTCTGCAGAACATTTTTCAAAAGCTTGGAGGTGGAGTTGAATTGGGCTTGGAGATTGAGTTTCACCTCATGATACAGTAAAAAATAAAAGAATCAATAACTTGTCATAGCCTTATTCCCAGACTCTGATATTGTTTATATAGCAAGGATTAGATGTCTTCACAGGTTTGACATTTAGAATGAATAGCAGTTTTGTTCAGAAAGACCTGATGCACGCCAAATAAATCTAACACACACTTATGTACACACACTCACCTGTGCTCAGAGTCTGAAGAGAAATAAAGGCCAATCGCTTTTAGTATTTATTTTTTTATTTATACATCAAATCAATAGACTTTAAAGCCAGCCATCTTCTGAGAGAAATATGAATTTGATCTTGAAAGTAGGTGTGAAAGAGAGAAAGATAAGAAGAGAAGAGAGATCAAAACCACGGGTCAAACCATTTCACAGGTATGTTCATGTATACACCGACTTTGAAATGGATATCTGAGTGTTGCAGTGTGCAACACACAGGCTGTTCCTTTTTGCCTGCACAACAACAACAACAACAACAACAAACATGAAGACGAACCAAAGAATAAGAATAAGGCACGCAAAACCAGCCCGTGCTAGTTTACATGTTGACAGACAGAAGGAGGGAGAGTCTAGGAGGAAGACAGACAAATAAACAGACACAAATACAGGCACATTTGAGATGTTGCCTTCTGAGGCATGAAATCCAATCACTGTACATCACGAACTGTTATTACAAGAGAGGACAGCTAGAATGCTTGCATGTGTGGTTAGACGAGCGAGAGCGCGTGTTGACCCTTTTCTCCACTCTGTTAATCCACCAGATGAGACTTTTCCCAGAATGCAATAGTGTCCTGGATGTGGCTCACTGGAACTTAAAAAAGTAAAAAGAAAATCAGGCATTACACACGAAAGAGGTCTCCTACATGGACGTTGTGTTGATGTTTCTAATAGTATTAATGTAACAAATAATCTGCTTCTCATTTGCACTTCCTTGAGGAAAGATAGAATTATCTTGAACCTAATGACTTATAGAAAGTGCAAGGTTACGCAATACCAGTCAAGCCTTTTTTATAAGAACCAGTAGGGTGCTGGAGGCCGAGCACGTACCTTATTACTGTCTGTAGAATTGGTCTAATTATTTTGTAGCCAGCAACTAAAATCCCAGTCCTGTTTCATAATGGCATTACAGCACAGTGCTGCTGAGTGTGTTATTGGACAAAGGTGTTGATTCATTTTCCATAAAAGCAACACAAACAGGTCCAGCTGCAAGGCTTATATTAATGCACAAGTTAGCATTTTTGTAGTTTAAACACAGATAGAAGTATGTAGAGGATGCTCAGGTAAAAGGATTTCAGTCTGTTGATAAATGTTAATGCTATAAAAAATTTTATTTAACATTTTTAGGAAGGAGTCTCCAGGGGTACAGCTTTGTAGGAGTGAAAGATAATGCTTATCTGTCTTTCCAAGTATTTGTTGCACACATTTGCATTTTATTCAGAGTAGTCATACCGTCATGCCACTGATCCATATTCAGTTATGTTTTTATATTTTCTACATATTTTTTCTTTGCTTGTACAGATCATTCTATTTATATTTTTATTGTAACTATTTTATACTAGTTTTATTCTTTTTTATTCAATTTTTATTCTGTGTTTTTATTTTATTTTTAGTTTATTATATATTCCTTTTTATTCTATTTTATTAAATTCAAATCTATTTTTATTTTGTTTCTTTTTCTATTTTATTCTATTTTTCTTCTTCTGCCAAACATTTTATTGCTACCACAATGCATATAATATTATTCATATTGTTCATAATCTTGTTAGTAGATACTGTTTTGTGATGAACAGATAATCAATGAATAAATAATTATTATGAATATGAAGTTTTACAAATGGGTGTAATTACATCTCGAGTGCCCTTAGCTGACTTCCTGTGTATGTGTTTGTGTGTGCATTTTTGTTTGTGAGGGTAAAGAGGGATCTTCCAAACTCCGGGGCAATAAAAGATCGTCTTTCCTGAAGGCTTCATGCCAAACACCTCAGACGGAATCATTATAAGGGCACACATTCCTATAATGTATCATGAGCGGAAATGCCTGACATAAGGAGATGTGCATATCCTGGCATGGAAGGATTGCTATTTTTGACTTTAGACAAACAGGCATGTGTGTGTGCATGTGCGTGTGCGTGTGTGTGTACATGTGCGTGTGTGTGTCTGTGGATAGGAAATTTTTTGGAAAAATCTAGAAATTCATTAATTTTGACACAGCTCTGTACAGAGGACAGTCATGTTTTCATTACAGATGTGCGCAAGCAACAGTGTGTCTGTGTGTGTGTGTTTGCAAGTATTCTCCGAGGTACTGCCCTACTAACTGCCTCATTTCTCATTCTGATCAGCACACCTGTGCAGAGGTGAAAATAAACGGCATACATTTCCTCCTCTCTCCTGATCACTGCCTGTTTTCCTGTATCAGCTATTCATCACACCTTTCATCATCTGTCTTTATTTACACACACACACACACACACACACACACACACACACACACACACACACACACCCTTCATTATTATTCACTCCTCACTTCCATGACTTCACCGATTAAACACCTCGGCCTAGTTCCAAGGTCGGTTAATACTACTCGATGTCTGTGTTAACTCAGTCCGCTGTGAATTTGACTCTGACTCCTGTGTACAATTTCAGCTTTCTTCCACTCCATCACTGCCTCGCTCTGATTTATTACTAGTGTCTAACCCATCGCTATGGCCTGTTGTATTACTAATCATTACAGTAGCTCACTGCACCCTGCAGCTAATCTGTGCTTGCAACTCTTCTCTTCTTTTCTCTCACACTCTCTCTCTCTCACACACCACACACACATATATATATATACACACCCACACCTGTTACTCATCAGTTGGTCCTCTTGTTAATGAGGCTGATGAGGCTCTGGAGGCAGGAGGAGGGGAAAAAAATAGAAAAACACTTCGTCACACTTGTTTGTATAATAAAAACAACAACAGGCTCATTAAAACTTGCTTGCTCTGTAAATTCAGTCTAGATCCATCTAATATAGTCATAGATAGATAGATAGATAGATAGATAGATAGATAGATAGATAGATAGATAGATAGATAGATAGATAGATAGATAGATAGATAGATAGATAGATAGATAGATAGATAGATAGATAGATAGAACTTTATTGTCATTGCAAAGTACAGGTACATAGCAACAAAATGCTGTTTAGCATCTACCTGAAGTGCAAATAGTATAAATTGTGCAAATGAACAAGTGCAGATAAATATGTAAATATGTACATCAATAAATAAGGCTATATTAATAAGGTCAGAGTTGCTGTGGAAGTGCTCCTCAATGCGTAGTTTATGTGCATGCTTGGCTTTCCTAATGCCCCTTTTCAGGTTGGCCCTGGCTCTGCTGTAGTCCTCTGCATCTCCGGATTTAAAAGCAGCATCTCTTGCTTTCAACAAGAGGTGGACCTCAGAGTTCATCCATGGCTTCTGATTAGGAAAGTGTTTCACATGTTTGACAGTGGTGACATTGTCAATACACCTGTTGATATGGTCCAGTACAGATGATATATAGATGTCGATGTCTGTCTGTGTGTCTGTGGTGGCCTGTGAGGCAAACATGTTCCAGTCAGTGTGTTGTAGTTGTTGCTGTAGTGAGAAAATGCCCCTCTCTGGCCATACCTTCACTGTCTTCACTGATAGTTTCACACGCTTGATGAGTGGTGTGTATTTCGGTAGCATGAACAAAGAGAGGTGATCAGACTGACCCAAGTGGGGGAGGGAAATGGCCCTGTATGCTTCAGCAATGTTAGTGTAAACATGGTCCAGTGTGTTGTCCCCTCTAGTAGTGCAGGAAACATGCTGATGAAATTTGGGAACTACAGACCTTAAGTGGATTGGTTGAAGTCCCCAGCAACAATAATAGCTCCACCGGGATGTGCAGCCTGTTGCTTGCTGATAGCTGCATGCAGTTCTTCCATAGCAGCCTTCCATAGCATCCGGAGGGATGTGTGTTGCAGTAATATATATATATATATATATTGAAATTGAAGGATTGAAATATCAGGCAGTTTTGTCCTTTGGTCATCTCCTTACTGCTTTTTCTCAAAAATTTATCTTGTATGTATAATGGTATAATGTAATCTTTTAATGTATAAAATAAAATAAAAAATATATAAAATGTTTTTTTCTTTTAGTCATTGAGATTAAAGAAAGTGTTAGATTTATGTTTTGCCTAGAATTACCTAGCTGCACTAATCACTAGATCACCGGAAGGTCCTTACAAGGATAGTGACATGTGTGTGTGTGTGTGTCTCTCTATCGATCTGTGTCTCTCTCTCTCTATCTATCTATATCTATATCTATATCTATATATACACACACACATACACTATATATATATAGTGTGTGTGTATCTCTCTATCGATCTGTTTCTCCCTCTCTCTATCTCTCTCTCTCTCTCTCTCTCTCTCTATCTATATCTATATATACACACACACACACACACACTATATATATATATATATATATATATATATATATATATATATATATATATATATAGTGTGTGTGTCTCTCTATCGATCTGTTTATCTCTCTTTCTCTCTCTCTCTCTCTCTCTCTCTCTCTCTCTCTCTCTCTCTATATATATATATATATATATATATATATACATACATATATACATATATACATACATACATACATACATACACACACACAGAGAGGGAGAGAGCTAATAGATGCAACTGTGGCATTATTTAATTCAGTCGTGTAATCTCTAATTAAAATTGCACTGTCACAAAGATCACAAGGATCTGTATTTGAGTAACAGTTTAAATTAAACCAAGATAAAAAAAAAAAGAAGCAAAGTACATTTCATGCCGACGTGACAGTAATTTATTCCTGTGTTAAAAGTGCAAATATCTTCTGCAGCTATCACAAACAAGCAACAACAATAAGAAACTTCAGGAGAACCATGTGACGGCTCAAAAACCTTTTTTTTTCAGAAACACTAAAAGTAGCTGAAGGCGTATTACATTTATATTACAGGTTTATATGACATTTTTAAAATAATTTAAATGAGGACTGATAAAAATCTTAAATAAAAATCAAGATATTTCTTTATAAAGCTGTGAAACCGAGCAGCATTATTATTACCACTGTTACGCCATGCCATTATGCCGTGATGCTTTTTTCCCCCCACTTAATTATAATACTGGACCTCAGTTCTTCTTGCCACTGCATATCAACCAGAGGTCCAATTTAATCACTGCATACACATATAAATACATACAGCTTGTTCCATCTGGTCTTAAAAGGTTACAGGTAGGCGGTAAGCAATGAATGTTACCAGATTCTGCCATTATGTTCACAGGGGATGTGTCTATATTTTTAATCATCATAAAGTAATCAAATCCCATAAGTCTGTTAAAGTATTAACAGAACAGAACATAATTCTTTGCATTTTTATCCATATATCAATGAATTAAACCTGAATCAAAAGTGAATCTATTAACTGTTTCACTATAGAATCTACAAAAGCACAAATTTAAACCTTCTGAAATGCGTTAAAAATCTCATTTCTTTGTACTTCAGCTTTTAAGAAGGTGGAAAGTAATGGGCTTTTTTGTTTTTAGCATCGAATTAATACATAAAATGAACTAGCATAACTAGCATTCATGAACATTTTAATGTTGTCCTTTGGCTGCTCCCTATTCAGGCTCATCACAATAGATCATCCAATCCACATATTTTTGATTTTTGTTGTTATGCCATATGCTCTTCCTGAAGGAGCCCTCCCATTTTATCAGGGTTTGGAACTGGCACTGAAAGATAACAGCTCAGTTTGGTTTCCTGCCCAGAAATGTAACCCAAGCTGCAGCAGTGAGAGCAAGGAATCTTGCTGCTGGATCACCAGAAACCAGCCATGGAGGTTCAGATTATTTATGTAAAATGAATTTGAATCTAGTTTTTAGTTACAGGGTTGTACTTGTTGATTTGGGCGTCTATTTTCAAAGCCCTGATTAAAACCAAACACTGAGCTTATACCTGAGCTTAGAATCTTCAAAACACACAACACTGGAGTTTCACAGCAGACACATTACCACTGCACTATTCGATCATGCATGTTTTATTTTCCTAAATGTAACTCTAACGCTGTAGTTACACTGTCATTCCCATCAGCACCAACATCCTTGTGAGAATTCACACTGTTCCTGAACTGATCCACATGCTACATCATTAAATCTAAACATTAGAAAGTTATTTATTAAGTTTAGTCTAAACAATAAAATCATGTTTTGTTGAGAAGCATGATATTTTTTATTCACCTACATAATCGTACACAGTACGACATGGAGTGAAATGCTTTCTGCCTGTGTAAAAGAAATCGTGATGAAGATTTAAAAATACAATTTAAAATTAAAGTGTTGTTGTTCTTTTGGCTGCTCGGGATCGCCACAGCAGATCAATTGGTCCACAGGTTTTGATTTGACACAGGTTTTATGCCGGATGCCCTTCCTTTCACAACCCTTCCATTTTATCCGGTCTTGGGTCTGGCACTGAGAGTTAGCTCTTCAGTGGCTTGGTTAGCTCCCTGCCTGGGAATTGAACCCAGGCCGTGGCAAGGAGGGCACGAGCTCCTGCTGCTGGACCTCAATTTAAAAATAAAATAATAGAACAATAAGGAAATACATGTAACATACTGTACAATAAAGTGAAAGATAAAATGATAGACAAAATATGGGGGGGGGGGAGAAGAATATATGACAAATGAATACAATCATTGAAATGTTAATATGTAATATTTTTTGAGCACATATTCTATTTTTGCAATTTTGAGTGAAGCAAAAGTGAACAGTTATGTGTTCATCTATCAAAATTTCAGCCCCATCTTGTCACCTTTACAGTGATGGTTTGCTAGCTGTGAGATAAAGAATGACATTTACATTTATGGCATTTGATGATTACTTTCGTTTTATCTTACAGGGCCCTTAACCCTCCATTGCTCAGGGGGCCCAGTGGTGGCAGCTTGGTGGACCTGGGAATCGAACCTTCTGATCAGTAATCCAACACCTTAACGATTAAGCTACCACATTCCTCCCAAAATATCACCAACTGCCAAACTTGAACCCTAGCCTTCTAATCGAAAACTTACCCTCTTACCTGTTCCATCACTGACAAGCTCAAAACTTGGTGGTCAGTGCTTGGTCATTGTGAGTACATGGTGTTCAGTCATTGTTATTGAGAGTACATGGTGATCAGTCATTGTTATTGAGAGTACATGGTGATCAGTCATTGTTATTGAGAGTACATGGTGATCAGTCATTGTTATTGAGAGTACATGGTGATCAGTCATTGTTATTGAGAGTACATGATGATCAGTCATTGTTATTGAGAGTACATGGTGATCAGTCATTGTTATTGAGAGTACATGGTGATCAGTCATTGTTATTGAGAGTACATGGTGATCAGTCATTGTTACTGAGAGTACATGGTGATCAGTCATTGTTACTGAGAGTACATGGTGATCAGTCATTGTTACTGAGAGTACATGGTGATCAGTCATTGTTATTGAGAGTACATGGTGATCAGTCATTGTTATTGAGAGTACATGGTGATCAGTCATTGTTATTGAGAGTACATGGTGATCAGTCATTGTTATTGAGAGTACATGGTGATCAGTGATTGGTTGCTGTGATTGCATCAAGATCAGTGATTGATTTTTGTGTAGAAATGATGATCAGTGATTGATTCATTTGTTTAGAGGAGGTTTAGAGGAGAGTCAAGTGTAGTACAGAGACAGGAAAATTACTATTAAAACCCAGAGGTGAATTCTTTTCACAGGTACAGTATGAGAAAGTGAACTGAACAAAAGGAGAAGGTTTTTTTTAGCTTTAACACATTAGTCTCTTAGCTTGATTAACTAAAGGCGCTTAGCTCCTCAGTGAACTGACAAGGTTGTGAATTTAAATGCTTCTGCAGTACAGAAAGTTCCCTTTTCTCCAAATCATTCCACAATGCATTCAAAAAGTGCTCAGTTATACCGTGTTAAGTCTTGTGGAATGACGTTACAGTTTCATGTTTTACACTTTCACCTCGTTTATTTTCAGGATTATGTTCTTGGGATTATTTGGACGAATTAGGTTGTCATAACAACAAAGAAATGTAGATGCTATAGAGAGAGATGAAGTAACAAGGAGTAAAACTATTTTTGGGGAAGCTGAAGTTGCTGAAGTCTGGAACAACAGAACAGTGCATTTCAGGTCACGCTCATTTTTCACACATTTTCTCTAACTAGCTCAGGCTTTAGTCTCTCTGTGTGTGTGTGTGTGTGTGTGTGGGCATGTTTTTATAATGTGTTGGAGGCCAAATGTGGCCACAAGGATAGAAATATCTGGCAGCTTGACCGTTGTGGGGACTGTTGGTGGGTCCTTAGTGCTTTTTCACTAAAATAGCAGCTTTTATGTTTAAAAAGAAAAACAACAAAAAAATCCAAAAGGTTTCCTTTTCATTAATAAGGTTAGGATGTGTTAGATTTACATGTTGCATAGCATTAATTATCTGCATTAATAATTATATCAGTGGAAAGTCCTCCCAAGGAAAGTAAGATGTGTGTGTGTGTGTGTGTGTGTGTGTGTGTGTGTGTGTGTGTGTGTGTGTGTGTGTGTGTGTGTGTGTGTGTTCTTAAAAATAAAATTCTATTTAGCTTCAAACTAGAAATACGTCATCTTTAAATAAAATGCTAATAATGTCTCCTGAAAAAGAGGACTACAGAAGGACGAAAATGAGAGCAAAACGGAGTCTGTGACCTTAATTCCCTCTCAAAGACAAACAGTTTGTGTATTATTTGTGTCTGAATATTAATTGTACTTTTTTTTTACTTTATTTTTAGTCAAACGCATAAAGGTCCATACATCAACATCCCAGGTACAAAGTAATCTATAACATCAGATATCATGTCATACATAAAGACACTTAGGAATATGACAGATTGTGGCCTGCCTCTGTTCTCATCCTCTCTCTCTCTCTCTCTCTCTCTCTCTCACACACACACATCTTATTTTTATAATGCACAGCTCAAGTCACAAGTAAGGACCCACAGGCTTCAAAAACTTTCCACACACACACACACACACACACACACACACACACACACTGTATGATATATTTATGCATACCTTGTTACCTGCTAGTGGAGTTCCCCCACACCATGCCACTGCTGCTTTCCCTTCACTGGCTTCCTGTAGCAGTACACATCAGGTTAAAACACAGAGGCTTGTCTGTAAAGCCAAAAACAGACCAATCCTCATCTCTGAGACACAAGAGCAGCTTGACTTAACCCCCCACAGCTCAAAACACAAGTAGTGTTTGTCTTTAATCTTCTACAGCAGTCCAACCTTTTCCAAATTCCACAGGGACATATATATATATATATATGATAGGAAAATATCAGCTAGAATCAAAAGGAAGGTGTACAGGACAGTGGTGAGACCGGCCATGCTGTATGGTTTAGAGACAGTGTCACTGAGGAAGAGACAGGAGTCAGAGCTAGAGGTAGCAGAGCTGAAAATGTTGAGGTTCTCTTTGGGAGTGACAAGATTGGACAGGATTAGGAACGAGTACATCAGAGGGACAGCTCATGTTGGACGTTTGGGGGACAAAGTTAGGGAGGCCAGATTAAGATGGTTTGGACATGTTCAGTGGAGGGAGAGTGAGTATATTGGTAGGAGAATGTTGGACATGGAGCTGCCAGGCAGGAGGCAAAGAGGAAGGCCAAAGAGGAGGTATATGGATGTAATTAATGAGGATATGAAGCTAGTGGGTGCAAGTGTTGAGGATGTGTATATATATATTAAATATATATATATAAATATATATATATATATATATATATATATATATATATATATATATATATATATATATATATATATATATATATATATATATATATATATCAGTATATATGATCAGTATATAGTTTGTATATATTGGAGTATTTTTATACAGTATATTGTAGGTGAAATTAAATAAATCGAATGTAAAGGCTATTTACATTCAAATCAAGTGAAAGGTATAGAAATTACAATACTGTTTATATGTGGTTTATCCGCTATTTTAATTTTCTCATAATTGCAAATATTCACTTTGTCTAAGGACCTTTTTTTTTCCAGAAATGTTTACTATGCTTATGTGGTTACCAGGTCTTTTAAAATTCCCCCTTCTCATTGCTAAATATCAGTCAGCATATTAACTTGCAGGTATAATCACAGAAATAAGAAAATATTAATCAGGACACATTCTAGACACAGCAACATAATCGAAATGATAACAGAAATCATGCATTTGCTTGTATATTCATTTACACGAACATACACCGATCAGGCATAACATTATGAGCAGTGACAAGTAAGGTGAATAACTGATGATCTCATCATGGCACCTGTTAGTGGGTGGGATATATTAGGCAGCAAATGAACATTTTGTCCTCAAAGTTGATGAGAAGCAGGAAAAATGGGCAAGCGTAAGGATTTGAGCGACTTTGACAAGGGCCAAATTGTGATGGCTAGACGACTGGATCAGAGCATCTCCAAAACCGCAGCTCTTGTGGGGTGTTCCCGGTCTGCAGTGGTCAGTATCTATCAAAAGTGATCCAAAGAAGGAACAGTGGTGAACCAGCAACAGGATCATGGGCAGCCAAGGCTCAGTGATGCACATGGTGAGCAAAGGCTGGCCCGTGTGATCCAATCCAACAGACGAGCTACTGTTGCTCAGATTGCTGAAGACGTTAATGCTGGTTCTGATAGAAAGGTGTCAGAGTACACAGTGCATGACGGGTCAGAGCTGTTTTGGCAGCAAAAGTGGGACCAACACAATATTAGGCAGTTGGTCATAATGTTACGCCTGGCGGATGTATAATGTCTGGAAAATGTCTAACAGAAAAGCAAAGTCCATTTAGATTTGCACTTCCTTCCTGTCATATTGAAATAGCAGGAGCAATTACCCTGTTTGCTATTTCACTTCTTCGTGTTGAGTCGTGTATGTTGACTGCTAAGATTCAAATGGAATCACAATTCCCTTACACAGAAACCTGTCAATCAGTCATGGGGGTGGGACTATATTATGGGGCGTGTCTGTATTTGGAAGTGATGTCTGTCACAGTCGACATCCAAGATGGAAAATGTGCTAAACAGATGATTGTACCTATGAGCATATACTGTTACCTGAATGAAGAATTGTCATATATTTCGTATATATATTTATATATATATATATTTAAATATATATATATATATAAAATATATATATATTAATATATATATATATATATATATATATATATATATATATATACATAAAACACACACACAAAAATACACACAGGACAGGTGTACAGCACCTATATTAATATATACACAATATATATATATATATATATATAAATCTCTTGTTTGAAAGTCAACAACAATTGCTTGGTTTTACTATATTTACATTTATGTATGTGATATTTAGCAAAAAAGAAATAAAATAAATGTAATAATATATACACAGTAAAAAAAAAAGGTTCTTGTGCTTTAGCTAATTGTCTTAACACAGTCTGCTGCCACCATCAGGTGAAAGGAAAAATTTACAACCAAGCCAGGTAATATCTGTCCATGGGCCGAATTTGGAAATCCCTGTTCTGCAGTTTTACACTGTAATGATTTCTAGTCCCACTACCTCAATCTGAAGAGGATGGGTTCCTTTTAAATCTAGTTCTTCTCAATGTTTCATCTCTAGCCTACTCTGTAAAAATCTAAATCTTTCTGTACAGATGCTTTGTGACAATGTGAATCAAATCTTTTTTCCTGGCAGCCATATTGTGTCACACCCATGTGCGGTCTGCTTCTTTTCAGAGCTCCATACTGTCACAAAAACAGAGGTGGGTGACTGTAAAAGTGAGATTAATTATATTAAAAGTCCAACCCTGCATTCAGAATCATGGTCCAACTAGTCAAACAGTATTAAAGCACAAAGAAAGCAAAAGGTCTCAACTAGAGAAGCAAACAGGAAATCACTGAGATGTGCACATTGAAAAGATGGCAAAACCTCAGAAGGAAAGTTGATGATTGGTTTCGTTATAAGTAGTCAAAGTGATTGAGGAAAAACTGGAAACAGGTGTGTTAGTGTGAGCATTGTAATGTCTGGGCTGGATTCAGATTGGATCGGCAGTGGTTCCAGACGTGACGCATACAGCTGGCTGGTTATCTTCAAATAAATACCCAAGACTCCTATCTTCAAAGAGCAATTAAAAGAGCGATAAACATGTACCAAATTGCAAAAAAAAAAAACAAAAAACAGGGTTTAAGCTTAATATTATTCTTAGACTGATATATTTGTTCTTTGAGTGAGTGATTTTTTTTTCCTTGATGAAGACCACAAATCACTTCTGTAAGCCATCATTGTCAAATGCTATAATTGTAACTGTAAATGTATAGGCTACTGTTTGGGATTGGTGGAATAAATGTAGTGAAAGGGAGAAAGCTAGTAACCTCATGCATATATGTAGCCATAGAAAGTACGCTTCAGAGTTCTACAAAGTAAAGAAAGTGACAAATTAAATCTTAGGATTTTTGACAGACATTAGTGATTATCCTGAACTCTATACAGTTCTCCAGCTTGAATCAGAGTATACAGGTTTCACAGGTAAAGAGAGCAGGTTTGGATGACTTACCACAATTACAGCTGAACTGAGTGAGTTGCCCTTGCATGGGTCTGGGTTTTCAATGACTAATCACCACATACTCACAATGATCTGTCAATTATCACTGTTTATACACAATGATCAATTACTGATCACCGATTATACACCACAAATCAATTACTGATCACCATGTACTCACAATGACCAATCACTGATTATCCTGTACTCACAATGACCAATCCATGACCACCATTTATACACAGCAATCACTATGTACTCACAATTACTGATCACCATGTACTCACAATGACCAATCACTGATTATCCTGTACTCACAATGACCAATCCATGACCACCATTTATACACAGCAATCACCATGCACTCACAATGATCAATCACTGATCACCGTGTATTCTCAATAACCAATTACTAAACACCATTTTTCATAATCAAACTCTTCATGATATACATCAATATTTATACACAATGACAAATCACTGATCATCATTTCTACACAAAAATCAATCACTGATCTCTATGCATTCACAGCAACCAATAGGTGATCACAATTTTGTACACAATGACCAATTACTGACCACCATGTACTCTCAATAACTAATCACGGATCACCATGTACTCACCCCTTGTCAGTGATGGCTCAAACAGTTAAGAGGCTAAGCTTTTGATTAGAAGGCTGAGGTTCAAGTCTGGCAATTGGCACTAAAATTTTTCAGGGAGTTTGGTAGCCTAGTGGTTAAGGCATTAGACTACTGATCAAAAGGCTGCAAGTTTAAATCCTAGGTCCTCCAAGCTCCCATGACTTGGCCCCTGAGTAAGGCTCTTAACCCACACTTGCTCAATTGAAAAAAATGCAATAAAATTGAAGTTGCCAAATGTTTTAAATATACTCACGTCAACCTACATTTACACAAAAATCACTTTTATACACATCACTGATAACCATGTACTCACAATGCCAATACTGATATCTTAAAAAAGTCTTCTATCTTGATGTGCAAATTGTTGATATGCAAATGACCATGCAACGTTGACATGCAATGGTCAGATTCACTGAATATGCAAATTAGTTTATGATGTCATCTGGTGACTTCTAGTGACTTTTTCATCATGCATTAGCAACTTTCACCTGAAAAGACTTTGCAACACTGACCAGCACATCAAATTTCAGTACTTGCAATAGGAACTTTGTTGTAATGTTTCAACTTTGTTAATGAACATACAAAATGAAAGGAATAAACACAAATGTAAGTATGTGTTTATCCCTAAACTTTGCAGGAGTTTACAAAGCTTTGTTCTTTAGATTTCAGACTTTTGTTCCACACACACACACACACACACACACACACACACACACACACACACACACACACACACACACTCCCTAAGCAGCACAATAATTATGCATGTGCAACCCAAGACTGACTCCAGTTTAAGGAAAAGATTACAATTTTACTCCACTCTTACCTCATGGATGGCATCTTTCGAAAAGATACACTAATAATGCACTAATGTCATGTAATTATGTCAAAGAAAGAAAGAGCGGAAGAAGGAGAGAGACAATAAATCTTAAATGAACTAACCACAGGCAGTACTATATAAAGTTTCAATAGCATCTGTGTATGCGCTTAAGTTAAGCTAATGCCATTTCTCCAGCAAACATGGGTGACTCTTCGGCTTTCTCTGATATTCGCATGAAACATTAAGGGCCAGTTTCCTGGAAGCTCGTTAAACTAATTGCTGGATTAAATTACATTGTTAATGGTGATTTTCCATTGACAATCTCTTTAGGTCTAGCACACAGCTTCATCTCTGTCTATGAAGCCGGTCATTCAAGGTGCCGAGGAGTAAACAAGCAATCTGTCTCTAGCTCCCACAGCCTGCTGTTGTTTTTGATGAAACTGGTTGATAAAATAAGATAAACATTTTAGAATGTATTTGAAGACACTTAGTCCATTTAGCTTAATTAATGCACTTGTTATTTGTCAGAAATGAGTAAATATGTCCGGATATGACTAAGGAGACTCCTCATTGTTGTTGGTTACTGGTTGTCATGTCATGTCAACATTTGCAGTGATAGGATTTGCTGGTTTCTATACTTTTACCACCAACAGGTTAACTTTTGTTTTAATGCACTACTGCTGAGTTTTAGGTTTTATAATGAATCTCCTCAGGGGCTTTTTTGAAGTAATTTGGTGCGAGGGGCAAAGGGAAGTGCAACATTTGCTGAAACTGCTCCGGAGTTCCATGGACATCCTCTTGTCTAGAATATATTCAACAAAATCATTTGCATTGTGTAATGAATCACAAACAGTCAAATATCTATATATTTATTGTATAATTGCACTGAATCATGTGTGAACTACCAAGTAAATTCAACTATAATAAATTTAACCGGTCACCACCACACTCTTTGGAGGGCAATAAGGAGAATTTATTTATTTATTTATTTTTTAAAAAAAGGGTGTAATGCTTATAGCTGGGTTTTTGAGGACTCTGAAAACTCAGGGATAACACCAGGAGTGAAGAAGACAAAAGGTTTATTGTACAACAAATTATAAAATGTACAGTCTTCAGGGTGAGAGTGCCTCCTGGTGGTCCAGCGGCAGGATCCCGTGCCCTCATTGCCGCGGCCCGGGTTCGGTTCCCAGACAGGGAGCCAACCCAGCCACTGAAGAGTTAACTCCCAGTGCAGGTCCCAAGCCCAGATTAAATGGGAGGGTTGCATCAGGTAGGGCATCCTGCGTAAAACCTGTGCTAAAATTTAAACATGCAGACCAAATGATCCGCTGTGGCGACCCCAAATAGGGAGCAGCCAAAAGAACAACGGTCTTCAGGGTGAGGGTTCTTCAGAGTCTCAGCCTGTGCAGTTGGTAACAGCAATGGTCTAAACACAGGAGACAGATTAGTGGAGGTTTTCAGAACGTGTCAGATTCTCCCTCTAACTATGGGACTCACTCTTCAGCATCTTGGTGAGTGAATCCAGAAAACAGTAGAGCTGAGGTCAGGTGAGTGGGCTCTGAGGAGATCCAAGATGGAGGACAGGAGACTATTATATTCTGATGGCAAAGGGTATAAACAGAGAGGCAGGCAGAAACAGGTAGGCAGACAGCCAGACAAAATTCAGGTCCAATAATTCAGGCAGGAGTCAGAACAAGCTCTCAGGTTAAAATTAGGATCCAAGCCTTAGTCCATAAACAGTTCCAGGGTCTTTCAGGTACTCACAGCTGGCAGAGATCAGGCAGACGACGGGTCGGAAAACGTAGTGGGGGTCAGAAGCTCACTTGATTATACGTCAGGTCCAGGTGGCTCGAAAGTGTCAGCTCTCTAGCACAAAGCACGATCTGACAGAGTGACTGGCAGAGTAGCTGCTTATATGGTAGAAAGGACACACAGGTGAATGTCATCAGGCAATTAGTGCAGCAGAGTGAGTAGACAGGTGAAGGAGGAGGAGAGAGAGTGCAGGTGAAGTCCAGGAACTGGAGGTGCTGGATCCAGGTGAGGCAGTAGAGATGGAGACTGTGACAAAAGGAGAGAAAAGAAAAAAATAAATACAAAAAACACACAGTGACAACAGGAATCACAATAAACAAACAAACAAATAAATAAATATATACTTGAATAAATTCATACTTTCTATGTAATAAGGCTGCACACTTAATGCATACATTCAAAGTTGACTATGTTAATATATAATAAATAATTTGACATATAATGCTAAAAAGGAACAATCTCCTTCCTAAAGTCCTAAACTATAAAAGTAAATACATTATAATTATTTACAACAAGACAGTGTGTATGGTTTCACATAATATCCATTTCACATAATAAAATTAATATTTTGACAAGTTGTAAAATGTAATAATAATAATAATAATAACAATAAAAAATAATAATAATAATAATAATAATAATAATAATAATAATAATAATAATAAAGCATTAATAAATATTAATAATAACAGCAAAGCATTAATAAATATTAATAATAAATATTTCATTTTACTAATAGATCAATGTTATATATTTTCATATTTAAATATTAAAAACATTTTAATAAATAATATTGCAATATAGTATATAGTTGCATTTTCTTTTTTTCTTTTTCTTTTCTTTTTTTATCTGAAACTCACAGTCATTACAAACTTTAGCCTTCAGCTATGCTGTTATAAAAAATTTACTCAACACCATCTGATTAATAAGATTTGAGTGTTCAGCAGCTACAGTACGTCCAGGAATAAAACCCTTAGAGAGTTTTTGTTCAGAAAATCTTTAAGGATAGGGTGGTGTGATATGAAGGCCATTAGCACTACAACTTCAATTATTTTTATAGAACCTTGTTTTTGCTTTATTCCACTTATAGTTTGGTAATTTGCCAATGCTAAAGTTTTTATTTATTAAAGACATGTACATTTAGCCATTTTAATTTTTGCTGATCTGTTTATATGTTTTAATGTTGTGGAACATCCACATAAGTAGTTCCTGTTGTCACTTGCCATATGGCGGGTATTACCTCACCAGCCTCTCTTTCATTCTCTCTGAAATTTAATAAGACAAAATGTTTCATGTTACTGAGAAACACAAACAAGCAAACAAATAGTTAGACATACTATGTAACTCAGTCATCCTTCAATCAGACAAATCAATCAATCAATCAATCAATCAATCAATCAATAAACAATGAATTGAATGATTTTCTTTCTTAAATTAGGTTCGACATATGGTCCAGCTAGGGTTTCACAACACTGGACATTTCAGACCTCCGTTCAATAACATGTTCTTCTGTAACTTGTGTTTCCAAACATAGCAAGCCACATTACCTGAAAGAGTATCAGCGTCTGCCATTTCGGCAGCTCTAGTCACCGTCCCCGGGAGTCGCATCCAAGTATAAAACTAAAGTGCTGAGTGAAGCTGTGTGTGTGTGTGTGTGTGTGTGCGCTCACTTTACATCTATGTTAAGACTTTAAAATAACTTGTCCTATGCAAACCAGAGAAAGTTTGTGGTGTGACAGTCTCTCTCTCTCTCTCTGTCTGTCTGTCTGTCTCTCTCTCTCTCTCTGTCTCTCTCTCTCTTTCTCTCTCTGTCTCTCTCTCTCTATCTCTCTCTGTCTGTCTGTCTCCATCTCTCTCTGTGTCTCTCTCTCTCTCTCTCTCACACACACACACACACACACACACACACACACACACACACACACACACACACACACACACACACACACACACACACACAGGGTAATTAGAGAGTGTGACCAGTCATGACTGATTAGCCTGTGTACATGCATGTAAAATGTCCTCGATCTGTCATCCTCCCTTATTGTTTTTTTCCCCCAGATTATTCAAGAGCATCTCACACATATTCACACATCAACACACATTTAATACTGCTGAAGAGGCATGAACATTTTTTAAATAGAAATGACAACAAAAGCATTGTTATGGTGCATGTGCGTGTGTGTGTGTGTGTGTGTAAGAGAGAGAGAGAGAGAAAACTTGTGCATGTTGGCTACATATAAAAAATATATCATGATTTATATGAGGCAATATCTCCTGCATATGACAGGGCTCTGCATATGCCAACTTCAGAGAGAGAGAGAGGGAGAGAGAGAGAGAGAGAGAGAGAGAGAGAGAGAGAGAGAGAGAGAGAGAGAGAGAGGTTGTGGGGGGAAAAAAACCACACGAAACGCTAGATCAGATAGCAGACGGGAGGGGGATCACTGGTTGCACCGAAACACCGGAGAACACGAGGAGCCTCATCACAGTGCATGAGCGGAACATGAGATGAACGCAAGACTAAGCGGAAGACATTAACGGAACCTTCTCGGAGCTTTAAAGCGACTTCTCTGCACCAGCCTCAGGACCCTGCCGAGAGGTTCGTGCGGTACACACGGTGGATGTGCAAGTGGTGCAGGTACTGCTGACGATGAGGACCTTGCAGGACTACGACAGGAGCCGCTTGAGTTTGGAGAAGTGGTTCTACTCACAGAGTAACCCTTAATGAACCCCAGGGGGGAAGTTAAACCATGCTTTGACTTTTGACTGGAGAGTGAGACAAAACTAGAAACTCTTCTTCATAACCTATACTGAAGAAAAGGTAAGCAAAATGCAATTATTATTATTATTATTATTATTATTATTATTATTATTATTATTATTATTAATGCCATGATTCTTCCCTGAGATCTGGCTTTCAAACAGAATGAGCAGTCATTTTTTTTTGCAACCTGTAGCTATGTACAGTGTGTGTCCTGTTTGCGTGATCAGACTGGGCCACAAGTATGATGAGTGAAGAAGATGACATGCAGTTTGGTACACGCAGTATCTCTGTGTGTGTGTGTGTGTGTGTGTGTGTGTGTGTGTGTGTGCGTGTGTGTGCGTGCGTGCGCTCATTAACCTGCCAAAAGCCCCAGAGAGTCGTCCCTCTCGTAACTACACACCTGTCCTATTAGCTTTACTATAGTTACTGAATTATTCGTCATCAGTTACGACTAGACGACATGTTTTGGAGCTCAATAAATAATATAAATATTAAACCAGGAGTTTAAGGAGGTCAAGATCAAGTCCAGCTGTTTGTGCATGCGGAGTTATCATCTCGTTTTCATCTGTTGAAACAAGTCGTGTTTATTCCGTCTCTAATACAATCTCTAGTGCTATTATACATGCATGTAAGAAGTAAGGAATCAAAGTGCAAGATTCCAAACAACAATCAAAATTCAGCATTAAACAATACACAACAAATGCAAGTTAATCGAGGATCATCCTTCTTTTTTTTTTAATCAGATTAGTTAGAATCAGATCACTCTCTGCAGCTATTCTTCTAAATCGCCCCATGTATCCTGTGATCCTGTTATAGCGCAGCGCATATGGTGAAAATGTCATTAGTCGTCGCTCATGAAGTTTATTAAACCAGACTAATGGAGCAAGATGTGCTTATGCTCGTGTTCTAGCTTACGCTTGGCCCCTAATGAGATTTAGTTTTCGCCCGACCAAGCGATGAGCCATTTCTTTTAGTTACCTGTCCCCATTCACATTTCTATCCATCATTTCCATATCCTGTGCCATGTCCTAGACGCCAGAGGGGCAGCCCAGCTACACAGGAGGAGAATATTAAAATGACAGCTGTCGCTTTGGTTTAGGACTTTTCATCAGACAAACTGCCAAAGTGAGATGGGATGTCGGGGATGAACAGGCAGCTCGGGTGGAGCGATTCTTTTCTTCCTCACGTCAGCGTCTAAAAATTGCGCTGACTTCAGACAATTCCATTTGTACCGATTCTCACCGATTAAGCGGCCGCTCGGAATGACAGATAATGGGATTTTCAGCTGCATCTCGGAGTTGGGTTCGGATCTGAGTGCCGAGGCTCAGAGTTCGGCTTGATTCTCAGAATGGAGTCAGAGTTAAGCCTGCCTCCTCCGCTTCACTGATCAAATCTCCACCTGACCGGAGATCTCAAATGCTTCGTTTCCAGGAGCCTGATTAGGATGATGGGAAGTCTATGTTTTCTAAGATCTTTAATTAAAATGAACTCTTTCCCTTTCATGTTTCTAATCTTTCCAAGTCCTACTATTAAACCTGAGGGGATTCAAGTGCAGGCCCTAAAAAGGGAAGAACAAGCATCATTTGAGTCACTATTGAAGTTAAAAAGTTCATAAAGCTATTTAAATCTCATTTCCGTATCTGTCTGTCTGTCTGTCTGTCTGTAGTGTATGCACAATATGCAGAGGCCATGCACTGAAAGCAGCTACCTGTACTGAGAAAAGAACAAAACACCTGAGAAAAGAGACCCTAAAAAACTTTATTTAATATTCCCTCAGCAGTGGCTCATAGCCATCAAGTTTGTTGGGGCTGGACGACATTAATAACGGCGTAGTTTCAATCTAAATTAAGTTGAGAAGCTATGGCACTTGACTTGACAGGCTGCAATCTTGTGAATTTATAGAGTTAGAAAGTTAACATCATCCGGTCATCCGCCGTACAGTCTAGCAGCTTGTTACAGATCTATCTTCGTTCAACTGGCTTTACGACAGCAGGTACGTTTGCCAGGTTTCAGCAAGATGTCCAGCCCGACTAAAAGACGTGAAACTAGCCCAAAAATATAAAAAGGGAAGATAAATTATTCATTTTTTAATTCTCAGACAGTGTGAGAAACAAGGTCACCCTCGTGGTGCTCACACACCTCTGCTGTATAGACATTATTCCCGCTCCATAATCCCAATTTCCCTCAGAGAGTATTTTAAGACTAGCTCAATTTGGTGCAAAAAACCACTGTGACCTCTGTCAACCTTGTCAGTCTGTCAGTCTTCTACTCTTCTCCTGAGCCTCGGAAAGCATGATTCCTACCCCAGTGGGCCACTCTTAGTACTTGTTTCCCATTATTTCCCATTTTTGACTGAAAGGCACCTAATTGAATGAAACTATTGACATTTAATCAAGTCATCAGTCACTGTAGTATAAAGGTGCTCCTTCTACTGGTTACTAAAAAATAAACCTTCCGGAGGGAGATTTGGCATTTTTTGTATAAAGTTCAGCATATCATGCATCAAGAAGGAGAAGCAGTGGGTGCTCAACTGTCTTCACTCCCACTGGAAGTTGTTGAACCAAGTTGCTCCATGTTTGCATGAAGTCACTGGACACATCCAAATCTACATCTACATCCACATCATGTCCCCAGAAGTCACCAACTCTAATAGAAAATAAATGATCTCTGGTTGCTTTGTGACCGCGAGTTGCTGTATGTGTGAATGCAGCATTATATCTGTTCAATAGAAACATTTTTAATGTCATCGGTCACTCAAAAGAGCATTTCAACAGAATTACTTTGGCGCTGTTCCTATAGGCTGGATAAGTTTATTGATAAACCTATCACATCTATTTTGTGGACTGCTTTCATGAATCAGTCAAAGATATTAAGGTCAATGAAGTCTGTACATCGTTCTTTTAAAAACCCATGATGACGATGATGAAAAAGAAGGAGACAGTTTCCACCTGATTCATTCATTTTAATTTGATACAAGTTGAAAGTTTTAAAGCTCACTCTGTACACACTTCTTTTTATGAGATTTGTGCAAAGTTATGTAATCAATATTCCAAATTTCAATAATCAATTTCAAATATCAATAATCCAAATTTGAGAAGCCTGTCACTATAGGAACTGAAGATGGATACAGGTGCAGACTTTTATTGCCCATGCTGAAAAAAGACTTTGCTAATTGTGAACAGAAACAAACTAGCTAAAACATACAGGCTGTTTCTAGACTAGAAGACTAAAGCAAACACGATGACAATTAAACTCGATACATCAACAAAAATTTTACAATCAAGCCCTGAAACACAGGAATTTATACACGGGTGTTCTTCAGGTGATTATAAGTGGGACATGTGATGTGTAGAGCTGGGGAATCGTGGTCAAGCGCTGATTTGGTGTAACCATGACAAAAACATTACACAGTAAATTTTTACATAAATTATACCATTTACATGTGGCTCTACTGTATCAATCAAATACAGTGCACTGCACTAAAGTCTATTAAATGGGGTTTATTTAACCTATTTAATCATTCTTAATATATAATCACATATATAATCATCATAAATCTAAATATTCACATGGTAAGTCTATGTGACTTTTCTTGGATAACATATTGGATGTTTCATAAATACAAACACATTTGGTAGGATTTTCTCTCCTGTCTGAAGGAGTAAAAAGAGTTTCATTTGTTTTTTCATGTTGTTCATTTGTATTGGAAATTCCAGCAGTTGTTTATAGACTTTGATTAGATTTTATTAGATTGTTTAATTTTTATCCTTTTCTCAGGATAAGGCAACATCTCAAATGGTGCGTGATATAGCTACATAGCCAGAGATTATGTTAGGAAGAAACACAGTGTATTCCTGATATACTATGTATCAGCGGGTGCAGCGCAGTACAGCATGTTGAATCCTGGACTGTGGAGAGAGCGAGCTGTTCTTTCAGGCCACACGGAGCATTCAGCCACGCTACCTGGCATCGCTGTAGGATGCAGTGACCACGCCAGCTTCAGTACAGTAACAGGTGTTTCTCCCTCTGGCACCAAAAACTCAACTCTGCCTCTCGCTTCTCCTTCTCATTGACCTGTATCACATCAAATCTCTGTCTCTCTGTCTCTCTCTGTCTCTCTCTCTCCCACTCTCTCTGAGTGATTGGCCACCTGGAGGATGACTAAAATACCACAGCATGAAGCCGGTAGTCACCCCTCAAACACTCACACGCACACACAACCTCTACCAGACCGGTTTCCATGGTAACCTCTATATCCCTTCATTTCTTCATCTGATTCTTTTATTCCTGTGCACTGTAAGGATCAAGCAGTACGTATTCTTGTATGTGTGTGTGTGTGTGTGTGTGTGAGTGTGTGTGAGTGTGTGTGAGAGAGAGAGAGAGAGAGAGAGAGAGAGAGAGAGAGAGAGAGAGAGAGAGAGAGAGGAAATTATATGGCTCAGTTTTTTCATTATCGCTTTTATCCGATCTAAGGCTCCGCAGATATTCACACTCACTGATATAGCAGCACCTCAAGTGTGTGTGTACCTAAGCCTCTGGCATGAGTACAGTGTGTCACCAAGACCCTTGGAATTGGATGTGTGTGTGCGTGCAAGTCTGTGTATATGTGTGTATGTCTCTAGCCTCTGTGAGATAGGCATCTATTATTAGAAAGGCAGATCAGTTGAGTCAGGCAGGGACCAGGCGCCTAAATCCGGACCCCATGGGCAGCTTCCAAAACAGGACACTCAGAGAAATGACACAGCACCAGGAACAGACAAATAATGACAATCATTAAAAAAAAAAAAAAAAATGGTACTGAGAGTTATGATGAAGATCAGAAGGTGTAGTGTAGTTTAATCCTCACCCCCACAGAAGATGACAGTTGTATGTGCCACTGCACTGAAGTGAGGTGTGGATTTGAGTTTCGCAGGAAAAGTGTGAAAATTGGCTAATTTTAATTTGTTATATCTGCTGCGGTGCAGACCCGTGCATTTATAGAGGCGCAGGGAAACACTCGGGCTGTGCACACAATCCCAGAGTAACACATCATTAACACTTGACTTGAAATCTGCTTTCATCACTTCCATTTTTGTCTCAGATTAGTTTTATATGAGGTGATGAAAGTAAGTGTGTATGTGTGTGTGTGTGTGTGTGTGTGTGTGTATGTGAACTTAGTTTTTAAAATAGCAAAACAATTAAAATCAAAGTGATTTGTGTAAATTCATTTAAAGCATGATACTAGACTTTGATCCTTTTATTAAAAATCACACTGTAGGATTTCTACAGCGCTAAAAATGCTGGGTTTTTTCACCATTAAAAGCAATTTCCTTGTTCTCAGTTTGGCTGTATAAATAAATTTTCATTTGATCTATTTAATTTTCAATTAATTTTCAATTCAATTTCAGTTCCAGATTAAACGTCATCTGGAACGATTACTAAGATTGCATTTTTAATCATTTAATAAATGAAATGCATTAAATGCATTCTGCTGTGCATCTTTTTTTTTTTATTGTATTTTTGTCATTTATTTTCTTTTTTTTTAATATCTTTGAGTCATTGATCCTATTTTAGTTTGAATTAATATTAAATCAGTTCATATTAATGTGATATTTAATAAAAACTGCTGTTACACTCTTATGCAGCATGTGAGCTTTTATCTATACTCACAGTTCTGTCAAAAACTCAACAATCCTACCACTAACCCATCTGTAGCAGGATATCGACTCTAGTTGAGCATCAAATGCATTTATTATTGTGTTTATATCTGTGTTGCGTTCTGAGAATGACTTTGCTTGGCTTGGTAAAGCCCTAAAATGCATTTTCAGCACATTTCCAGCATTATAAGGCTTTTTCCAGGGTAATGCAGATCAAATATTTACACATATAACATGGCTTTGCCATAAATAAAAATATATAAACAAACCCTAACCGGATGCACTGAATAACGTTAGTATTGCATTCTGCTAGTAGCTCATGCTACACTTGTTCTAATGTTTGTTAGCTTGTAGTTTTTTGGTGCTTTCATGCCTTTATTATTAAAGATATTAAAAGATATCAGCATCCAGATGCTAAGTTTCTTATAAAACTTTAAAAAAGTCCTTTCAGTAAATCTGGAATTAAATCATTGTGTAACTTTAGTTTCTGATTTCTGTCCAATGCTACGTTTTGTGGAAACTGCTAACATTATAATTAACTCCGTTAAGAGACATTTCTGACATTGTAGCCACCAGTGAGCACACAGACAAGCTGAAATGATAAAATTACCAAATACTTTGTGAGTGTTATTAAGTGCTGTTTATTGCAGTAGTTACAAATGAAGCATTTTCAGTTTCACATGGGATACTATTGATACACAAGTTTAGAAATTATCCAAGCTTGTGTAGAAAAAGTTTGATTGATTATTGACCTCACCTGGTACTTTTTCACAGGTCCTTGGGATTAGTGGAGAGACAGCAGAGAGGCCTGGTATCCCAACCACTGGTTTGTCCTGACTGGGCCAAGTGGCATGAGTGTGGGAAAGACCCCTCGCTACAACGTCGTGTCATCGTCGGAGGAGGACGTCCATCACCACAGCAACATGCCTGCCCTCGGCAATGGCTTTGGAAATGGTAAGATCCAGACGCGGCGAAAGCCACGCAGCCGCTTCGTTAACAAAACCGGACAGTGTAACGTCAGCTTTTCACATATGGAAGAGCAATCACAGCGCTACTTGGCCGACATCTTCACGACCTGCGTGGACATCCGTTGGCGCTGGATGTTTTTTCTCTTCTCTCTCGCTTTCATTCTGTCTTGGCTGGTGTTCGGTTTCATTTTCTGGCTCATTGCTCTGGTACATGGTGACTTTGACAGAATTTCCAGCGAAGAGTTCACACCCTGTATCATGCAGGTCAACAGTTTTGTGGCAGCCTTTCTGTTCTCAGTCGAGACTCAGACAACGATTGGTTACGGCTTCCGCTGCGTGACTGAAGAGTGTCCGCTGGCTGTATTTATGGTTGTTGTACAGTCTATTTTGGGTTGTATCATAGACGCTTTCATGATAGGTGCCATCATGGCCAAAATGGCCCGACCCAAAAAGCGTGCACAGACATTGCTATTTTCGCACAATGCCGTCATCGCGATGCGTGACGGAAAGCTGTGCTTGATGTGGCGCGTAGGAAACCTGCGCAAAAGTCACATCGTGGAGGCTCATGTCCGAGCACAGCTGATCAAGCCCAGAGTGACGGAAGAGGGTGAGTACATCCCGCTTGACCAGATCGACATCAACGTTGGCTACGACAAAGGAATCGACCGTATCTTCCTTGTCTCTCCTCTGACCATCATCCATGAGATAAACGAGGAGAGCCCATTCTTTGGAATTTGCAAACAGGATCTGATCAGTGAAGACTTTGAGATAGTGGTGATCCTCGAGGGCATGGTTGAAGCCACGGCGATGACCGCACAGGTGCGCAGCTCTTACTTGTCCAGCGAAATTTTATGGGGTCATCGCTTCGAGCCAGTAGTGTTTGAGGAGAAGAACCACTACAAGGTAGACTTTACACACTTCCACAAGACTTATGAGGTGCCCTCTACACCATCCTGCAGCGCCAAAGACATGGAGGATAGCAAGTCATTGCACTCTAGCTCTAATTTCTGTTACGAGAATGAGTTGGCGTTCAGCAGGGAGGAAGACGAGGAGGACGGTATAAGGGGAATTTTGGGGACTGAGATGGAAACCTTATCAGCCAGCCTGAACTCTGACCAGAGATCACACCATAAAGAGTCTGAGATATGATCTCGGACACGGCCCCTTGACATTCATCTCTAGAGAGTTTTATTTAAAAGTAGATCTTCTCCGTCCCTTTAGTTTTGGCTTGAACTGACATATACAAAGCAAAGCAAGTGCCAATATGAACCACTGACCCCCGCTGACTTAGTGCCATGGTGTAGCCAAGGGCAGGCATCGGTATGTTCATGACTGTTGCTGGATGGCCTTCCTGTAGGAAAACTTGAATTAGGATTCCTTGTTTCATGCTGTAGTTTGCAGTGATAGCTTTAATTGATATCGTAATGCAATACCGAGCTATCCTGGGTGCCAAAATCTGGTCAGACATACCTACTGCTAGGTACTTTTGGTACCTTCTCTTAGTTTTGTATAATTCTCCCCTGAAAATAGATCCTTCTTACACCATTATACACTCATCAGCACAACAATTAACATAATCTAGAATCACAATCCCTTTTGTTCGGTAGAACTCAAAGCAATAAAATGAACCCTAATAATAATAATAATAATAAAGATTTGTTGTATGCTGTAGCACTTCAATCACTCACCAACATTTTGGTTAAATAAAAAGTGATTTTAAATCTTTTTTTTTCAATATCAACACTAGAAAACGTTGAATTGACCTTCATTTAAAGAAAACAAGATGGCACCCAGGCTAGCAGATAGCTAGAAATCTTAGTGTCTTATATCTTCAGAAGTGTGTAGATTAATCTGTGTGTGTGTGTGTGTGTGTGTGTGAGTGTGAGTTTTAAAAATCAGCATTTTTCTAGAGACAGATTACCCTCCACACACACAGACGACACATCCAGCTCCAAACACACACTCGTTCATGCTCAGGATGCACTCTCTTGCACAGCATGCGAAGCTCAGAGAGGAGAAAACGTCAATGAATGTTGGTTGCGTCGAAATCAGGACTGTTTAATTGCACCAAAATTATGTGACAGTGCAAATGATTGAGCAGGATGTCTCTTATATCATATATCACTTCTGAACACTATATCGGATGCGTTTGAGCTTCGAGCTTTATTGGAGGCTGCTTGCACAATAACTGAAAGTAACACTATAATGATGACAATTGAAAAGAAAAAAAAAAAAAGCTCCTGAAATTGAAACCAAATAGAAAAAAAATCTTGGTTATAAAAATCTCCATATCATGACTACCAGACCTTGAAGACAATGAGCAGGACTCATGGTTTAAAGGGTTATTAATGTACAAGGGCACAGTGCAATACAGAGCATTACTCTTCTGCTAAGTGATGATGATGCTGATGATGATGATGCAGTGCTTAAAGATAGCTCTATATCTGGGCAATGAGGAAGTGTTTAACAGTCAGACTGAAGGACTGTGGAATATCAGAAATGTCTATAACATGTTACAAAGTATTCCGATAAGCTTAAAATCACATATTTCTCCCCACACATGATCATATTTGACACACGCCTGTGACTTTAATCCTCTATAACATCTGATCACATGAGAAACACATGGAAGTGCATTTTTAAACGAATATCCCCTGAAATTGCACATGTAAAATTGCCCATGTGTAGGATATTTTTTAATAGCAGATGTGCAAATGAACGAATCTTGTGTAGAAAATCACATGCGAATCAACTCACGTGAAATGAATAATAAAAAAAAAATGATCATGTGGATATTTTTGAATCACATGTGGAAATCACATGCAGAAATCAATGAATAATAAAAATCACATGTGAATATTTTTCTAAATCACATGGCAAAATAAATGACAGAATTATTTTTAATCACATGCAGAAATTACAAGAATAATAATAAATACATCACACATGGAAAAAATGACTCGTAACAAATCACATGTGAATTGTTTTTATGTGTGAAAAGAAATGAATCACTAACAAAAAAAAAATCACTTGGAAATAAATAAAACATTTAAAAAAAACACGTGAAAATAAATGACTAACAAATCGCATGTGAATTGTTTTTTTTTTTTGTTTGTTTTTTGTTTTTAATAAATGAATCTTGAAAAAATCTCATGTGAAAGGAAACAAATCACAAAAAAAAAAATCACATGAATCATTTTTAATCACATGCAGAAATGAAATGAATGATATGAAAGAACAATCACATGCGAAAATACAAGAATAATCATTTTAAAAATCACACGTGGAAATAAATGACTCGCATGTGAATTGGGTTTTTTAAAATTACGTGTGAAAAGAAATGGATCTTGGAAAAATCTCATCTGAAAGGCAATAAATCACTAACCAAATGAATCACGTGGAAATCCATGAATCATAAAAAAAAATCACATGTGAATTGTTTTGGAAAATTCTGTGTGAAAATAAATGAATCGTTAACTAAATCATATGAGTCCTTTTTTAAAAAAAAAATCACATGAATCAATTTTAGAAATCCTGTGAAAATAAATCATCGACCAAAAAAAAAAAATCACCTAAGAATCATTTAAAAAATTTCATATGAAAATAAATGAATCACAGATCAAAAAATTGACTTGTTAAAAAATCCACATGTAAAAAATGTAAAGCTTTCACACGTGTGTATTTTTCACACGTGACTCATGAGATTATTCACTCTCCGTAAGGGTTATCAGCAACACGGTCCCGGTTTAGGTAATACACAACAGTGCCACACGCTCTAAACCCCTGCCACTATTACTACCGAGCGTGATGATGATCTCCCAGATACCTCGCTCTCTTTTAAAAATTACACAAAGGTCGGGGAGGGGCTGGCGGCACACGGAGACGTGTGAAACAAAGGAGAAATAAATGAGCAGAGAGTTCACCCACTCACCCCATCCATCACTTCTCTCTGTGGGAGAAAACGAGTGTGCCTGATTAAATAAAGAAGGCATTATGTAAGATAATTTTAATAAATTAAACGGCTCGCAGAGACAGATCACAAGCAGGCTTGTTCTCTAAAAAAGAGGGATACTAGAGAAAAGAGAAAAAGAAGGCAGAGAAGCACCAGGCCTTCCTCGTGTTCATCCAGACAAACCTGGATATCACTCTGCTATTTATGAAAACTTCTCACAGTCTGGGAAACTGGGTCATGGTAATGCAGAAACTTGCTGGCTGGGGGACGATTGAACATGACAAAAATTAATTCCTTACAGTGTCATCCTTTCGGGGTTTTTTTTTTCGTTTTTTAAACCAATCAATCCTATTAGTACATGATGATTTCTAATATTATGACCCTCTTAGTCAGATATTCAGATAAAGAGACCAATTTATTCATTTCTTCATCTATCAGGAAGCACATCAGGTTGTTTTCCCTAGTCAGAGTTGTTCGGGACTTCAGAGCTTATCCCAGGAATACAGCCGAGATAGAACATCGGTTTAGCTTTTCTACCTACTGCCATGCTTCTGGGAATTCTGAGAAAGCTGAAGAACTTACTAGAAACTTGCACAGACATGAGCGGTAACCCGAGCTCAGTATCGAGCCAGGAACCTTGGAGCTGGTGGCCAAGCTGTCCGCTGTAAAAATAAATCAAACAGTAAATATGCTTATAGGCAGAAATATACATGAGATTTATTTATTTAATTAATTTATTTGAAATCCAACTTCCCTGATGGAATCTCGTCCACTTTCTGTTTCTGTTCATCAGTTTCTGATGAAATGTTGGTTTTTCCAAAATCTTCATGGACAGTAGCAATGCAAATAAACCTGAGTGACCTGAAACGAGGATAAATCCTCATCAAGATCAGATCTCATGCGAGCTCAGATCCCCCTATCATCCCTTTCATACCCACTCCTAATCTGATCTACTCTAGTCAGCAACGTCTTCTTAATCAAACAACAACAGATGAAGGCTGCATATGGTTCTTAAGAGGTTATGCGGATTTGTACAGAGATCTTGCCATTTATTTATTAGTGACTCTCACCCACATGACATTTCCCGCCCGTGTTGGGCAGCCATCTGCAAAACGATCCTTAAATAACATAATCAGAATCAGAGACAGACGATTCAGCAAATGTAAAGCCCATGGCAATAGCAACATAGTCACAGCGCAAAAGCTGAACAGAGACAATCAGTCAGACACAAAGCCTGTATCTCAGCAAACACTGACAAAGGTTTAAGAGGGATTTACAGTCACACGGTATAAGAGATTAGACGTCTATGCATATTCATTCTAATATTTATGCTATAGATAAAAATAGACTTTTAAGCTATCTGGAGGAGGAGGAAGATAAGTAAATATTAATGAATACAGTGTGAGATTTAATCACGGAGATTTAATAGACTCCTATACACGTGCCAAATCTAAGCGGTCACTTCCTATTTCTATACCCTTCCATTTCTTCTATATTCTATTACAAATTCTAACAAAATAAAAGCCACTATCAAATATGCAACGTGTAAGAAAGGATTTCGAGTTGCGAGTGGAAGTCTCATTCTGTATTTCAGATTAGTTTGTAAAACATAATGGTAAAAGAAATATTGTTATTTAGAACAAAAATTGTTCAGAAAAAAAAAAATGAATCCAAAGGTCATATGATTCATGGACTATATTGCATGAACAGTAGTTCATCTCTCTTTTTGTTTTGTTTTGTTTTTTATAAAAAAATCAGTCATAGATGTCTTCCTTCAGATTTCAAGATCTACATATTTAACTTTGTATTTTAAGAGCTGAAAATACACTGGATGCAAAAATGAGGTATGAAATTAAACAGGATGTGATCAACTTGAGGTGCATTGGTGGGGTTTGTTTTTTTGTGACTGTTAATGTCTGGAAATGTGTGTGTGTGTGTGGGTGTGTGTGTGTGTAACATCATTACATAAGCTGTTTACCCTAAGAGTCTGAATCCCCTTCCTAACTTTGGTGCAGCTCAGCACATACATATATATTTATACACACACACACACATGTTCAGAGACACTTGAGCTTCATGTGGTAGCATTACTTCTATCATGGCCTGCTATGTTCAACCCAAACCAAGCCTTCACAAGACTCCACAAGTTCCCTCTAAATTACAATTAAATATTTGACAGTATACCATTTCTATTTTTTCAAACCAATAAAAAAGGCTAGAATATTTTCAATGGTGCTGATGTTTAACCTGTATTTTTTCCATTGGTCATTTGATTTTGGTTGTTATTACTTATCTATTATGTACCAACTGCTGATACTAAGTACAGGAAACATATATACTCACCATCCATGCTGCATAGTCATTGATTTATCTAGCGTGACAGCACAATACATAAAATCATACAGATACAAGTCAGGAGCATCAGTTCACATCAAATATCAGAAATGGGAAAAATGCTGATCTCTGTGACCTTGATCATTGCATGTTTGTTGGTATCAGATGAGCTGGTTTTGAGTATTTCAGAAACTGATCTGGGATTTTCAAACACACCAGTCTCTAGAATTTACACAGAATGGTGTGAAAAACAGAAAACATCCTGTGAGACTGAACTGCAGACTTGCCAATGATGAAAGACAATGATGAAAGATTTACTATAGTCTATAGTAACTCAAATAAGCACTTCTTACAACCTTGGTGAGCGGAAAAGCATCTCAAAATGAACAACACCTCAGCATAATTAAACGTACAAACCTATAGGTGGATGAGTTACAACAAAGAAGACCACATAAGGTTCCCCAAAAAATCTGAAGCTATCATGAGTACAGGCTGAAGACCAGGTGATTTGGTGATTAGTCTGTGCTAAAGATGATTTTTGTCTTTGGCTGACAGAAAATAAAAATAAAAAAGATAATATATATATATATATATATATATATATATATATATATATATATATATATATATATATATATATATATATATATATATATATAAATACAGTAGATAGATACTACTTACAGTAATGCAGCCAAGGGTCACAGTTAACAACACACGTAAATATGGGCCTAAATAATCTTTAAATAAAGGGAAAACGACTATCAGGAAAAAAGGACCTTGACTAGTCTATTTTTTTGACAAACACAAAAAGACTAAAAGCTCTCTTAATGCTGCAGGAGAGTGTATGAGCCTCGGAGTCCTCGACTGAGAAATGAGCCTCTGGCTAGATTAAATTGAGGTGAAAGGTACAGCAGCACAACGCAGGTAGAGACCACTTACATAAAAGACTGACATCCAGAAACCCAAAAGCTTAGCTCACTTTATCCGACCGTCTCAGTAGACCTGGAGACAATCACGGAGCTAATCACGGATCTCTGCTTTCGCTCTAACCATGATTGTATTTACTGCTGTTTTTTCCCCAGCCAGATGATGTTAGACAGAGTTGTGTTCATTTGTTAACTGTCATTCAGAAAGACACTGGCATCATGAACAGACATAGCTATCAAACAACATCAGCCTCGTTATTATCGCAGATCTACCCATAATATATTGAAATTGCCAGTAGCCAGGGTAATAGGAAAAAGATGTAAAGTCAAGCAAGGAGAAAAAAATAAAAGACCTCATGGAGAGATAGCCAGTGAGTGACATGTACAGATATTTAAACTTGTTTCCATGGGAACACAAATGCCCTGAAAGAAGAACTGAAGAGGGTGGACGATGTAGCGTGTGCACACACACATGCAGTGAGAGAGAGAGAGAGAGAGAGAGAGACTTTTGGATTGTCATCTCCAAAATTAATCAATGTTGTCTAAACTCCCTGTAATGAAAATATCAGTGCTTCAAAGCAACATGAATAATTCATCACAAATTACACTCACACAAAGCAGCCTTCAGAAATTTCATCAAGAAGCACACACACCTGCTGTTCACTCGTTTTCTCTTTCTCTCTCTCACACCTACACAGACCTAAAACGCAACAAAGACCACCATCAGCAAAACTAAAAGAGTACACAAAATGCTACAGATTTAGATCCAGGTCTCATCAGTATAAGCTAGCTGATCTGGGAATTACACCGGGAAATAACGCGTCCTCGTTCTTTCATCAATTTTTGAAAAGCGGTACACAGCAAAATCCCCCGTGTTAAATTAACACCTACTGTGCTCAGATAAGACCAGCTGGACTCAGATGGAGCAAATTGTTCATTTAACACTCTAGGTGTTAGGATTTGGCTGTGCACACCTACATAAAGCATCACCGTGTTCTCCAAGATGGGAAACATAGCGACAGTTTGGCACAGTCGTGGTGCAGATGGAAAGTTGTGTAGGACAACATCTTAACTCCCAAGCTGCATTCCTAACTTATGTTATCAGGATCGTATTGTTAAACGCCTAAAACATAGTTCATTTATTTCATTTCCTAAAATGCCAGAGAAAGAAACACATTTACAAACCAAACAAGCTAGCTGATTGAACTAGCTAAATTACAAACCTTAACTGGCTAGTTTACCAAACTCGAGCTTAATTTAGCTTAACAGAATTCTTTGAGTTTGACGTTGAATGTAAAAGGCAGGGCTTTCATTTATACTAATGGAAAAAGGGGTTTAAAAAGAAAAATCTCAGGGCATGGGAAAAATGTAATGAGTACTGAAGGTCAAAATGAAAATGTTAGAGGAGTAAAAAATTGTTTAAGTTACTGAGTTACTCAAGTATTTTCCATTTGTTCTGATGAATAGAAAGGTTTTTATATATGTTTCTAATGTCAGACCCTACAGGATTTTGAGACTTAGAATTAAGCAGGTTTGGGCACGGAGACCTCGTGTGATGCCATCACAATGCGCGTTCAGCCATATCCCTCTTCAATTCGCGCGGAATGGGTAAAGCTAAGGTAGAAATTAAATACATTTGTGTCTTCACAGGAGTTTTAAACGAGGCTTCAGTACTTGCAATTTCGCAATTCAATAAAAATTAAAAAAAATCCAAGGTGGAAAATATACATAAAAATGCAGCAAAACAAAAGAAAGCATTTTTGGCCGCAGCAATCACAATAAAAACTGAGTGTAATGTGCTATATTCGCTAACACAGGATTATTCACAACAACACTTTGAATCCACTGATATTAAGCTTGTGTTTAGGTGATGGGACACTTCGCTTGATAGCCCTGCATGTAGACCATATTGCTAATTAATAATCTCATTGGCTCTGATTCTGCTCACTCCCCATGCTAGCCGTGAAGCATCCTGATCGACAGCTCACACCCGTTCTCTCTCCATCAACTCTACCATGATTAATAGCTCATCAACCATCCATTTTATCCTCTATTTTCATTCATACATTGTCTACCGCTTATCTGAACTATTCTCGGGTCACAGGGAGCCTGTGCCTATCTCAGGTGTCATTGGGCATCAAGGCAGGATACACCCTGGACGGAGTGCCAACCCATCGCAGGGCACACACACTCTCATTCACTCACGCATCACACACTATGGACAATTTAGAAATGCTAATCAACCTACAATGCATGTCTTTGGACCGGGGGAGGAAACCGGAGTACCCGGAGGAAACCCCCGAGGCACAGGGAGAACATGCAAACACCACACACACATGGCGGAGGCGGGAATCGAACCCCCAACCCTGGAGGTGTGAGGCAAACGTGCGAACCACTAAGCTACTTGTTTATAAATGAGTAAAGAATACGTTAATCATTTGGGTTTAAGGAGACTTGTGATTCAATAATTTGCAGAGTCTCGCTCATGTAGTTGTATGTATTAATTTTAGCGATAGAGCGACATCTACTGGTAGAAAATAGAAATGACAGCCTGAGCCAAAAGACAAGTGGAGTGAAAGATCATATTTATACAGGTGAAATAATGGATATAGAAAGGAAAAGTAAACAACAAATATACAACAAATGAGTCAGCAAAGCATTGCTGAAGATGTAGCTGCTTATACGTTTATTATAAATTATTATAAATTATCATTTTATATTATTTATACTGAAACTTCAATTCTCGTATCTGATTGGTCAGAAGGGTTTAGGTTTATATAACAGCAGCTGTAGCAATAGCTGTCAGAGGTCTACATTAATGCGGTTGTTCTGATACAGTATCATTTCTATAGCTAACTGACAGGGACCACATCCCTCCAACCATCCATTTTCTGTACTGCTTTTCCTACACAGAGTCGCAAAGGACCTGGGGACTAGCCCGGGGTCGTGGGGCACCCTGGACAGGGTGCAAATCCATCACATGGCATGATCACACACCTTCACTTACCTATTTCGAGATGCCATTAAGTCTACAATGCATGTCTTTGGACTGGAGGAGGAAACTGAAGTACATGGATGAAACCCCTAAAGCATGAGGAAAACATGTAAACTCTCAAATGAAGGGCAGAGATGGAAAGTGAACCCCCAACCTAGGAGGTGCGAGGCAAGCATGCTATTTAAAAAGGAGATCAATTCAAATCAGTCAAGAAGATATAAAATACTTTTGAAAGTAATTAATGTATCAAACAAATCAAGTCTGTATTTGATTTTTAGACTCATAAAATGCATTTGATTTAGTTTTTTCTTACTATCCAGCTTCAGGGCATTATATAATACTGCATAACTACATAAAATGAGGGCAAAAGTAAAGATGATTCCATGGACCAAGGGAATAAACATGAGGGATTCCTCATGTTTATTCCCTAAACATTTATTATTTATATAAGGAACCCTGGGGAATGGAAATGTTCAGGTTCAGTGAGCCAAAATTCCCATTGGAGACCTAGGATGGATCCATCTGTCATCACTGTGACACATTTGTGATGCCATAAACACCATTTTGATCTATAAATTCTCATAATATTTAGTCTTTTTTCAAATACTCATATGTTTGGATCAGAGGTCTGATGAGAAGGTGCTTCTGGCTCTCTAGATAAGGAGAAGATGTAGAGAAGGGTCCTCTGCTTTACAGGGGTTGTTGAAGAGGGTCCTTTGCTAGTTGTGCGCTTTAATTTTTTTTTTTAAATTTATCCTTTATTTATCCAGGAAAGTCCCACTGAAATGCAATATCACTTCTTCCAGGAAGTGATGGTCAAGATGGCAACACCAACAGAAAGAATGATTTCACAAATTAAAACATATTCAATACATAAAAGCAACACAGAAGACATACCAAAAAGGGGTAAGACATGTCCAGTGATGTCCATAACAATTTATAGGTGCATCATGGCGGTTTTCCACATGTCGCTATGCACCCATTCATTGGATAGGACCAGTTTCGAGAGTCACTGGTACAGAAGCTCTTCTTTTATTTTTTTGGAACACTGTTTTTACAAATCACATCTAATGTGTTTACTAATGAAAAGTGTGCTTTCACCTCTACTACATAAAATATTTAAAGCTTTAGCACTTGCTTTAAGACTGAAGATTCCTCCATGATTTTAGCTTGGAGATGAAAAACGGCTTATGTTCAGCAACTTCGCTAGGCATCAATACAGTATGAGCATATTAAATATCCTTCTCCTAACAGAGAGAAAGAGAATATGGCTTTAAATTCTACTAGAGGCATTACAAGAGATATATTCAGACAGTATTCTAGGAAGTTCCATTAAATATTGAAATGATTATCCTTTATCCCCATAGGGGCAAAAGACAAAGTAGAGAAGATTAATTGTAGGTGCAGTGGCCCTGAGGGAGCAAACAGGGGAAGAATGATGAGAATTTTACCCAATAAAGGTATTGAAGAAGAAAGGCCATAAGGGGCAACAAAGTGTCCTATGGCAGTTTTCGGGACAAGTTTGTATCGTCCAATTACTGACTCACAACTTCGTGCTTGATTACGGTCAATAATATTACATTGCTGCTTAGAATGAGAGAGTAAAAACTAAACTAAAATAATTCATACTCAGAAGGAGATAGGATAATATGGTGTAATCTAGCTAACACTCCAGCTATAATTGTAGCTAGCTAATTCATTGCAAATTATAAACAAATCATAAACAGCCTTGTGTTATGGGAGCTACATTGTATTTGAATAGGTCTCGTTATTACCAATGTCTTCTAATATAAATAAAGTGCAGCAAAAGTGAGTTAAGATTTAAAAGCTCATTTGCATAAAGCAGTTTTTATTAATATAACTGTTGAAAATGACAATAATATATAAAGAATCTCTCATCATCAGATCTTTTCAGGCTAATGCGTTCATTTGGTTTGTGAGGTATATGTCTAGGACTTGAAACAGGTTAGACAGAGAGAGAGAAAAAGACATTGGTCTTTACACTAAACACTAAATGTAACAAAATGTCACTAGCTAATCCTTTGCTAAAGAGAGAGAGAAAGAGCCTACACATCAAAAAATGTAAAAAATAAAACAAATAAATATGATTATGAAAATGAAATTAAAAATAAACAATAAAATAACTAATGTATATGCAAAATGTACATACAGAATAGTAAGATTATTATGAATTAATGCAGATTTGTTAAACTTGAGACATGATTGGTCAGGAGGCACACACACACACACACACACACACACACACACACACACACACACACGCTTAAGACTTCCTTTACAGCGGAATTCTGAAGGTTCTGGTCTCAATACAAATTTTGAAACACGTCTGCTTTAACTGAACATATGGTACAGATACAGTTGACTTTGTTTTTGTAAAGAGGCGGTGGATGAGAGAACATTATCAAAGACCAACGCCACATCCTTCTGAACAAACGTTTTTGGAAACGTCTGAACGTCGTTTTCAGTCTGATTTTATTAATAAAACAGGTCAGGTCAAGCAGTGGTTACATTTCAAATGAACTAAAATGGCTATAAAAATAAATTATAACAAATGTGTGACAGATTAGGGACAGACCAAAGAAAGATCTTAGCATCAGAATATATCTAATAAAAATAAATTAATAAACCCATTACCTTTATGTATAAATATTAAAGATTATTTTAAGCCCATATACGACACACATAAATAGTGAAAAGTGCAGAGATACAGGGATGCAATCAGATCTTTCTATTTGCTGCCCGATTCGAAAAGCTTCATTCTCTCCTGAAAAGAGACATGTCCTCTCATACTCTGAGAAGGGAAACAAAAAGTTCAAATCAGCTCATTTTCCTTTTACAGACGTACTGCATTTTGCTCAAATAGTGACCAGGTTTCAAACCTTGGATCTGGTTGGCTGGTTTGGTTTAGTTCGGTTCTTCATGAAGTCAGGATTACTTTTTGACTTCATCACATCTACAGTATAAAACACACACAAAATTTATGTTTGTGTGTGCCCCTCCAAGAAAACCAACAAAATTACATGCGTTTACTCACCATAACTTTGGCTTCGCTGTCTGCAAGTCTCAGCACTGCGCTTAACAAAGACAGCTGGAGCTCTGACGCCTGAAACGCTCAACTCATTAAGCAGCTTCTTACAATGCTGAAGAGCACATAATAAAAATTTAAACATCTATGGAAGATTCTAGACATTTTATTTGGTGAAAACATGTGCATACATTCATTGTCTACCGCTTATCCGAACTATTCTCGGGTCACGGGGAGCCTGTGCATCAAGGCAGGATACACACAGGACGGAGTGCCAACCCATCACAGGGCACACACACACAAGCAATCACACACTACGGACAATTTAGAGATGCCAATCAACCTACCATGCATGTCTTTGGATTGGGGGAGGAAACTGGAGTACCCGGAGGCACGGGGAGAACATGCAAACTCCACACATACACGGTGGAGGCGGGAATTGAACCACCAACCCTGGAGGTGTGAGGCAAACATGCTAACCACTAAGCCACCGTGCCCCCCACATGTGCATACAGTGCCTGTTTATTAACATCAGCATGGCTACAGAATTCAGGAGGTCCAAAAGAAGAAATCTTACTCTGTTTACAGCCTGTAGCTCCTCCTTTAGTGAGCTGATCTCTTGCTTCAGACACTGAATTTCTGACTCCTTCACTCTTAATGCCACCTAAAACATACATGCATTTGGTTTATTTTTCCATTTGCAACCTTGTGTCTAATCTATGAACTCAGATCAGGTGCTAGCTAAAATATTAGTCCAAAACTCAAACCATGTACTAAAATCACCAAAACCATTACTGCTGTTGGCAAAAAATATCAGAATATTAACTAAAATCATATTTTTAATAAACTAGTACAACACACACAGAAAGGATTAAACCCTTATCCCTGAAGATGTGAAGCAATCATGCTAACAACTAAGCCACTATGCCCCTGGTTTAATTACTATTAGAACTTATAAAAAATAGCAAGCATGTGTAGTAATTAATTAAATAATTTTTACCTCCAGCTGAATCACATCTTTGCACTGAGAGGGCTCTGCTTGGTCCTCTCCTCCATTCACACAAGACTGCATTAGGGAGAGTTCAGCCACCAAGCGCTTATTCAGCTCCTAAGGTAAGGAATCATACAGACACACCCCAATTTATCCCAATACCCTAATATACTACATAAATAAATAGCTGTTTTTTCTGATGTTGCTCTAAAGAATCACCAAACCGTTTAATACGACCAAAACTATTATATAACCAGACATATGAATCTACTAAAAAGTACAGCATATAAATAAAATTAATATTTCTTTTACATTTCACATTCCAATTTGCCTTTGTAAACAATTTTCTTTTAGAGCAACACTGAATTTAAACGTTTTCTTTTGATTTGCAACGTACTTGATTGCGTGTGTGGAGTTCCTGGTTTTCTCTCTCTACAGAGCTCAGGGCTTGTCTCTCGGCCTCTATGGCTCGAGTCAGGTGTGCATTGTCCAGGCATTTCTGTGAGTACTGCTCAGACAGCACTTCCAGCTCCCTGTGTAGCGAATCCAACTCATCTCTGAACACCACAAACACAAAAGATTGGCAGGATTCCAAAGTTTAATGACCAAGCATTATTCCTATTCCTTTGAGCCTTCAATATAGATATTTAGATATCCTGCTTCGGAACTCCAATCATTTTCCAGATAAAGGGAACGTAAATGCTGACACACTTACTTAAATTGGACACGCAGCTTGTTGATGTCTGTGCTGGCTCCGTTCTGTTGAGCTTTTTGACTTTTCTCCAGTTCCTCTTTATGGGCTTTACGCATGGCCTCAATGGCTACACATGCACACAATAAATCAATATCAAATGATCCAACAATGGAATTATGAGCCAGTAAAGCAGAGCTGTTAAGAGCACCATTAGAGGGAAAAAATTTGAGGGAGAAGGAGCCTGACAATGTGGTGTTTACAATGGTAAAGTAGGCTCATCGAAGAGCATTAATCAACCCAGCAGCAAACAGTGCTTTCTGGGTAGACAGACTGACAAGTCTGAAGGTAGTAATACTGATGAACCTTGTCCTGAACTGAGCCTGTGCTTGATCGTATCTACCCAACTCATCAATAGGTATTATAAAATTGGTCTTGTACCTGCGATTGTGGCATTGGTTTCTTCCTGGAGTACCCTCTCTTTCTCTTCCAGAAGCTGTTCCACCTCTATCTGGTGTTGCCGCTGCATCTCCTCGATCACCCTCTGATGACTCTGCTCCATGCTGCTGAAGCCAAGTTCACAGGTGACCTAAACACACAAGCAAGGAAAATACAAACACACACAATATTGCAATTCCAAACAAATCCAAAAGAAGGTCTTCTGGACTGCAAATCAATTGTTCTACACTGGAATTGTATTGCTTACAAGGTTGGTTAATGTACCAGTAGACGTCATTATCATTCAATTAGTGAAAATCAGACTGAAAATTGCATTGAGCCAAGATGCAGCCCAAATCCAGTCTTCATGTCAGAAAAATGTACTGAGTACCTCCACAGATGAGTACCTTCAGTGTCTCCAATTCCTGTTCATAGGCCTGTCGCAAGGTGTTTGCATCTCCTCTGTGAAGCTCATCTTCCAAGCATCTAACCTGCAGCTCCAGTTCGCAGATTCTTTCTTTCATAGTGGTCACAGAAAGTATTGCATCTCCGTTATTGGATTCTGTCGGGGTCACAATCTGTGTCTGGTTCTCAGTGTAGTATCCATGGAGACGGGTCATCTCTGCTTCATGTATTTGCTGAAGATCCTGGAGCTTTTTCTCAAATTCTGCCTCTAGTTGCTGCACTTCTTGTCCCTTTATCTGGGCATCGGTCTCTGCTGAGATGCGTGCCAGCTTGGCCACCTCTATGACCACACGATCCTCACGCAGCTTTTCCTCATAGCGCTCAGTCTGTTCTTGCAACATGGACTCCAGGCTGCGGAACTGGGATGCAGCCTGCTCCTGCTGGTCTTGCAAGAGACGCACTTTCTGCTGCAGAGTCACATGTAGTTTGCATGTAACGTATGCTAAAATGGCCTGGAACAACACAGTCCGCAGAAGGACTGGAGAAATCTCAGACAGTGCAACAGTATCTTCATCCAAAGGATGCAGCTGCTTGGAGAGGGCCTGGAGGGAACGGGCCTGTACCTGCAGCTCTACTACTAGACTGTCTTTGTCCACGTCTCCAGGGCAGCATCCTACCTTTTCACTTTGCGTTTGTGGCTTACTTGGTACCAGTTCAGGCAGGCTGACATCAGACAGCCAGAGTCCTCTTTTAGAAATGGTCTTGTCTTTGGCATGAAGAGGTTTAACCCCAGACCCAAGACAGAATGGGACACTAAAGGCCTGTTCTTCCTCAGTGTTGTGTAGGTGGTTTGTGTATGTGAGGTATGCTAGTTCTGCTTTCATACACATGCTGTAGATCTCACATTCATCCAGTGAGCACCCTGCTTCACCCATCTCTTGATAGTATGAAAACAACTGAGAGTAGTTCCTTGTGACTGGCCCTTCATGCCTCCCATTAAAAGCCCCTCTAAGGGCCTTGGTCTGGGATTGCAACTCTGAAATACCTTCTAGGAGGTGTTTGGTGGGATGTTCTAGTGCAGAAGCCATCCTCTGGATGACCAATGCTTCTAGGGACAGCATCCTGCTAGTCATTCCTTGAGATAAAATCTTCTCTGGACTTGCACCTTTGTCTTGCAAGGCTTCCTGGAGATCAAAGTTAAGCATCTTACTAGTAATCAAGTTGACCTTATCATTAGTAGCAATCTTTTCCTGCATGATCCCACAATGTTTTCCATTTGGGTTGTTGTCTCTAGTACCTGGTCCAAATGGCTCATTGGGTACCTGCACACTACATTGATTATCAATTTTATGAGCATTAACCTCACCACCAAGTCTTTGCTGCTGGTGTTGGAGATGCACAGTGATCTCCTGAAGCCTCTCTTCTGTGTCACACAACTTGTTCTCCAATACTTGTATCACAGAGATTACTTGATCGGATTCATCCCCTTGTACAACTGGCTGTTCCTCCAAATCACCAAACCCAAAATCCTCAACCTTCTCCCCATTGCTTGGGCCCTCCTGAAGATGGTGGTTGAACACATGTGGCTGAAAAATGCCAGTCATTTCCAGAGTCACACCTGAACAACCCATTTTGAGAAATACTTCTTGCAATTCGTGCTCTTTCCTATTAAGCTTTTCTTGTTGTTGCTCTAATTGGATCCTAAAGCGCTCTTCACATACCTTTTCGCAGTTTTGCAATTTACCACGCACAAATTCCAACTCCTCACATACTTGCTCGTAGTTATGCTCCATATCATAGTACAGCGTCTCCTCATTCTGAAGCCGTGCCTGCAACCTACTCAGTTCGCTGTCCGATTCATCTAGCTGGTTCTGCAGCTCTTGGCACTTTCTCTCCAACTGCTCCACAATGCCCCCTGTTGGCATCTTTTGCAGCAACGCTTCTGCTTGCAAAAGCCGCTCCTCCAGTTCCTTCCCACGCTTCTCTGCATGCTCAAGACTATCACTGAGACTCCTCCTCTCTCTTTCCTGACTCTCCTCAAGGAGGCGCAAGTGTCTCTGTAGACGAGCATCTTTCAGAGCCTGTGCCTCTTCTGTAGCCTTCAGAAGTCCTGAAACTGTTTCCAGAGAACTTCGCAATTCCTCCAGTGCATTCTCTCGTTCCTTTAGGGTGGCTTCAGTTTGCTGCAGTTTTGATTCAGTTTCATGTAGGCGGTCCAGGCTGCCACTCAACTCAGCCTGCAGACGGGCCTCAGAGAGTTTATACTCCCTTGCCTCTCTCTCACTTCTCTCATACACAGCCTTCAGTTCTGAATGGAGTGTTTGAAGCTCAAGGTCCCACTGCCACTCTGTTTGCACTGATAGGTGAGCAAAATGTGGCTGGTGATGGCATAGTGTAAAGATCAATCTAAAATAGCAAAAAAAGTCAGAAAGTATTAGCATACAATATAATATAGCTATGCATAGAAATATGGGAGATACTTGAAGCAATGCATCTAATTAGTCTTTTGGTTTGTTCCATGCAAAAATCCTAAACTAAACAATGTCCATCTCAGAAAAGGTTCCAGGTTCAGGTAGAGCCCCTTCAGAAAGGAAGATCTATTAACCAACAAAAGAACCAAAGAAATAGGATAAATTTGTATAAAAATTAAAATAAGGTTCCAGTTAGCATTCTTAAGTTTGTCTGTCTTCCTGGGACACTTAAAGGCTTTGAGGTAGAACCTCTTTAGACAGGTAGAGCGATTAATCAGCAAAATAACCTTCAAATAACTTTTAGAAGAGCTAAAATCTAATCAGCTCATTTTTACTATGAGGTACAGAAAAACTGTAAAACATTACAATGAGGTTTCAGGTAGCATCTTTAAATGTTCTTCTGATTGTCCCTTTGCTAGGACACTTTCCTTTGTAAATATTCTACACAGAAACTTTAACAAAAAAGTGTTTGGAATAAAACCTCTTTAGGAACCCTGAACAATCCTACAAAACCCCTTGAGGTCTCATTTTTAACATTGTTTTGCTAATTCCAGTCTTATTCCTCAGCCCTACATAGACACTGATTCTGTTAAATTATCAGAATTTATTTATAATAGTTTACAGCTTATTACTTAAATTTAGAATAAATTTAGAATAACAATTTTGATCTTAGAATAGAACATTTTAGCTAGAAAAAAAAATAATTTAATGATTGTTACAGTAACTCAGGATGCAGGTACCTCTTTTTTCTCTTCCATTTGTGCATTAGCTAGGTCATTAGAGACATCCACACCATCAACCTCTGCACTCTTCTGATCAGCCGGCTTACCGGCGATAATACTGGATCTCACCATGAGTGGTGAGGAGTCTCCAGGCTTTGGAAAGTATGGATCCCGTGCCGTCTCTGTATGCGTCACTGTGATGGAGCTTGCGAGAGGTTCTTCAGGAGATGGTGCAGGTGCTGGGGGCACAGAGTCCTCAGAGACAAACTCTGATTCTATTCCTGACTGCCTACTGATTGTCTCCCTTTTCTTCCTCATGTGATTAAACTCAGCCCAGTCAAAGGTTTTGTAACGCCCCTCTCTGCGTCGTTCACCAACACTGCTCCTCTTCTCCTCCTCTGAACATGGAGAGTTTGAAGCAAGGGCAGATTTACATTCAGAAACCATGTCCATTGGCACTTTTTGAGGAAGAGAGCTGAGAAGGAATGAAAGAAAACAAATTCATAACTTTGTATGCATAGCATAAGGAAAGGAAATAAAGTGCAAAAATAAAAAAGTGTCATCAGTTAATCATGAGAACCAAATATTGTTATATTTATATTAAATATCTTCTTATATGCCTTCAATTAACCAACATGGAGGACTTTAATTACTGGTTTTTACCATGTGACATCAGGGGCAACAGATGTTTGAATATTCTTCGCAATTGCCTGAACCCAGTTCTGGCGAATCCCAGAGGTCATTGCACAGAGTGTAAAAGCTCCATCTTTAGTCTGCAAGAGGTTTATAGACATGATCAAATCTAATACCTTTGTAGCACAATAGCCACTTTGATTGCAAATATGTGCAAACTGGGAAATTCAGGGCTGTACTGCACTATTAGTAATGCATTGCCCTACCTATTTCCTTTTAAATAACAATCCCTTCACTGTTGAGCTACTACACAATGTCTGAACAAATCCTCACATTGACCAGGGAGAGGTCAGCCTGCCTGTAAGGAGCCATATAAGGAGCAGACACAGGTAGAGTAAAGTTTTGATGGACTCCCTTAAGAATCCACATTTTTGTCACCTAGTTATAGAGTGGAATGAAAACCTGCCCAACTCCTCCTTAGGCTGTGTATATAAATAAAAAAAGCTGAAAAGACTCAATTAAAAAGAAGAATGAATATAAATAATTAAAATAAATAAGTTGATGTGCAATTATCTTACAGAATGTGATGAAAAGTAATGTGCACATGTGTATCATGTAGTAACAGTAAAACTGCAGCATGCAGAATGTCAGTGGTGTGACAGAATTAATGGACTCTTAAGGGAACTGTCAGGTGGATGTGTCCATACTGAGGAGTCTGAAGGCCAGAGGGAAGAAACTCTTGTCTAATGCTAGCCAGGTTAAGCCAGCTGATGAATTTTAGCTCATGTTAAATTAACTCAAAACATTCTTCACTGCCAGTACCTTGACAGAAAGTGAGGGCACTCAGCCAGTGGATCTTTCAAGTACCGGAAAGAACATTAGTGATCGGCTCATCTGTCAACAAAGCTCTTTTGGTGTATTTTAGAGATTAGAGATAAGTTCCTAGTGACTATTAGCTCCAATAGTAACATAGGGTTTGTGGTTCATCCTGCAGAGGCTGTGATGTAATTTGGTGTGGTTCAGTAATGTCTTTGATTTGTCTTTTGTGTTTAATACAAAACATTAGTGACCGTGACTGAGATGGTATTACTTCTCGAGATGGTATTACAAAAAAAATTTTTAAATGCCTTTTTTTTGTGTTTACACACAAAAGCGTATATGATGAATACATACGTGAATTTGAAAGCCATAGTTCCTCTCCACAGGAAAGTCTGTGATGTCATAACATGTAGACAGGTTGATCTCTCCATCCAGATCTGCAGCCTGCAATAAATAAAGTCATATCGCTAAGCACTAGTGGACTAAAGTTTTTATTTTTAAATTAAACGCAACCATACCTCTTCAGAAACTGAATCCCTGTAGAATTTTAAACTCTGGTTAGTAAGAACAAACCAATGCTTCCTCCACTAAAATAAGAGAACAATAATAATAAAAAACACATTTAAATCTTGAGACAGACATTTTTCCTCTACCATCTTCATACACTCCGTTTACCTTTCCATCTTCTCCCAATCTCGTCATCCATCCCTTCTTAAAATTTAACAGGTCAGGCTGAGAGAAGGAGAGAAAATCACCACATGGATAAGACCTGCTTGTTGAACTTTAGCAGCAGTGCAGTGTTTTGTTGGCTGTACCCACCGTGAGAGTGTGTTCTGCCAAACTGCGCTCCAGCGATTTGGAGCGACGGCAGTTGGAGGCACAGACACCAGATGCACCATGACCACGAGTGAAGGCCTGCAAAAAAAAAAAAAAACACAACTCTAATTCCAAATGACCAAATGACCATCCTCTGAAGCAACCTGCCCAGCATCTCAGCTCAAGCAAGATGCAGGTGAGATACCCGTGTCGTGCTACGGTTCGCTCTCTCGTCTTGATCGCTTTCCGCAGCGAAGCACGTTGATATTGATGACGTGGAACACAGCTCTCTGGAAGACATATGCGTCCCATTTTCCTGCTCAAACTGATTGATCACCAGCGATCGCCTGAAAACACACAACAAAAGGGTTTTCTGTCATGTATAACAAAAGAGACATGCTCAGATTTAGGAGCATGTCCTTTATAAAGTGTCACACACATTAGGGATGTTTTTATGTGCCTATTTTCTTCAATCCAAATGATTCGATCTGATTCAAAACTTCTGATTCTGTTTGTACCCGAAATATTGCAATCCGATTCAAATATTCTTTTACATGTGCATTATATAGAATCTAAACAAAACTTGTGTAAGTGCAGAGCATTGGTCATGTTCACAGCATAGCACTGTGCACATGTTGAAGGCATTTTTGAACCTGATTGAGAAAAGTCAGATTCAATCATTTACAATACTAATTTATTCATATATTTACGCCACCCCTTTCAATTATATTGAGCTCAATCCGTTTGCGTTTAAATGAAAGCTTTTCACGCTGATTGATCCATTAATCCAATTACTAGTCTGTTATTTGGTTGCATGTAAACCTACTGATTGTTGGTTGTTCAGAAGGCATTTTATTTTTCGATAACACCACAGCTTCCATAATATGTTGTGAAAGTAACAACTTACTTTGTTACTATACAAGGACGAGGTTCACCACAAGCACTTTAATGGTAAACCTGACAAACAGATTTACGAAAAGCTTTTAGTTGTTGATTTGGTGAGATTTCATTTATTTAGTGCATTTAGAAAACATCTCCAATGCCAGTGCTTTGTAAAGTTAATGGTAAAAGTGTATATTTGTGTTTCCACCACAAGAAACTCTTAAACAGGGCTTCGTAATATTGTCAGTAGCTTGACAAGTGGCAAGGTTTGAGTGTGTGTCTTTGTTTCTTTGTATAAACTTTTTTTGGTACTGATTTTTTTTTTTTTTTTAATCACTAAAAAGCACATCATTCTTCAATAAATATGTTTTAATTAAACTGTTTGATAGCAGTAGCTCTGCTTCAAATCACATGGTGTGTTTTATTCAGTACACCAATGCAGGACATAGCTGCAGAAAGCTAGTTTGCCAGATGCAGCAATTTAAGCATTTTAATTACAAGAGTCATGCACAATGGAAAAATTTGTCAAGACAAAAGCTCGAATAAATACACCATAAATCATATTCTGGTTTAAATAGACAAACTGCTGTTACAGAGAAAGTCTGTTTAAAGTAACTTTGAAGTTTTCTCTCTCCATACATTTCTATATCTGGATAGATAGATAGAGATCAACATACATATAGCATCAGTTAATTAATAAGGCTCTTACTAAGGCATCAAATATTGCTTAAAAGTATTCTTTAAAAGACCTTTGATGGATAGCAGCTACTTCTCTTACCTGCGCTGTTTTCCGAACAGACGGTACACCTCCTCTCTTCCCGGGCTGTGTGTTCTGTGTATTTCCCCTCTTCCGCGCCTGAGCAAGTGCGCTCCTGACACATGTACCTGCTGATGTCCCTTCTCTTCCATTACACTAATTACCTGCCCTTCCCAAAAGCCCAATCACACCTTCAAACCCACTGTTAACACGTCCCAGAGACCTGAGCCTGGGTAACAGAGGAAGTTGGAAAGTGGAGCCCACTATGTAAAGCAGTGGTACGGAGGAGACGTTCACACCTGTAGTCCTGGTCAGGGCCTGTCTGTGAGTCCTCTGCATCGAATCTTGTTTTCTCCAGCGAGGAATAGCTGCTCTCTATGCCTTCACAGCTCTTGGGTGCTGAGAAAGTGAAAAAGGCAAAAAAAAAAAGGAAATTAGCTCAGGCATTCCAGCTTACGTGCACAATTTCCTGGAAAATCAGCAGGCAGGGCTGGCCGAACATCCTGCAATACGAAGACAAATAGCTGGCAACGACATACTTAGAATGAGCATCAGCATCTTTACAACAAGTCATTTGGATTGAACAGCTGATGTGCTGTAAATAGATTGAAATACTGATACAAATGAGGGGTACAATTTGTTTTGTTCTATTTAAAAGCTCAGAAACGTTACGGAACATGGATCAATTGCTAAGGATCATTTATGCTCTACTGCCTCTACTCCCATTGGTGCACCAAGTCACTCCATATTTGCTCCATAATAGTTCCACTTTGTCACGTTGCTGGACACACCCACATCTAATCACCAATGGTTTGTCATGTTGCTGGACGTCTTCTGCGCTCATCAAAATTTCATGGTCACTGCAAATCTCTATGTGTGAATGTAGCATAAGTGTCTGAAAAAAAATTATGCGACTAGTTTGATTACAATTTGCGGAATTAAGAAAATAAGACCAACTAAATGCATTAGAAAACTCCTATGGATATATAATTAGGGGTGTGGTATTCATCCCCTCCTGTTTTAGGCCCACTCCAGGTATAAATCCAAAACAAACAAATAGAGATATATACCTACATAGTGGCTGTGCATTACACAACTAACATTCGCTAAAGACATAACAAAAAGGCAGAAAAGAAACCCACATGGCCATCACACTTGATTACATTCCTGTTTCTGCTCTTACCGTTAGTGCTGAAGTGACTGGGCAGCTGACTAAGCGTTGAGCAAAGGTAGGAACTGATGGAGGAGGTACTGGAAGAGTTGGCATGGCTCATTCTGCTGCTCGAGTGGACTCGTCCCTTCTCATTGAGCTCCTCGAGTTCGTCTCGAAGCCCCGCCCCTGGAGAAGACGGGGTTGGACAACCCTCTTCCACCCCACCCATATCACTGGCACTTGTGTCTTTACAATCATATCGACCGACATTAGTACCTTCAGTGCCAATCCTGGTGTTGAGCTCTCCATGATTAAGATTTCCGTTAATGCTCATGCTGTAAACACTAACAATGCTGTTTTCAGGGCTTCTCTTCTTGGTGGAACTCAGGATATAGTTACTATTACTACTCTCAGACACCTGGTTTCTTTCAGGTAGTGTGTGCTTCTTTAGGTTATGCTGAGAAAGGAATAGAAAGAGAGCAAGGAAGAGAAGATAAAGGTAAAGATAAAGATACAAGCTGATTGTTGCAGTTACACCACAATGCAACATAGTCCTAGGCTTCTCCATACTCCTGGTGAGATCATTAAAATTAATTTCACTAATGTTCCACTAACCAGCACTTCACCATACACACACATGAGCTACTGAGATTAATTACTTGCACGTCAGCCAGACAAACTGCATCCTTACACACTAACCCGCTCACACACACAAAATGGACTGTTGTCAGCAAGCAGAGGCAGAAGACTGAGAAAGAGATGTAAATCAAGCAGACAGAGATATGTGTGCAGCAGTTTGTGGCATAATTAAACTGAAGAAGTGGGGCTTGGAGGTGAATATTTAAAGGGACAACAAACTAAAAGCTTTAAAAAAGAAAATTTTTTTTAGTCCTAATATGAACCTCACAGCAGCTTTTTTCCTGCTACATGCTACTATGAAACTTTCAGCCAGTTTCAAATCAGGCCATTAATCGATTTTTGTTCTGACTTTAGATTTTAATCTTGTCCTCAAAAGATATCGTACACTAATGAGGCAGTTTACCAAATGCAGAGGTAAAAACCATCAGTTTCAACCTCACTCAAGTTAAGAGTCAGATTTTGTTGGAATACCAGATTTTGATGGAGATGTTAGAAAAGCCAACCTGCTAGTATGAAACAGTCATAAACGTAAATCAGGTCAGTTTGTAAACAACCATCAAAATGCCCATGAAATGTCCTACGCTCCTGGAATGTACTTTTTTTTCCTCTTTTCAACACATTTTAAAATGCTGGAACTTTGCTTGTGAAACCTTTCCAGGAATTTTTTTTCCTACTATACAGAAATAGCTCTGAAATGTTAACGCATACTGTGTATACCAGTGAAAAGCACATACCAGTGGGAGAGCTGACTCTCTCCTTCTCTTCTTGTGGTTTGTTTTTGCAGCATTCGAGTAAACAAGCAGGATTTCTTGCCACCTAGTGAGAACACATTTATATTCCAATGCAAAATAATGAAGGCATGTTAATAAGGTCAACCACAAGTAGTTAATGTTTATCATCATTAGTAATTTCAACACAATTTCTAGTAAACACTGAATTATTGCACATTGACCGCTCGAACAGAAACCTATAATCATCATTAGTGCTCTAGCGCTACCAAGAGGTAGACTATGTGCTGGTTTTCTGTTGCTTCTAGACATGGAACAGGTCTTAGATGGCAAGTTAAGGAAGGATCCTAGTCTCAAGAATGTTTACACAAAAGGGAAAGATAAGTAATTGTGATAAAAAGAGATGATTTTTAATAATTTATTAAACACACATGCATCGACAAACCACGGATAGTCTTAAGTGAATAGCAAAGCTCTTGAGCTTTACTCATGCAACATGTAAGCAGGAAAACAAAGAATCCAAGAGAAAGCAAGTGAAAGGGACCTGGTTGTGTAATTGCAAAGAACAGCTTAGTTTTCTTTGCACAAGGAAACAAAAGAAAATCCCAATTTAAAAAGGTTTTAGGGAAACTGCAGTGTTTACCCAGTGATGTTCTCTGCATTCTCTGCTCTTATATAATAATCTCGATCGCTGAAGCAAAGGCATAGACTGTTGAAGAAGCTGGTCTGGGATGAGGCATCAACAACAGCACTGCACTGGCTCATGTTCACACTGCCCTGGGGCAGGGTACCAGGCTAACACACACACACACACACACACACACACACACAAAGAAAGATGAACTTCTGTCAACCTCAAAATAAAAATCACAAGACATTCACAACTCATTCTACTATGACATCCACAGCAAATGGACAAAGAGTAGCAAGGAGAAGAGACCCACACTGTCCAGTTTATTAGGAACAGTTGTACATTCATGATGTCACCTAAACAGCTATTCATGCAGCAAGACAGTGCAATAAATTTATACACAGATACAGGTCAAAAGCTTCACTTAATGTTCACATCAAACATGAGAATGAAGAAAGTCTGAACTCTGTAACTTTAAATGTGGTATTGGTGTTAATGACAAGTGGACTGGTTTGAACATTTCAGAAAATAGTTTATACAGAATGATGCGAAAAACAAACATCCTGCGAACAGAGGGTCTGCACTCTGAAACATCTTGTTGAGAGAGAGCACAGAGGAGAATGAGTAGACTGGTCTGAGCTGACAGGAAGTCTATAGTAACTCAAGCTTTACAATTGTAGTGAGCAGAAAAGCATCTTACAACACACAACATCAAACCTTGAGGTGAATGAGCTACAATAGCAGATGAGCACATCAAGTTCCACTCCTGTCAGCCAAGAACAGGAAGCTGAAGTCATTATGAGCAAAGACTCACCCAAACTAGACAGATGAAGATTAGAAAAAGACAATTTTTGACTGACAGGAGTGGAACCTGATGTGCTCTTCCACTGTTGTAGCCCACCTACTTTAAAACTACAAATGTTTTGTCCTTGCCGACATGCTTTTCTGCTCATCACGGTTGTAAAGAGTGCTGATTTGACTTACTATAAATTTCCTGGCAGCTCAAATCAATCTGTACAGTCTACTCTGGTCTCTTATGAACAAGGCCTTTCCACCCACATAACTGTTGCTCACTCAATGTATTCTGTGTAAACTCTAGAGTTGTATGTAAAAATTCCAAGAGATCAGCAGTTTCTAAAAATCTCAAACCAGCCTGTCTGGCAGCAACAACCTTGCCACAACCAAAGTAATAACTTTGTCTTCATTCTAATGTTTGGACACTAACTGAAGCTCTGAAGGACATTGTGCACTGTGCTGCTTCTATATGACTGGCTGATTAGAGAACTGTGTTCAATATATAGTTATAGTACCATTTCATCCAGAGCGTATTGCAGAAGCCCATGCTCAAACAGCGTGAAATATCGTCGCTGCCATTTCTGGGGTGCAGAAGGTAAACACACATCTGGTGAGGTAAAGTACTACAAGTGGAAAAATCTACCAAAATCTACCATAAAGTTTCTTACCCTGTTCTTATGGGCAGGATTCAGAAAGTCAATACACTGTGGGGCTAGAAGAAGCCAACCAGCTTTCACAGGTTTAGTCTTCAGAAAAACAGAGACAGAGAGAAGAGATTCATTTAGTCAGTCATCAGATTAACCCCCCACACACACAAAAAACCCCTCATGTACTGGTGAATAAAATCAACACAGGACCACTATTTTGGGTGAAGAATTGTTCTCTACATAGCATAAACACTAATGACAGCATGTGTGCTCGGTTACAATGTCATCAGGTGCAGCAGGGGCATTTAATCACTTGCATAACACTAGTGGGTCATGTCAGCATCACTGTTGTTCTGAGACATATCTCAGTGGTGTTCCCCTTCTAATGATGGAGGGAACAGCAGGGAGTGGAAAAAGTGAGCACAGCAACAGATGGCTGAAGTCCAAGATTTAAATCTTGGTTTTGCATTATATATAATCTGAACAAAACTTCTGCGCAAGTGCAGAGCGTCCGTCATCTTGTTCACACCTCTGCTCTGCGCAAGAACGCATGGTTTTTGCGCATGGTTTTTGGAAGCCGACAAAAGAAAATAGTCGGATTCAAGCATTTCCCCCATTTACCGGTTTATTTCAGATCTACACCACCCCTTTCAGCCAGATCGGAATTTAATTCGGATCGAGCCCAATCGGATTGATCGAGATGTTTACATGAAGGTTCTTCAATCCGACTACTAACAGATTATTTGGTTACGTGTAAACGTAAAGATTGTGTTTTATTGCTTACATAATGACCTGAGCAATGACTATGGTATAAAGTTGTATATAAAGTCCATTAGCAATCGAAGCAAAATATAGATATAAAGAAACCATGCTCTTACTACCTGTAAATCGGATTCACTGAGTGTGTGTGAATCCAAGGTTCTGAAGCAGTTCTGGCATTTCCTCTTGTTGAAGATGTTGGCCTGGAAGCGGCGACAGCGGTTTTCTCTCGGGGTGAACATCCTGAGCAGCTTCGGTTGGTTTTTGTTTGGTTTCTTACCCTCAGCTAATTACATTCAAACGCTGGCAAATTTGGTCATTATTAAAATGAATGATATCAATTCACCAGCTGTTTGTGCATGTTAAAAGCGCAAGAGTTTGGGCACTTGCAGGGGTTCAGGAGGCTGTTAAAACCGACTTGATTTGAAAGTCAAGTCAAATGCGTTTTAAAGAAGCCGTGAGGCGCAGGATTAATAATAGCCACAGGTGGAAACGACGCATCACGTGACTTTCACCATCCATTACTTCTTGTACTCCCAGCCCTGGTGCTGCAGTAGCCTCGGTCCTGCATTAATGCTTTTATCCCCCTTGCTCTAATCTGTGCGTTAACGGAAGAACTGCTGTGTGTTGCTGAACGTGGCGACTACAACCTACTAATTAAAAAAATATATATATATATATATATATGACCCGAGAATAGTTCGGATAAGCGGTAGTGAATGAATATTGTGTTTTGGGATCTGCACTTCTTGGCCACCGTAGATTTTATTATTTTAAATATTTTATTTATATATATATATATATATATATATATATATATATATATATATATATATATATATATATATATATATATATATATATATATATATATAAAATATTTAAAATAATAAAATTTTGAGGCAAACGTGCTAACCACTAAGCCACCGTGCCCCCTCCAAAACACAATTACAAATCCCAAAACAAAATAACAAATCCCAAAACACAATACCAAATCCGAAAACAAAACAAATCCCAAAACACAATAACAAATCCCAAAACAAAATAACAAATCCCAAAACAAAATAACAAATCCCAAAACAAAATAACAAATCCCAAAACACAATAACAAATCCCAAAACAAAATAACAAATCCCAAAACAAAATAACAAATCCCAAAACACAATAACAAATCCCAAAACAAAATAACAAATCCCAAAACAAAATAACAAATCCCAAAACAAAATAACAAATCCCAAAACACAATAACAAATCCCAAAACAAAATAACAAATCCCAAAACAAAATAACAAATCCCAAAACAAAATAACAAATCCCAAAACAAAATAACAAATCCCAAAACACAATAACAAATCCCAAAACAAAATACCAAATCCAAAAACAAAATAACAAATCCAAAAACAAAATAACAAATCCAAAAACACAATGTCAATGTCTCCAAGTGTGGCACGGTAAAGATGAGCACCTGCTAAAACACACATTTTCCACCCTCTTTGTGTCGTCTTAACAAGGAAACCCTCAAGAATTAAATTTACAGCTTATACATTTTTAGCTTACACACTCAGCATATTTAATGTCTCCTAACTTTGCAGTAGTTTTGAAAAATCAATCTGAAATCATTTTTTCAGCTACCTAAGCTCTGATCCCTTCTGTCTCTTACCCAAACACTAATGTACACTTAATGTAAATATGACCATATTAGATTCAAACCTTTTAATAAACATTTACATGCAAATATATATACAAATTGATTACACTGTTCTGAGCCAGTGTAAGATCTGACAGATATGTGCTACAAATATTTACTGTACTTTAAATCATTACTGTAAATTCGTTTCTGTGTGATTCTTGAAGTTCAGTTTTATGTCCAAATGGTGGACGAACATACCCCATGGTGTAATGTGGTCTTCCTGAAGTAGATGCTGGAGAGAGAAAATTTCACTAGTCATAAGACCACGTATGGTGTTCTACAGCTTATACTCTTCATCCGCGTACAGCAGGCGAATGTTTAGCAGCTAATCTGGTTCTTCTCCCCTCCCTTGGTGTAGCTTCTCAGACAGCTACAAGACAGACAGGGAAAGTAAACTCACTAAATATTTTGCATTTAAAGCACTGGAACCATTTTACAAATATTGATAATCATATTTACCACAATGGTCATTTCCATCGTGGTCATGGTAATTTCTAGTGGAAATGTAGCAATTGCTGTAGCGATGGTCTTGCAATACTCCAAGGCTTGGTCGAAAAGGCCAAACTCAACTAGCTTGCTGGTGTGAAAGCACTTGAAGATCTAAAACAGAGTCATTCCATCTTAGCAAAAAGGTTCATGCTTAAATTTGACAGAGGTAAAAAGAATATTAAAAAGAAATAAAAAGAGAGAGTCTAACCTGGAAATTTGGCTGGGGAAACCCTATGGTCAGTGAGCATACATATTAGTACACCTCAGTACTTTCGATTGCTTCCCTCATGGCTGATTGGCTGATTGGCAGACTGTAGAAAGAGAATAGTGTCTTAGTAGCAAGTCTGGAATATAATCATACCCATGCGTTTTCACACAAGCACACACCCAATACCTGTTACAGCCAATCAGCTCAAAGCGGCAGTGCTGTAATGTCTCCAGATCCTCCATTGCAGTGATGTAGCAAAGGTGTGCAGCATATGTCAGTCCTATGGAGTCTGCAGATGAAAGACCAAACATGCATGTAAGGATTTGGGTCTGTGCAACAGTCCAGATTTCATGATCTAATTACAACATGTGAAGTTCCTAAAATATTGTTTATGTTATCCATACCAAGGTTTGCTCCCATTTGAACCACAGTATTCAATATCTCCTCGTTTGGCTTGGCAGAGCACAAACGTTTCGCCAGCTGAAGACACCAACTGTCTTGGTTTTTAACCCTTAGTTGTAGCAGGAATTGGCACATTAGATCTTCTTCTTCTTCTTCTTTCGGCTTTTCCCTTCAGGGGTCGCCACAGCGAATCATCTCTCTCCACCTATCCCTATCTTCTGCATCCTCAACACTTGCACCCACTAGCTTCATATCCTCATTAATTCCATCCATATACCTCCTCTTTGGCCTTCCTCTTTGCCTCCTGCCTGGCAGCTCCATGTCCAACATTCTCCTACCAATATACTCACTCTTCCTCCTCTGAACATGTCCAAACCATCTTAATCTGGCCTCCATAACTTTGTCCCCCAAACGTCCAACATGAGCTGTCCCTCTGATGTACTCGTTCCTAATCCTGTCCAATCTTGTCACTCCCAAAGAAAACCTCAACATCTTCAGCTCTGCTACCTCTAGGTCTGACTCCTGTCTCTTCCTCAGTGACACTGTCTCTAAACCATACAGCATGGCCGGTCTCACCAATGTCCTGTACACCTTCCCCTTGATTCTCGCTGATATTTTCCTATCACACAGAACTCCCGACACCTTTCTCCACCCATTCCAACCTGCCTGCGCTCGCTTCTTTACCTCTTTCTCACACTCTCCATTACTCTGGACTGTTGACCACAAGTACTTAAACTCCTGTACCTTCTTCACCTCTTCACCCTGTAACCTTACTGTTCCACTTCCCTCCCTTTCATTCACACACATGTACTCAGTCTTACTACGACTGACTTTCATTCCTCTTCTCTCCAGCGCAAACCTCCACATCTCCAGGTTTTCCTCCACCTGCTCCCTGCTCTCACTACAGATCACAATGTCATCTGCAAACATCATTGTCTAAGGAGACTCCTGTCTGACCTCCTCTGACAACTGGTCCATCACTATAGCAAACAGGAAGGGGCTCAGAGCCGATCCCTGATGCAGTCCCACCTCCACATTGAACTCCTCTGTCTGACCCACAGCACACCTCACCACTGTCCTGCTCCTCTCATACATGTCCTGCATCACTCTGACATATTTCTCCGCTACTCCTGACTTCCTCATACAGTACCACAGCTCTTCTCTTGGCACCCTGTCATACGCTTTCTCCAAGTCTACAAACACACAGTGCAACTCCTTCTGACCATCCCTATACTTCTCCATCAAAATTCTCAGAGCAAAAATTGCATCCGTTGTGCTCTTTCTGGGCATGAAGCCATACTGCTGCTCACAAATTTCCACTACCTTCCTTAACCTAGCTTCCACTACTCTTTCCCATAGCTTCATTGTATGGCTCATCAACTTTATCCCCCTATATTTACTGCAACTCTGCACGTCACCCTTATTCTTAAAGATCGGCACTAACACACTTCTTCTCCATTCCTCAGGCATCCTCTCACTCTCTAAAACCCTGTTGAACAAACTAGCTAAAAATTCCACTGCTGCCTCTCCCAGACACTTCCAGACCTCCACCGGGATGTCATCAGGACCAACTGCCTTCCCACTTTTCATCCTCTTCAAAGCCTTCCTGACTTCATCCTTTCTAATCTTATCTACTTTCTGTTCCACAGAGTTCACCCCTTCTACTCTTTTTTCCCTCTCATTTTCCTCATTCATCAGCTCCTCAAAGTACTCCTTCCATCTCCTCTGTACACTCTCCTCACTTGTGAGCACCCTTCCATCTCTATCCTTAATAACTCTAACTTGCTGCACATCCTTCCCATCTCGATCTCTCTGCCTAGCTAACCTGTACAAGTCCTTCTCTCCTTCTCTAGTGTCTAACCTAGTGTACAACTCGTCATATGCCTTCTGCTTGGCCTTAGACACCTCCCTCTTTACTCTGCGCTGTAACTCCTTGTATTCCTGTCTATTCTCTTCAGTCCTGTCCATGTCCCACTTCTTCTTGGCTAACCTCTTCCTCTGGATACTATCCTGAACTTCCTCATTCCACCACCAAGTCTCCTTATCTTCTTTCCTCCTTCCAGATGACACACCCAGCACCTTTCTCCCTGTCTCCCTGATCACTTCTGCTGTAGTTTCCCAGTCATCTGGCAGCACTACCTGACCACCCAGAGCCTGCCTCAACTTCTGTCTAAATTCCTCACAACATTCCTCCTTTTTCAGCTTCCACCACTTGGTTTTCTTCTCTATCTCTATCTTTGACCTCTTCGTCTTACAGACCATCAAAGTCATCCTACACACCACCATCCTATGCTGTCTGGCTACACACTCTCCCACTACCACTTTACAGTCACTAATCTCTTTCAGATTGCCTCTTCTACATAGGATGTAGTCTACCTGTGTTCTCCTACCTCCACTCTTGTAAGTCACTCTATGCTCCTCCCTCTTCTGAAAATAAGTGTTAACCACACCCATGTCCATCCTCTTAGCAAAGTCCACTACCATCTGTCCTTCAAGGTTCCTTTCCTTAACTCCAAACTTGCCCATCACCTCCTCATCACCTCTGTTCCCCTCGCCAACATGTCCATTAAAATCCGCTCCTATCACCACTCTCTCACCCGTGGGAATACTCTCCATCACCTCATCTAATTCACTCCAGAATCTCTCTTTCTCCTCCAACTCACAACCTACCTGTGGGGCATAACCACTAACAACATTCAACATCACCCCTTCAATCTCTAACTTCAGAGTCATCACCCTGTTTGACACTCTCTTCACCTCCAGGGCATTCCTCACAAACTCCTCCTTCAGGACCACACCTACCCCATTTCTCTTACTATCCACACCATAATAAAACAGCTTGAATCCTGCTCCTATACTACGAGCCTTGCTATCCTTCCACCTGGTCTCCTGTACACACAGTATATCCACCTTCCTTCTCTCCATCATATCAGCCAGCTCTCTACCTTTCCCTGTCATAGTACCAACATTCAGAGTTCCTATTCTCAGTCCTAAACTCTCCTCCCTCCTCTACTTCTTCGACCAACAGTAGCCCAATTTCCACCGGCGCCCTGTAGGTCAACGGCGCCGATGGCGGTCGTTGTTAACCCGGGCCTCGACCGATCCGGTATGAAATTCAGAGTACTGACGATTCGCATGGTTAAATTTGGCAATGTTTTACGCCGGATGCCCTTCCTAACGCAACGCTCTCTATTTATCCGGGCTTGGGACCAGCACAGAAGTCACTGGAGTCTGAAGTTAGAGATTGAAAGGGTGATGTTGAATGTTTTTAGTGGTTATGCCCCACAGGTAGGTTGTGAGTTAGAGGAGAAAGAGAGATTCTGGAGTGAATTAGATGAGGTGATGGAGAGTATTCCCACGGGTGAGAGAGTGGTGATAGGAGCGGATTTTAATGGACATGTTGGCGAGGGGAACACAGGTGATGAGGAGGTGATGGGCAAGTTTGGAGTCAAGGAAAGGAACCTTGAAGGACAGATGGTAGTGGACTTTGCTAAGAGGATGGACATGGCTGTGGTTAACACTTATTTTCAGAAGAGGGAGGAGCATAGAGTGACTTACAAGAGTGGAGGTAGGAGAACACAGGTAGACTACATCCTATGTAGAAGAGGCAATCTGAAAGAGATTAGTGACTGTAAAGTGGTAGTGGGAGAGAGTGTAGCCAGACAGCATAGGATGGTGGTGTGTAGGATGACTTTGATGGTCTGTAAGAAGAAGAGGTCAAAGATAGAGGAGAAAACCAAGTGGTGGAAGCTGAAAAAGGAGGAATGTTGTGAGGAATTTAGACAGAAGTTGAGGCAGGCTCTGGGTGGTCAGGTAGTGCTGCCAGATGACTGGGAAACTACAGCAGAAGTGATCAGGGAGACAGGGAGAAAGGTGCTGGGTGTGTCATCTGGAAGGAGGAAAGAAGATAAGGAGACTTGGTGGTGGAATGAGGAAGTTCAGGATAGTATCCAGAGGAAGAGGTTAGCCAAGAAGAAGTGGGACATGGACAGGACTGAAGACATTAGACAGGAATACAAGGAGTCACAGCGCAGAGTGAAGAGGGAGGTGTCTAAGGCCAAGCAGAAGGCATATGACGAGTTGTACACTAGGTTAGACACTAGAGAAGGAGAGAAGGACTTGTACAGGTTAGCTAGGCAGAGGGATCGAGATGGGAAGGATGTGCAGCAAGTTAGAGTTATTAAGGATAGAGATGGAAGGGTGCTCACAAGTGAGGAGAGTGTACAGAGGAGATGGAAGGAGTACTTTGAGGAGCTGATGAATGAGGAAAATGAGAGGGAAAAAAGAGTAGAAGGGGTGAACTCTGTGGAACAGAAAGTAGATAAGATTAGAAAGGATGAAGTCAGGAAGGCTTTGAAAAGTGGGAAGGCAGTTGGTCCTGATGACATCCCGGTGGAGGTCTGGAAGTGTCTAGGAGAGGCAGCAGTGGAATTTTTAACTAGTTTGTTCAACAGGGTTTTAGAGAGTGAGAGGATGCCTGAGGAATGGAGAAGAAGTGTGTTAGTGCCGATCTTTAAGAATAAGGGTGATGTGCAGAGTTGCAGTAACTATAGGGGGATAAAGTTGATGAGCCATACAATGAAGGTATGGGAAAGAGTAGTGGAAGCTAGGTTAAGGAAGGTAGTGGAAATTTGTGAGCAGCAGTATGGCTTAATGCCCAGAAAGAGTACAACAGATGCAATTTTTGCCCTGAGAATTTTGATGGAGAAGTATAGGGATGGTCAGAGGGAGTTGCACTGTGTGTTTGTAGACTTGGAGAAAGCGTATGACAGGGTGCCAAGAGAAGAGCTGTGGTACTGTATGAGGAAGTCAGGAGTAGCGGAGAAGTATGTCAGAGTGGTGCAGGACATGTATGAGAGGAGCAGGACAGTGGTGAGGTGTGCTGTGGGTCAGACAGAGGAGTTCAAAGTGGAGGTGGGACTGCATCAGGCTCTGAGCCCCTTCCTGTTTGCTATAGTGATGGACCAGTTGTCACAGAAGGTCAGACAGGAGTCTCCTTGGACAATGATGTTTGCAGATGACATTGTGATCTGTAGTGAGAGCAGGGAGCAGGTGGAGGAAAACCTGGAGAGGTGGAGGTTTGCGCTGGAGAGAAGAGGAATGAAAGTCAGTCGTAGTAAGACTGAGTACATGTGTGTGAATGAAAGGGAGGGAAGTGGAACAGTAAGGTTACAGGGTGAAGAGGTGAAGAAGGTACAGGAGTTTAAGTACTTGGGGTCAACAGTCCAGAGTAATGGAGAGTGTGGGAAAGAGGTAAAGAAGCGAGTGCAGGCAGGTTGGAATGGGTGGAGAAAGGTGTCGGGAGTTCTGTGTGATAGGAAAATATCAGTGAGAATCAAGGGGAAGGTGTACAGGACAGTGGTGAGACCGGCCATGCTGTATGGTTTAGAGACAGTGTCACTGAGGAAGAGACAGGAGTCAGAGCTAGAGGTAGCAGAGCTGAAGATGTTGAGGTTCTCTTTGGGAGTGACAAGATTGGACAGGATTAGGAACGAGTACATCAGAGGGACAGCTCATGTTGGACGTTTGGGGGACAAAGTTATGGAGTCCAGATTAAGATGGTTTGGACATGTTCAGAGGAGGGAGAGTGAGTATATTGGTAGGAGAATGTTGGACATGGAGCTGCCAGGCAGGAGGCAAAGAGGAAGGCCAAAGAGGAGGTATATGGATGGAATTAATGAGGATATGAAGCTAGTGGGTGCAAGTGTTGAGGATGCAGAAGATAGGGATAGGTGGAGAGAGATGATTCGCTGTGGCGACCCCTGAAGGGAAAAGCCGAAAGAAGAAGAAGAATGTGTTCATACACTGAACAAAAGAACTTTTTTGGGTTTACTTGAAAACATCTTCATAACGATGTGCAGTAGTACTTTTTAAGTAAATATTACTTCTGTAATATCACGTAAAACCCTCACTTGCTAGTATGAAGTAAAATGTACTTACCATTAAACATAACATTCATGAAGATATCAAGTAAATGTTATTTCACGTTTAAGTCTATTAATTTTTTTACATACAGAAATGTCGCTGTCATCAAAATAAGTACACACACACACACACACACACACACACACACATTATATTTATATATATATATATATATATATATATATATATATATATATATATATATATATATATATATAGTAGTATTTACTATTGTGAAATAGATAAATAGATTTTTATTTTTTTTTTCCTGTTAAACAGTCGGTTTAAAGAAGAGACGTGAGTTGGGGTGTACCAGTAACTCAGATTGTACTTTCCATGGCGAAAGCATTTAAGACAGCAACTTCAACTTTAAAGCTTTGGGGGCAGCGTAATCCCATGTGCTTCTAGGGAAGGATTCTAAAATACTTCAAAAGTGTAGCACAGGGTTGAGTGGTATGCAAGGTTTAGGGCATAAATCAGCCACATAAGCAGCATGCAAGCTTTAGTACTACTGCCACTTCCTGGCAACATCTCCTTGCCTTCAAGAAGGATGGACACATCCACAGGATCCTCTCCATCTGCACCATGGATGACCAGGATCTTTAGGATGTGCTGAGTGGCATCACTTTGCCTGTGTTCCTGTATACAAATTTAAAAACAATTGGTATGCAGATTTTATTTTTTTTAAATAAATAAAAACAGAGCTGCTTGAATCATTTGAGGTGACTTCATTAGCAGGGTAGAATAAACACAAAGTATGTGCTAAAACAACCATCATTAATTAAACCGAGTCAAATTTAGATAGGATGGCTGGACCCCACAAATTGTAATTTTATTCACAATAGAACATAGAAAACATCAAATGTTTAAACTGAAGAAATACCAAGGAAAAAAATAAGGTAATTTTGAATTTGATGGCTGTAATAAATCTCCAAAAAGTTGGGATGGAGCAACAAAAGGCAGGAAAAGTAAGTGTTTCTAAAAAGAAACAGCTAGAGCAACATTTTTTTTTCCATTCCATTGTCTACCGCTTATCCGATCTATTCTCTGGTCACGGGGAGCCTGTGCCTATCTCAGGCGTCATTGGGCATCAAGGCAGGATACACCCTGGACGGAGTGCCAACCCATCACAGGGCACACACACTCTCATTCACTCACGCAATCACACACTACGGGCAATTTAGAGACTCCAATCAGCCTAGAAGCATGTCTTTGGACTGTGGGAGGAAACCGGAGTACCCGGAGGAAACCCACCAAGCACGGGGAGAACATGCAAACTCCACACACAGTGAACGGGAGTGAGACTCAAAGTCAGGACGCTGGAGGTGTGAGGCGAACACTAAAGCAACATTTTGCAAATAATTAGATCAATTGGCAACAGGTCAGTAATGTAATTCGGTATAAAAAAAAGAGCAGAGGCAGAGTCTCTCCAAAATAAAAATGGGCAGGGTTTTACCAATCTGCAAAAAAAATCTGTCTATAAATTGTTAAACAATGTCAGAATAATGTTTCTCAATGTAAAATTGTGAAGTCTTTGAATATCTCATTATCTACATTAGATCTCATAGATATCATCAAAAGATTCAGAGATTCTGGAAAAAAATCTGTACGCAAAGGGACAAGGGTGAAAATCAATATTGGCGGCCTGTAATCTTCAATCTTAAAAACAGGCATGAATGGAATGGAAATCACTGCATGGGCTCAGACACACTCCAGAAATCATTGTCTGTGAACACAGTTCACCATGACATCTACAAATGCAGGTTAATGCTTTATCATGTAAACAAGAAGCCATATGTGAATATGATCCAGAAAGGCTGCCATATTCTTTGGGCCAAAGCTCTTTTAAAATGGACTGAGGCAAAGTGGAAAACTGTTCTGTGGTCAGACGAATAGAAATTTGAAACTTTTTGTGGAAACCAGGGATGCTGCATACTCCAGACTAAGAGGAAATTGATCGACCGGCTTGTTGTCAGCAATCAGTTCAGAAGCCTGCATCTCTGATGGTTGGGGGCGCATTAGTGCCTATGGAGTGGGCAGATGGCACATCTGGAAAGGTACCACCAATGCTATGTATGTATGAAAGTTATGTACAGGTTTTAAAGCAGCATATGCTTATATGTATACAATTTTAGGAAAGGCCTTACATATTTCAGCAAGACAATGCTAAATCACATACTACATCTATTACAACAGCATTGCTTTATTGTAGAAGAGTTCGGGTGCTGAACTGGCCTGCTGGTAGTCCAGACCTTCCATCATCTGAAAACATTTTATGCATCATGAAATGACAGATATGACAAATAAGACCCAGGAATGTTCAGCAGCTAGAATCCTGTATCAGACATGAATCCTGTAGCAATCTCTCACATGAGACCTGCACACTCAATATAAACACGCCTCTGGCTGACAACACCGCTTCTGCTTTACAAAGTAGTCCTGCTGTGTTCAACGATTCGTTTCAAATTTCTTCACATAATATCCTATTGGGGGGCATGGTGGCTTAGTGGTTAGCACGTTTGCCTCACACCTCCAGGGTTGGGGGTTCAATTCCCGCCTCCACCGTGTGTGTGGAGTTTGCATGTTCTCCCTGTGCCTCGGGGGTTTCCTTCCCCAGTCCAAAGACATGCATTGTAAGTTGATTGGCATCTCTAAATTGTGTGAATGAGAGTGTGTGTGTGTGCCCTGCGATGGGTTGGCACTCCATCCAGTGTGTATCCTGCCTTGATGCCCAATGACGCCTGAGATAGGCACAGGCTCCCCGTGACCTGTGTATAGATCGGATAAGCGGTAGACAATGAATGAATGAATATCCTATCATAATATCATGTCATATGAACTTTGTTTCATTTAAAAAAAATGTACAATTATAAGTATAAAGATTTTAAATGTTCAAACAATCAATTTCCTCCCTGGTGCAAGGATACAATTTCATTCAAGCACAGTGGATCGCTCCACGGCTCCAAGGGAATCATTATTTTCAATGTGGATTCGTCCAAAAATATGCAGGTAAAACACGTCTTTATATGTGGTTTAAAACATCGAGAATTTGTTTGATGGTTTAAATAACCATTAAAATAATGTGGCCGTTAATATAATGTAGTATTTTTTTGTCGGGGTGGGGTTTAGTAAGAGTTGTAACAGTAGTAATCACTTGAAATGGCTGTGAGCCTTAAAACAGTTTATCTTTTTGTGAATAGTAAGGTGTAGTTATGCTTTTACCTGACATTAATCAAGTCGTATTTACAATTGTTTTATTTTATGCATTCCTGTTGCATTTTCAAATGAGGGTGAAATGAAACAGTTTGCACCACACACTTTATAACAACCACTTTTTAATGGCAGGATTTTGAATTTTCAAGGTATCTGACATAAGCTGTGCCTAGAAGAGGACAAACGCATGAGGTAGGGTGCATTTCAGTTCTGAGACCATGCATTAAGAGCCCTACATACAAAAAAAGGTTAGAGTGTGGGGACCTGAAATGACAGGCACAGAAAAACGTTCCTACAAGAAAAGTGTTGGTGTATTGTAAAACAAGCAAGTACATAAATAACTGTACAATAATGGAACTTCAGGGTGGGACAAGGCCACAGGTCTCTACGCTTACTGTAGCAGGTTGTACTTCTTGTATATCTTGTGTGACAGATGTCTCGTCCAATCAAGTATAAGTTGCCTTTATTTGTCAAAAAATTCATTTGACACACATATATCTTATCGATGGACCTGGCTCATTTTATCCATGCACAGAGTGCATTAATCATCCTCTGGCCTTCTTAAGTTAAGTTGCCTTTATTTGTCACGTATACATTACAGCACAGTGAAATACTTTTCTTCACATATCCCATCCTTGGAGGTTGGGGTCAGAGCACAGGGTCAGCCATGATACAGCACCCCTGGAGCAGGGTGGGTTGGGGGCCTTGCTCAAGGGCCCAACAGTGGCAGCTTGGCAGTGCTGGGGCTTGAACCCCTGATCTTCCAGTCAACAGCCCAGAGCCTTAACTTGAGCTACCACTACCCCAGCGGTAAGAATTCTACTCGCAAACTATAACTACCTTTTCCGGTTTGTCTGAATTGTCCTTGTGTTTTCTGATTTGTTATTGGGTTTTGGGATTTGTTATTTTGTTTTCTGATTTGTTATTTTGTTTTGCACTTCTCGCCCACCATAAAAATCCCTTACACACACTTCTGGCCAAAAAAAAAAAAAAAACACTTCTGCCGTATCCCCCAAAACTTCTATCACCACAATTTCTCATCTAAAGAGAACAACTTTATCATGATTTCTAAATAAAATCACTTAAATAAAGCAATAAGGTTATTTTTATACAATATGTGTATGTTTACTGGGTATATCATTGGCAGAAGGTGGTTGTGTTCAGTGCTCTGTCTTATTTAATGAAGTGTGTGTGTGTGTGTGTGTGTGTGTGTGTGTGTGTGTGTGTGTGTGTGTGTGTGTGTGTGTGTTGATTTATAATTCGTTCATGAGCTGCATAAGATTTCTAACAGCAGGAACAAATCTTCAGCCTAAAGACAGACAGGTACCCATGTAAAACAAACCCACGTAAGAAAGGTTTCCAGGTACACAACAAGACTTAAAAGCTTCTCTTCATGCAACCCTTACCCAGTGTTGTGACACAGATATATGCAAATACATCTTGATGCATAAGTAAAATCCAGACCTCTGTGTTTTGTGTGTGTGTGTGTGTGTGTGTGTGTGTGTGTGTGTGTGTGTGTGTGTGTGTGTGTGTGTAGTGAATTAAAATTGTCCCCCCTCTGTGCTGGGATCCACTTTCATCTTTTGTTTTCTCATCACTGCTTCCAGCTCAGTAGCTTTCCCTTCAGTCTGAGAGACAGAAAAGAGCAAATATTATATTCCATGTATTACACAAAGGACAGATTGATGTGTTTAAAAAATATATTTCTAGCAAATATGTGTTTGTGTAAGCAGACCACCTCCAGCTGAGCTTTTTGCACCATGATCTGGCTGTAAACTCTGGCCCCCTCTTGAGGAGAAACCTTGCAGAGCTCCTCTTTATTCAGAGAGAAGAGCTGAGCTCCGTCAAGAACCCCCAAACTGTTCACTGTCCTGAGAGAAAGACAAAGACCACCATGCACATTTTTTAAAAAGACTGGTAAATTTTCATTAAGTATAAAGAGATACATGATATTTCCATAATGGGCTAGCTTTTGTCGGAAGTGCTTGTGTGTATTTTTAGAGAAAGTCTCACTCGTCACTGAAGCCTTTGCCTCTGAGCCAGTCCTGTACCTCAGCCGGAGGCGAGTGGTAGTTGAGAAGTACTGTAGTGTCACTGGCCTTGTTAATAACCAGAGGCCGCACCGATCCTGGTCTCCCATTAGCCAGCCGCTGTGCAAGCTCATTATTCATGAGCATGACTGAGCACAGAAACATATTTGAAGAATATGACACAGATTATTCAGAGCTTATGAGTCATGGCACTAAATAGACACTAAATAGACCTGATAAAGAAATGACCTGAAGGAAAACTAGAACTGAACTTTTTGTGCAGTGCATCTAAGATATGCTGCCATTTTGAACATTTATTGCATTTCTACAACCAAGCAGTTGAGGTATAAGGGTCTTGCTCAAAGGGCCCAGCAGAAGCAGCTCAGCAGTGGTGGGATTTGAACTCACCACCTTCCAATCAGTAGCCTGATATCTTAACCACTGTGTATTTAACCCATCTCAGAGTCAAGATTTAGTCAAATTTTTAATATTTAAGCAAATTTAATTTCTCATTTAGCGGGGCACGGTTGTTTGGTGGTCAGCACGTTTGTCTCACACCTCCAGGGTTGGGGGTTCGATTCCCGCCTCTGCTGTGTGTGTGGAGTTTGCATGTTCTCCCCGTGCCTTGGGGGTTTCCTCCGGGTGCTCTGGTTTCCTCCCCTGGTCCAAAGACGTGCATTGTAGGTTGATTGGCATCTCTAAATTGTCTGTGTGTGTGTGTGCCCTGCGATGGGTTGGCACTCTGTCCAGGGTGTATCCTGCCTTGATGCCCAATGATGCTTGAGATAGGCACAGGCTCCCCGTGACCCGAGAATAGATCGGATAAGCGGTAGACAATGAATGAATGAATTTCTTATTTAAATATCAATTTCAGTTTCAAAAAATGGAGCATTAATAAAGTGGACTCTAAAACTAACACCAGAATTAAATAATGATTGAAATGTCATCCTGATTATTTTAAAATACTAATTAATAGGTCATTTTTTAAAATTTCATTCGGATTTAGTTTAATCTAAAATGGTGACCCTGTTCAAACTGCTAAATATTACAAATATTACGTGCCAAATATTACAAAAAAAGCTAATGTAATTTCTGTATTTCATTAGGTTAGTAGTTGTTTAATAATTCACATAGTACTTTTGCTTAAAAAATAAATCATTACAGAAATTGGAGGAAATTAACTACTACATTGTATTGTGGTTGCACTAAAAGGTTTGATTTTTTTGTACAAAAGGTGAGTACAAAAGCTTCTTTATTTTAATTCTACTGTGTGAAGAAATCTGTTTTGGTATTGAAACATAATTCTGGACTTCAAAAGTAAAGGTATTAAACATGCACTACTGAAAAAACTGGAAAGGAAAACATTACCTTTCTCGCCTGGTGCCATGTTGGCAGGGTGGGTCTCAGTGTGAGCATGGTCTCCCCCTGAAGGAGATCCACCTGAAGGATTGGGAGCCAAATATGAAAAGCGTCCAACTCCCATGGGAGACAAAGGAACTTTCTGTAGAAATGGAAGTGTTGATTTGAGTGTAAATGGGGAACAATGAAGGTTTATTTAGTTATTTAGATTCATTTCTGGTCAGCTAGAGTCATTATTATGTCACAAGCTGGAGAAATAATAATGGGATAAGCAGACTTTTAGGTTCACAAGCCACAAGGGGGCCATGTAAGAATGCAAAATTTAGTGTGAGTGTATTTCTACAGACAGTTGTGTAGCCTCACCGTTGAAGGCTTGCGCATTACTACACTGTAGTCTTGGTCTGTCTCATTGACAGGCTCCAGGATATTAGATGGAACAAAGCCGATCTGGTCATAATTGTTCCTACATTTCCACCACCGCTTAGACGAATCCAACACCTAGAAGAAACCAAAATTCAATAGACTTTATATTGTAGTGAAGGACATAATGTCTGTCGACGATTTTGCAGAAGATGAAGTCATATTTCCGTTTATAGCATCATCTGCTTTATTAACATCTTGGCAAACGGATTTTCCTGTCTTTAAGGTTGTCAGTAAGTTAAATAGGGTTAGTGTGTGTACCTGAAGAGTTTCTCCATGCAGCACTGAAAGCTCACTGCTGTTCCGAGCCACAAAGTCATAACTGCAGCGGTACATCTGGTCAGGAAGTGGAATTTCCACACTGTACAACAAAATATACACAAACATACATGCAATTATCCGCCAGTCCATGTACAGTGAAAAGTTTACAGATTATACAATGGAGCTGTTCGTGAAAAAAAAAATCACTATAATGTTGTTGGTGTGTTTAAAATGGCGGATCATGTGAACAATTCATGCTAACCTCAACAGACCAAAAAAGAAGTACACAACAAGTGAACAACATTTACTTAATAAGTGTTTACCAATAAGACCATGAATATACTATTGTATGGTTTCCTTTAAATGTTTCAGAAGAAATTATGTCATATAATAATCCACATACCTAGATAAGCTAATGTTTGCTAACAATTATTAGCAACAGTTAACTAGCCTGTTCATCTGGGTTGTTATTTTTCTTGTAGTTCAGTTAGTTAGCAAATAAATACACTGTTTAATATTGTTTTCCTCAGAATTTTTTTAACACTGATTTTGTGCTGATTTTATGCTAGTTAATCATGCTAATTTTGTCATTATCACACCTTAGCTCAAATACAAAGTCTTTCTTTGGTGCTTTAACCTAGCATTTTGACTTTAACCAATAAAAAGCAATCTAATAGTATTCAACAGAAGTTAACATGATCATGTGTTTCCCAAATGATAAATGCTACATACTGTCCGTTATTACGAGGAATATTATGTAGTATACAGTATGTGCTGGTGGAATTTACAGTACACTATACACAAGTATGTACTTTTTAAGCATCTGTATGAATATATGGAGATTGACCATCCTACAGGTAGTGAATTTTATTGCTATTTATGTAAATTGGGATTTCTGTAAAGGTTATCTATTCTCATCTTGTGAGAAATCATTGAAAAAATGGTTAAAAGGGGATCAAACCCCTTTTACCTTTCATCTGTGAGCTGGAGAGGTGATACGGGCGGGCTAAATTCTGACTGAAATGACAGGCAGAGCATAATGAAATCAGAAATGATAGAAAATGTTATTTAATGTGTGAAAATGAAGTTCAGCTGTGTGTGTATGTGTGCGTGTGAAACCTGTTGACGTTGCAGCAGGGCTTCTTTTTTGTTCTGTGATTCAACAGGATCTTCAAAAGCCCGACCGTTCCCATCAATGGCATCAGGCTTCCAACCGTCCAGAAACACTGGAGTATACGGGGATGCTGATTTATCATGCTGGGAGCTGATACACACACACAGGCACACATGTTTTTGCTTTACATTAGCTTGAGATCTGTGATTGTTTTCATTGCATAGCACGGTCAGAGAGTCGAGATTTAATGTAGAACAGTCCTAGTTTTAGTCAGATTCAGAAGTCTTATTGAGATTTCCTGGGTGTCATGTGTATTATATTCATTGTTTGACAAGCTTATCATTGTTTATTTTACTTCAGGGATCAGAATCTGTTGTGAGTCTTACAGAGACACACAAATGGACATTAGACACTCGTTAAGGAAACTATGCAGTATATACACAGCCATGCAGCAGCCTATTAACTGATTCTCAACAACAACAAAACATGATTCAGTAAAGTCAGCATGAACTAATCGATGGAACCGTTAATAGGGTGATATTAATAGACTATAGATAAGCTAGTAAAAATCTAGAACTAAAAACACATTGATAGTGTATAGATTACAGGTTTTGAATTGGCAGAATTTCAGAAATACTAGAAGGACTTTTCATTTGTTACAATTATACTACAGTACAGTGAAATTCTTTTCTTTTCATATCATAGATTAGGAAGCTGGGGTCAGAGCACAGGGTCAGCCATGTTACAGCACCCTAGAGCAAAGAGGGTTAAAAGCCTTGCTCGAAGGGCCTAAAAGTGGCAGCTTATCAGTGCTGTGGCTTGATGCCCCTACCTTCCATTAGTGGCCAAGAGCCTTAATCATTTAAACTACCACTTCTCACAAATGTTAACTGTAAATGCTGTAACATAAGAGATCGCAGTTCAGTGTTTTGAACATAACCAATCTTAGGGCTTCTGAGTATCGCAGCAGAAATACATCCGCACTATCATCATGAGTCAGGGAGCATAAATTCTGGTGGTGAAGCAAAATTAGCCATTTTGTCTGGAAGGGAGGGATGGAATACTCTCTCTCTCTCTCTCTCTCTCTCTCTCTCTCTCTCTCTCTCTCTCTTTCTCTCTCTCTCTCTTGTCACAACTGTGCAAAGATGTGATCTTATATAATACACTGTCTTTGTAAATAAGTTAATGCTTGCTAACAATAATTATAAATGATTACCTAGCCTGTTCATCTGGGTTGTTATTTTCTTGTGGTTCATTTAGTTATCAGATTAATATACTTCATTTTAATATTTTTCCTCCATCGTTCAAGACTACATTGATTTTGTGGTTAATGAGACAGAAAATTATTTATGCTAGTTAGTTAATTTTGCCATCATCACACACCTTTGCTGAAATAAACACAAAAGTCTTTCTCTTGTGCTTTAATGTATCACTTTGACTTTAACCAATAATAACTTTTTTTTTTTAGCTCAGAGAAAATGTGAAGAGCAATCTAACAGCATTCTGGTGTAACTTTACATACAAGTGAGTTCGAAACCTGGTAGTGAAGGAGCAAAATTGGCCATGCCGTCTAAGGGGGAGTGATAACACACTCGCCTTTCAATCACAGCATCTCTAGCAAATTCTGGGAGTCTGTAAACTTGTGTATGTGAAAGATGGCAGATTGTGCTCTCAGCCGAGTGTGTTATGCTTCCCTATGACGCACCATGAGTCAATTCAAGAGATCTGGATGGCTGGCTTTGCTTTTTTTTATCCTAGCTGTTCACACTCTCTGGCTGGTAGCTGGTGTATGATAAGCAAGAGCTGGATAATGGGCAGAAATTGGCAAGTGACCAAACTGGGGAGGAAATGGAGAGCACTTATTCTCAAGGTTCAAGTTCAAAATATCTCATCTGTTCTAAAGTGCCAAACAAAACATTAAGGCTAGTTGATAACAGTCACGTCACATGTTTTAGACCAGTCTATAGATGTTTCTTTAATGTTTGTAGTGTCTAAATAAAGTGTTACCCAAAAAAGCCAAGCATGTCATTACACACACTTAGAAAAATATACAGAAATGCCGCTCTATTTACATCACAAACGCACTCTGATGCCATATATTTTTGTGGAATGTGTATCTTTAAAAAGTTATATCTGTTATGTGGTTTGAAACAGTCTGACAAGAGGGATTTGTGCTGTCAGGGGTAATTATAGTTTTTGCGGCCATGCTTAAAATTTCTAAAAGGGCAGCATGGTTTATGTGGCTGAAATTAGTCAAAACCTGTAATACTGACTTTGCCTGGGTCCAGTTGGGGCCGAGAGAGCTCCACAACTCTCTTTCTTCCGGTGTGAGATTTTGCTGCAGTAGAGAAATGGCTCCATTGGTCAGTGCAGGACTGGACACACCAGCTGCCAAGTCAGGACCACATGTAGTTTTGACCATCTGGCAACACACACACACACACACAGAGAGAGAACTGTATTTGTTCATAAATTCATTCAGTATACATTCTTAAGATTATTAGCTTTATATAACCATATTATTTCTGAAGCATATTTTTTACTAACGACTGTTATTCGTTTGTTCAACGTTTTTCAATGTTTGATTCTTTTCATTTATAATTCCATTCTTGGTCTATATTTATTCTATTTGATTGCAATTTTTTTATTTATCATTTTTTTTATCTATTCGATTCTATTTTTTGTATTTTTATTCCTCCTTTATTTGTATTATATTTGATTCTAGGTCTTTTTTAGATTTTTTTTTGTAATTCTATTGCTTGTCTACTTTTATTGTATTTAATGTTTTTATCTGTCTAAAACCTTGCTAGTAAGTGTAATTTCTGCACACTAAGTATTTTGGTATAGCGATGTATGTTCATAGTGCTGCCGCATGATTGGCTGATTGGATAATTGCAAATAAAAGGACAGTGAGTGTCTAATTTCATCACAGGAAGGGTTTTCCAGGTCACTGGAGGGAAGGTAAAGTACATGAACAAAGACATGTTTGCTGAAGATATTTTCGGTGTGTATCTCATGTGCACTAACCAGAGCCAGAGGAACGAACAGGTGATGCAGAAGCTCCTCTGAGTTTGGATCTGCTATGTCTGTTTTCAAACAATCCTGAAATAGGAAGAAACATAGTGTAGCTGGGCATACAATCTAAAATAGACATGGATGTAAATAATAATAATAATAATAATGTGTTGTGTTTTGCTTTCGGCTGCTCCCTGTTCGGGGTCGCCACAGCGGACCAACTGGTCAACACAACAACTTGGCAAATGTTTTACGCCGGATGCCCTTCCTGACGCAACCCTCCCATTTTTCCGGGCTTGGGACCGGCACTGCATCCAGTGGCTGGGGTTGAGGCATTGGCTGGGAATCGAACCCGGGCCTTCCACATGATAGGCGAGCAACCTACAACTGAGCCACCAATGCCCCAATAATAATAATAATAATAATAATAATAATAATAATAATAATAATAATAATAATAATAATAATAATAATAATAATAATAATAATAATAATAATAATAATAATAATAATAATAATAATAATAATAATAATAATAATAATAATAATCTGCATGTTTCAAGAGCGACTGAGGTGAAAGATTAAGTTACCAGCAAACTAAATGAGTATTTAATCTTCTGGAAAATGTCCAAAAACTCGTGTTCAGATGGAGGGATTACTTCTGTCATCATGACATCATCTATAACACACACACACACACACAGCACAGTCATTATATCAAAATGTTGACTGCCATTTTGACTCATTTGTAAATATCCCAATCCCTTTGTCTCACTCCTCTCTTACAGCCCTGCTTCTTCTTCTTGCTGCTCTTTTTCTTTTTCATGTCCCGCTGCAAAATGAGTTGAGCATCAGCTGCCTGCTGAAGGTGGGCCATAAAGCGCTCCACGTCAGAAATGCAGTGGTTTAACAACTCCTGAGAGACACACAGTATGCTCTTTACTATGCAATTTAATACACATCCAACTACCTGGCCATTTCATCAAATGCACCTAGCTCATAAATGCACTTTGTATGTGTACAATTAACAATTGAAAGCCCTACATACACCTCCACCCTGTATATCAATGGAATCATAGCAGCTGAGTTGAAAAACAAAAACCAAAGCTAACATTCATGCTGTGGTGGAACATGGACACTGAAGAAGGCCAGAGGAGGATTAATGCACTCTGTGCACGGATCAAATGAGCCAGGTGCATCGCTAAGATATGTGTGTGTCAAATGAATTTTTGCAGAATAGGCCTGAGTGCTGCTAACACAGATACACTCACCACACAAAGCACCACACACACTACCATGTCAGAGCCACTGCTGAGCTAAGACTGGATCCAGCAATGGCCCAATAAAGTTTCCTTTTCACTGATGGATGGGTTAAAAGAGGTTGAAAACCTGTGCATAGGAACTGATTGGCTATAATCAGTAACTGCACACAAGAATTTATAGAACGATGAAATATCCATAAGCTAGCAATACTCTCTCCGCCTGGCCTAAATCTGTACTATATATATATATATATATATATATATGCATTGACAACTTGTTCATACACACCACGTCATGTTCTGGATGTCTAACTTTTTTCTTCTGCGTCACTGCAACACAAACGCACATTTTATATTAATTTATATTAGTCAAAGATGGTTGAAAAGAGCTAGATATGAACAGGATAATAAAATGTTCTCTATCTTATTCCATAGACAGCAATTAAACAGAGCACACACACCTTGTGTGTAAATGGGCTGGCCATCTGGAGGAAAAGGTCTGAGTAAAGAATGTTTCCTGGGAACAATCGGTGGGGGATTCATCTGTGAGAGGAACCGAGAGATATTATTCATTCAGATTATTCAAACAATTTTATCTGGAGTGAGTGTTATACCAGTCATCTGTTTCATGCTGTCATACACAATGTTCCAGAAATATCAGAAGATGTGATATTTATTAGATTACAATGATGATTTGTATACTTTTGAGCTCTGGGTTTGATGGAGGAGTGGAATGGTGCACGATACAGTGGTGGATCAACTAGTGGGTGCAAGTGTTGAGGATGCAGAAGATAGGGATAGGTGGAGAGAGATGATTCGCTGTGGCGACCCCTGAAGGGAAAAGCCGAAAGAAGAAGAAGAAGACAGTGGTGGCTCAAGTGGTTAAGGTTCTGGGTTGTTGATTGGAAGATCAGGTTCGTAAGATCGGGGGTATCAAGGCTGACCATGCGCTCTTACCCTGACCCCCAAAGTTGGGATATGCAAAGAAAGAATTTCACTGTGCTATAATATATATGTGACAATAATAAATGGCTTCTTTTAATGTTACTATAATAAGAGTATAGTAGTAGTAGCATAATAAGAGTAGTAGTAGTAGTAGTAGTTCATCCCTAGCCCAGGATCTTTCGATATTTCTGAACAACTCTCTGATCTCCCCTTCGGCCACTGCTTAACTTTGGAATAACCTTGGACAATCAATTGTCCTTTTCCTCCCGTGCTGCTAATGTGACATGCTCATGTCGGTTTCTTCTGTAAACATCAGAAGGATTCAGCCATTTTTACCCACACAGGCTGCTCGGATGTTTGTTCAGTCTCTTGTCATTTTGAGACTGGACTACTGCCACTGGCAGCTCTACCTCTGAATGCAATTTGTCCACTGCAAATGATCCAAAATGCAGCTGAGCGACATGTTTTCAACCTGCCTAAGTTCTCCCACACCACCCCACTGCTGCGTTCCCTCCACTGGCTTCCGGTAGCTGAACGCATCAGATTCGAAATACTGATGTTTGCCTTTTAGGCAATGGTTTGCTTTTTAGGCTGATGGTATAGTTGTTGTTTATTGCATGTCAGGTAAAAAAAACTACCAATACAGTTTTTAGGCTGATGGTAAGTCTGTGACCTATTGACTTCTAAGCACTCTTGTACGTCACTCTGGAGTGTCTGCCAAATGCCAGAAATGTAAATGTAAATCTAGATGTAAATGTAAATATAAATGGAAATGGAGTAGTAAGAGGACGAAGTGGAGGAGCTGCAGAAGTAGAATAAGAAGAAGTAATATTAAGAGTAGGAGGAGGAAGAGGAGGGGCTACAGTAGTAGAAGAAGCAAAAGTAGTAATAGTAGTAGTAATAAGAGGAGGCAGAAGAGTATTAATTAGTAGTAGTAGGAGTACTAAGAGGAAGAGGAGGAGGAGGAGGAGCAGCAGGAGTAGTGCTAGCAGTAGTGGTGTGAGTAGTAGTAGGAGTAAGAGTAGGAGAAGGATAAGAAGGATAGTAGTGTAAGGAAGAGGAGGAGGAGGAGAAGGAGTGGTAAAAGTAGTATTGTCCCTGTTTCACCACATACAAAAAATTCCTCCAAAAAGGAACCTCTACACCGTCTTCTTCCTCCATCCTCCTCCACTATACAGCAGCCTGGACTTTTCAGTGACTGCTTTTATTTCATGCGTTTGACTGGTGTTCAGAGTCTACAGTGTGACTGAATTGTTTTTGGCTAGACATTTCTGAACATGCTGTTATAGCAAAATACTAAACATCAGCAGTTTAACAGCATCACACCAACCCACTGTTGATTATTTTCCTCTAAAAGCATGCTGTGACGCTTTGCTTCATAATAAATGCATTATGAATTATATACTCATGCAGTCTTCGTCTATTTGCATTACTGTCTATGTGAGGCTGTCCACTAAGTCTACCCAAGTGTTAACATTTTAGCTATTTAGTTGTTTATTACATCTTTTGTGAATCAAGGTGCATGTGCTGGATCACAGTCAAGATTAAAACCTGCTTTTCTGTCATTCCCCTGCTGCAGACCATCCTAAGCGATGTTATCTCAGCTTTCTCAGATTTCTTACATTTTTTTTCCTTAAATAAAGAAACAGCAACTCGATCTACACAAGATGTGGAACAGAATCGGCTGTATTTATTCAGGCTACAGAACACGAACCGGTACAGGGTTCGAGGAATTTCACCTGGTGTAAAGTGTCTGGTTTACTGCGGAAACATCAGCTGAAAGTCTACGAAAACATAAGGTCAAGGCTGTAATGAAAGTTTCTTAGGCCTGTCCATGGTGTGGTAACATTAAGCTGCAAAATGTCATTTTAATTTTTGTAATCTTACACTATAGAGAACCTTTAAAGACGTGGTGTAGCAGTAAGTGTGTGAGATATTTGAGAACGTAGTGTGAAATACATTCCACATACGATAAAACAGTTCTGGTTTATAAGCTACACATAAGTTGATGTTTAGCACTAACATTTCAAGACTTTTTCTTTTTTTCTTCATAAAAGGTGTGCTTGTAAAAGTTTTTCTTAAAATATTGCAAAGCAACCTTGAACGGTAACTTCATTATCCTCATGGTGGAAACATTTCATTCCATAACCTGCATCCTATACACATCCATATGCAGTATTTCTAGATATATCTATCAAACATAAGGTAGAAACTGAACTTTTTCAGAAACTGTAAAATCTGGTGGTCATTCAACCACCTAAAATTTATTTTATATACTGCATGCGCTTACATTTTTTAAAATTACAATTCACATGTACTGCAGTAAAAAACATGAATGAAATGAGATGAATACGCTGAAAATCTTACCTTACGAGCAGATATGTGTCAGTCTCACATCTTCTGTTTACGCCTCATAGAGAAATGCAAAAACAAGAAAAACAAGAACACCTGTCAGGTCTCGACCAACCTTCTCTCTCTCTCTCTCTCCCTCTCTCTCTCTCTCTCTTTCTCTCTTTCTTTCTCTCTCTTTCTCTCTGTCTGTCTCTCTATCTTTCTATCTATCTAAGTCTCTCACCCTTGTTTTGACTGTCTGTTCAGTATTATAGACACATGACAGGTCATAGATTTCTTTTTTTTTTTAAATGTCCTCTCTCTCTCTATCTCTCTCACTCCAATAAATGAAGTACTCAAATTCCAGGAAGCAACTCTATCTGACCATATGCTTATATATATATATATACACATACACACACGCACACACACACACGCCTACACCTAAATGCGCCTGTCAAGGACACTCTATGGCTGTCTTAGGTCAGTCTTTCAGCAAAGCCTGTCTAACCAGCCCTCGCTCTCATTTTCTCTATGAGGTATTAAAAGAATGCTATTACCTCAATGCCTGCAGGTGTACTTAGTACCAAGTGCTTTTGTCAGCCATTTTCATCTCCTAAGTGACCAGTTCAATTCAGTCCAAAACTGAAATAACATTTCCTAAAAGTGTCCAAACGTTTTCTCAACAATCAATTAACTCCTTTATCTTTTGGCCTAGTGTTGTGCCATTTATTTTTAGTAACAACATCAAAACTCATAAAAAAGGTATGCAGATACATGAGTGAGGAATGTTGACAAGGTCTTTATCTCTTCTAATCCAGATTTAACTCAGCAGTCATGATTAAATAATGCTTTCGGCTGCTCCCTATTTGGGATCGCCACAGCAGACCAACTGGTCCGCACAACAACTTGGCAAATGTTTTACGCCAAATGCCCTTCCTGACGCAACCCTCCCATTTTTCCGGGCTTGGGCCCGGTACTGCATCCAGTGGCTGAGGCATTGGCTGGTAATTGAACCCGGACCTTCCGCATGATAGGCGAGAAACCTACCACTGAGCCACCAATGTCCCTCAGCAGTCATGATTAAATAATGAGGAATGAAAATGTTGAGCTCAATGTTTGAATTCCTAGAATTTGATTCATCGCATTCCCTAGACATGATGTGGATTTCTGACAGCTAGTAATATACATGTATGCATTCATTGTCTATCGCTTACCCTAATCTATTCTCAGGTCACGGGGAATCTCAGGCGTCATTGGGCATCAAGGCAGGATACACCATGGACAGAGTGCCAACCCATCGCAGGGCACACACACACACTCTCATTCACTCACGCAATCACACACTACAGAAATGCCAATCAACCTAAAAGGGGAGAACATGCAAACTCCACTGCCCCATGTCAGCTCTCTCTCTCTCTCTCTCTCTCTCTCTCTCTCTCTCTCTCTCTCTCTCTCTCTCTCTACACACACACACACACACACACACACACACACACACACACACACACAAACACACAAACAGCATTTTCTGAAAGGCCAAAAGACCCACATAAGTAGGCTGCCGGTAATAAACACACAGGTGAGAATCTTCACGTGTTTCCTGCTAGTGCAACCCGACACATAACCACGCCCCCACTGCAAAAATGATTTAGTGCGTTTGTCTAAAGGTCCTTTATTTTGAATGAAAGGGAGGGAAGTGGAACAGTAAGGTTACAGGGTGAACAGTCCAGAGTAATGGAGAGTGTGGGAAAGAGGTAAAGAAGCGAGTGCAGGCAGGTTGGAATGGGTGGAGAAAGGTGTCAGGAGTTCTGTGTGATAGGAAAATACCAGCGAGAATCAAGGGGAAAGTGTACAGGACAGTGGTGAGACCGGCCATGCTGTATGGTTTAGAGACAGTGTCACTGAGGAAGAGACAGGAGTCAGAGCTAGAGGTAGCAGAGCTGAAGATGTTGAGGTTCTCTTTGGGAGTGACAAGATTGGACAGGATTAGGAGCGAGTACATCAGAGGGACAGCTCATGTTGGACGTTTGGGGGACAAAGTTATGGAGTCCAGATTAAGATGGTTTGGACATGTTCAGAGGAGGGAGAGTGAGTATATTGGTAGGAGAATGTTGGACATGGAGCTGCCAGGCAGGAGGCAAAGAGGAAGGCCAAAGAGGAGGTATATGGATGGAATTAATGAGGATATGAAGCTAGTGGGTGCAAGTGTTGAGGATGCAGAAGATAGGGATAGGTGGAGAGAGATGATTCGCTGTGGCGACCCCTGAAGGGAAAAGCCGAAAGAAGAAGAAGCAGAAGAAGTCTAAAGGTCCTTTATTCACTGCTCAGTGTTCAGGATACATTCCCGCGGTTATGGTAGCACTCACTACATCTTGATCTTTAGTTTCCAGGAGTAAAAACTTACCGCTTATGTTTAGGATTGTAAACATTTCCACTGTGACGTCAGTGCGGCCTACAGCTGCTAAGAAAGAAATATTTCAATCCAAACGTGTTTAACGTGTTTCACTTTTCCTCTCCAGAGCACAATGAACAAAACTTTTGTTTATTCATGCAGGTTCAGTAGCGCCCTCGTGCGGACCACTCGCAACATCTGCAGCTTTTAGTGACGTCATTCTCTAAGCGGCAGACGCTTGAAGTGTATCACGTGATACAACAGCTGCACAAGAGGCTTTTTCAGCTGCATGTGAACGTGGAGAGTGAGACTACATGCTGAAGGGAAGCGCATGCTGTGTTACTACATGTGAAACCCACACGCAAACATTCACAAATCTCCATAAATGGTCATCTTTTACATTTTAAACAAAATGACCCCATGCTTTGAGGGAACGCTGTACATTCCCGGTGATGTCCCATACCGTTATGTTCCCTCTGTAGACCTCACAGTCAGGGTTGCCAGATCTTTGCAAGTATGACAAGAACCCAGAAAGAGACAGGAAAATGTACTGGGAAAATTACGAAGTTAATAATTTTCTATTAATAGCACATCCTTAAGTGACTTATACCACGGCAATTTACAATTTATTGATTTGTTTTTATTTTCTGCATTATGTCATATTTGTAACTATTTAGAGTTACATTTAATGTTGTCGAATGCCTTCTAGACAAGTTAATACCTGTTTTCACTTATGTTATAGCAGCTATAAATGTTCATTCCCTCACCAGCATCATTTTATCTCTTATTAGTTAATAGTTAATTAGATAAAAGTTAATCAGACAAAAAAAAAACACACACACAACTTGTCATGTTACCACAAAAACGTCCTGACGGTTACAAAGCGTTGACACTGGAGACACCTTCCAAGTAAATGTTAAGATAGGTGACTCTTACAGAAAGCTCACAGAAACCATATCAACATTTATCCACGCATTTTTAAATAACAGTGTTTTTAATGTATTTGAAATACACATATAATCATGTTATAAATATTAGTAGTGTCAAAATCAAGCCAGTGACTCCACTGAGCCAAGACCGAGAACGACAAGACAGAGACCTGATGCTCAGATTTGCTGATTGTAGTATTTTTTTTTTTCTTATCTGGCATGAAATTTCTCTTAAATTAACCAAAACAATCCATTTACTTTGGTATCATAATTTTGTACCAATAAGTACAAGTACATGAGCATAGCCATTTATTCTAGCAAGTGCTGCAGTGTTATTTTATTTTATTTAATTGCATTTAGAGGTTAAGGAGAATTTGTGAGGTCAATAAAATGACCCAGAGTTTGCTGATTATACTTTTCTTCTTTCTTTCTTTTTTTTCCCCCAAAGAAATGCAATAGCATATGTGCACATCACTGCACATTTGCTTTGATTTAAGCACAGATCAGGTACTAAAACTACAATTTGTTTGGCCTTATACAACTTTCAAAGGCCACAAGTACTTGTGCGAGCTTATTTTTATATTAAGAAGATAAAACATGTTGAAACTTTAAATATGTGGCTCATATACAGAGATACACATTAACTTACAAAGTACCTGACACTTTATTCCTGTGTATTATATGAAATACTACATGTGTATAAATACCTTTGCATGTAATAGCTTGCATGTTTGAGCTGTTCAGAAGATTTAATGTAGGTTAAGTCAAGGGGAAAGGTCTCCACAGTTCTTGGGAAATTCCTAGACCAGGCAACTCTGTACTGGTGTTTAATGGAGGCGGGACAGTGGACAGCACACACGCGTACGCAGTCGCGTTATTGGAGCTCCAATGAGCGGCCAGTATGTAAAGCGCACAAGGTGTCTTAGGTTTCACTACAATGCAGTTATTACTTAGTTTAGATAGAAACCCGACGGAAACGTGGCGGTGAGGCTTGAACGGTGACTTCTGCGTGTTCAGGCAACACAGAGAGAGGAACCTGAGAAAGAAAGCGCGAAGAAAATAAGTGAGAAGAACAACTCCACTCACTCCTCCTTCCCTAAACACACACAAAAAAGATCTTCTCAAGAGGTAATGCTATATTTTAAACATTTCCATTTCTCCTGTCCATGCACTGCACCAGCCTGGTGTCAGTAATTTACGTGTACAACATGGAAAGATAATATTAGTTTAGTGCTATATTTCTGTAAGCTTAAAGTGAACCCGAGTAGTTTTCCGCTTTTTCCTTTCCAGAGTGAACACGTTTCCACACTTAGGCTTGCTGCTGCAGGGGCCAGTTGAAGTGTAAACTCCAGTTTATTAAATCCCCAGTATGTTTCCTCAGCCTGGGAATTGTTGATCTGCCAACACTGATTAGTTATTTATTTATTTATTTATTTATTTAACAATGGGACTCTTTTAGATCTAAAAAGAGGTTCTTTTTGGTGTGTCCCCCAGGCCAAGTTTTTATACCTCTTTAGAAATGTGTGGTCATTAAGGCAGAATTTTACATTGTTTTTATTCTTGAATAATTTTGTGGTGCACAACTACACAATTTCAGAGAATATTTACAGTTCTAAATGGTTCTTTGGTTGGTTCCCTAACTCCAGGGGCAGGTTTAGCACTTGGCAAAGGAAGGCAGCAGCTTTGGGCCCCCTTAAAAAATGTGTAGGGAACCTTGGCTTATGGGGGGCCCATGGCTATTGTCTACCTTTGCCTAGTCCACCCTTGAAATTATATGGAAACCTGTTGAACTGCATACAAAATTACATAGAAATAATTTTATGCAATTATTAATGCGATTCAATAAGGCCTCATTCCTATATTTTGCTATAGGTCTCCAACAAAATGCTAAATCTGCCTCTTAGCATTCAGAGCAGGTTCCTCAGTACAATCACTTATTATTATTATTATTATTATTATTATTATTATTATTATTATTATTATTATATTTTATTTTTTCATTGGATTTTGATATATATATATATTTTTTTAATATTTGGCATTCAAATTTATTTTTGCAATTTAACAAATTTCATTTATATGTATTTTGTGGTATAAAAAGGCACTTTTTTCCCCTACAAAACATTTCCAAGTTCAAACTGTTTGTTCTATATGGAAGGTTTTTTATAGCCTCTGTGTTGAATCTATACACCAGCAGGGTTCCCATTCAGAAGAGGTTCCTCAGGAACTCCTTTTTATTGTTTCATAGGAACTTGGATAACTGTAGAAGTAGTCAAGTCTTACTTGTAATTGAAGTAATTCAGAGGTGTCCGTTTTTAAATAAGATTAAATAAGAATTAGAATTAGATTATATTATTTATTTATTTTTTACAGTTTACTTAAAGGCATCATTCAGGAGAAACATTACAAATATTACACAAAAATTGTTCATAATAACACTGATAGGTTTATAGGGTCATCAATAACTCCTATATGCTCTCACTTTAGGCTATACAACTATTTTCTATTCTATAAATTGTCTCTATTCACGTTCATTAAAAGAGTTTAGTTTCTTTCTAAGATTACTACAACCTTGAAATAGTTTGAAAAGCGAATGATTGACGTTTTATCAAATTGCATATACAGACGGAAAATCTGCAGTGTCCCAAAGCCATCAAGCTGCATTACATTAATGATTTACATTGAATGATTCCAACCTTTTGTTTGTTGACTTTTTAAATATTGCATCCATAAAACACACACGTCTATAATTTTAGATTGCCTTCTCCATGTACAATAGCAATCATGTATAGTACCAAATGTTTGGACACACCGGAGTGAACACTGATAAAAGCTTGTTGATGAAATTAGATACTGAGACAAATGGAAATAGTGACGAATTTTTTTTTTTTTTATTATTCAATAGCAAATGAAACAATGCCACATTTGATCTTATGACATTTTTGGGATCGAACATCTAAAAGCAACCTTAAATAAATTCACAAATCAAAATTTGGGAGTCCACACACAGGTTTCAAGACTTTTTACAGACAATTCCTACAGGATTTCATGATTTTCTGCTTGCAGAAATGAACACAAAATCAAACTCAACAATTTTCATACCAGTTTGCAATTTTTCAAAATTACAGCAGATTTTTCGGAAATTTGGGCCAAGACATGTCATGTGACATCAGTACAATTCACATCTGAACAAAGCTCTGTGATTTACATGCGTTGAGCATTTAAAACTAATTTCATATGTCTTCACTGGTAGTGTTTAAAAAAGATTAACCGTGTGTTTGCAATTTCTCCAATTTAAGTAGGTTTTCAAACAAATTTTGGTTACAAAACAATCCCAAAAATACTCTGAAATTCTGGACAGACTCTTTAGAAATCAGCTGAAAAATAATTCTATATGTATGCTATTTTGATGGTGGCCACAGTAAGTATATACGTTTAAGTCTACTATGTGTGCCGATGAATAGCTCTTTGTTTTCTGCACTTTAAATCGTCTTTAGAATAAGAATTTCTGAGCTGACTGAAATCCCAATCATATGTCTAGGTATTAACTATAGTATTGGAGTTCAACCGCTTTAAATTACAATTCCTGTTCAAGGTTGACAGGAGGAATTGAAAATTCAATGTCCTGTAAATTCTATAGGTGCTTTTCGACTCTTGCACGGCTGTAAAGAGTATTTATTTGAGTAACCTTCCTGTCGAATCACTTCAAAACAGTCTGGCCGTTCTCCTCTGATCTCTTTTACATACCATTTTTGTCTCATTTTGATGTTTAAAGTGACTATAAACTGAAGCTCTTATGCTGCTGCCACGTGATTGGCTGATTAGATAATTGTATGAATGGACAGGTTAATAATTCAGTCTAGTAGATTAGATATTTGTTTAAATGAAACTTATTGTAAGCATGAAATCACATTTTGTAACTAAATATTTTTTAACTTAAACCTGACTGAACACATATCCCATTGTTTCATGTGAAGAGGATTTAGTTATCTGCCTTCCTTATTGTCCTTTTATTTGTCCTGCTTATTTTTAATGGATTGACGTCATGTACACATTGGTTTTTTTGGTCTATGCAGACAAGCAACAGATATAATCGATATGTTTAAATGTTAAATGAAGTGTCACTTCCCCTAGATCAGAACAATACCTCGGAGTTCAGACAGACTCCATTTGGCAGTGTGAGTGTTTAGCCCCAGGGCCACTTGCACGTAATAAAACCTGTAGCACTGATGATGATTTTAATCTGACCTGACAGCATGAATAATCCAAGTTAGAAAAATGAAAAAGTTGCACAGGCTCTTTTATGGACATCAGCATATTTATTCAGTGTGCAGCTGCTCAGATGAATTGTTTGATAGAATTAATGGAATGAATTGTAGCTTCTTGTGGAATGACGGTACAGCAGTGAGCATTGCCATCTCACAGGATCACCAGTTTGCTCCTGAGCTCAGATAACTGCCTGTATGAGGTTTCTGTGCATGTTCTGTCTATGTCTGCATGGGTTTCCGCTGGGTTTCTTCTCACTTCCCATAAACGTTTCAGTTGATGGACTGTTAATGTGTGTGCACTGTGTTTTACAATGAACTGGTGTCCCATCAAGGGTGTATTCCAATCTCACACCCAGTACCCCTACCTAAGACCCACAACAACGTTGTTGCTGAACATCCAGAAGAAGAAGCCTTTATTTTTGCAAGATATATGTCACAGCACCGTGAACTTCTTTCTTCACATATTCCAACTTTGGAGGTTGGGGTCAGACCACAGGGTCAATGATGATGCAGTGCCCCTGGAGCAGAGAGGGCCTTGCTTAGGGGTCCAACAGTGGTGGCTTGAACCCTGACCTTTCAACAACCCAGAGCCTTACCAACTTGAATCACTACTGCCACCAATTTAGTTAATTGCAATTTCCAGTAAATTTTTATTTCCAGTTAAATTGTTCATTCACAGGGCTATTGATTTTTTTGAGCTTTGTCATAATAGCCAAATGATGCCATCGCCTATAGCCTGATGTGACCAGTTTTCTGTAAACCAAATGAAACCAAATTATTTGCAGAGGAAACTTTTCAGAGGTTACAATTAAAGGTCCGATCATTTTTTTCCGCAATATTATTTTTTTTCAATTCCTTACTTCTAAAAAATAATCTGAAAGATATATAGAACGTGATAAAAATAAATAAATAAATAGATTAGGTCGTGGGCTTTAGCAAAATTTTATTAAGTTACTGAGAAAACACTTTTGGAAAACTAATTTGTAGCTTGCAATGCTTGTCTGTAATTGCATGCACTTCCTGTCTGTCATTTTATTGACACTACAGTCACCAAAGATCATGGGGTGGAGCTGACATGGACAGACTTTCTAGACCAGGGTTGTCCAAACTGATCTCGAAAGGGACGATGTGGGTTCAAGTTTTCATTCCAACCAATCAGAAGCCATGCTTCATAGTACATTTAAAGCCAAGATTAACTAATTTAACAGGTGGTATCAAGTGTGGTTCTTTGTTGATTAGATTGGACACCCCTGGTCTAGACATTTGGCTAATGTTATGTAGACTAATCTTACTTATGCACGTTTAATAATTGGAAAGATGGTGTGAAAGTTGAGGGAAAAAAGGAAAGAGGAAAGATTGTCAGATTCCCAGTGAGATTTAGGATATTGCATGCTCGGGTTCCAGAAAAAGAGGTTAACACTGTCAAGATGGAATGTCAGCTGAGTCATACGAGGAACATTACACTGAGCGTCATGATGTGCTTTAATAACTACTGCATATGCGCCTGAAAAAATTCTGTACACGTTCCTTGCTGACTTTTCTGAACCGGTCAGTTGACAGGAGTGGAGTAGAAGAGCTGTTTAGGAGTTTATAGGATCAGGAAAAGAGGGCGGCAAGATAAGAACTGACTTGGTGTTTAGTAACAAGAGACATGACCTTCTCCACTCTTACAGCATTCACATGAAGGTAAAAAAAATTCCTACTGACATACCTCACACCAGCGTGCCCTTCTCCTTCCTTTCCTTTATTTCAGTTCTTTCCATTAATAGCTTACTGTCAGTCAGCCAAGTTAGCGTGCCATAACCCTCACCCAAGCCCCCATCCCCCAGCGCCTCAGCGTGACGCAGTGACACACCCCCCATCTCCCTTCCAGGTTTTTTTCCACTCTTACACGTTGTTGTGTGTAGGAAATGTCAATCTCTTCAGTCCCCTGGATTCAGTTTGATTTCAACTTTCTGATTCTAAATGATTTCTTTATGGATCTGAACTGTTGAAAAGAGCCTTCATTAAGATTTTTTTAAAGCAAGACCTCCTGCTGCAATTTAGAAATATTATTTTCTTAAGCCTAGCTTCACTAGGGCAACAATATATACTCACTAACAAGACAACTGGATGTCACCTTTTAAACATTCATTCATTGTCTACCACTTATCCGATCTACTCTCGGGGAGCCTGTGCCTATCTCAGGCGTCATTGGGCATCAAGGCAGGATACACCCCTGGATGGAGTGCCAACCCATCGCAGGGTACCCCACACTCTCATTCACACAATACGGACAATTTAGAGATGCCAATCAACCTACAATGCATGTCTTTGGACCAGGGGAGGAAACCCCCAAGGCACGGGGAACACACACACACACACACACACACACACACACACACACACACACACACACACACACACACACACACACACACACACACACACACACACACACGGGAATCAAACCCCCAACCCTGGAGGTGTGAGGCAAACGTGCTAACCACTAAACCACAGTGCCCTTACATATAACCTATGAATTATGAGTTTATTAAATTCAGACCATTCGTGGTGAATGTTTTATTTTCTGTTTCCCATTCTGTTTCCATCATTAGCTTTTCTTTCTGGCAGCACAGTGGCTTAGTGGTTAGCACATTGGCCTCACACATCCAGCCTCCTGGGTTTGAGTCTTGCTTCTGCTCACTGTGTGTGTGGAGTTTGCATGTTCTCCCTGTGCTTGGTGGGTTTCCTCCGGGTGCTCTGGTTTCCTCCCACAGTCCAAAGACATGCTTCTAGGCTGATTGGAGTCTCTAAATTGCCCATAGTGTGTGTGTGTTGCCCTGTGATGGGTTGGCACTCCATCCAGGGTGTATCCTGCCTTGATGGCTGATGACGCCTGAGATAGGCACAGGCTCCCTGTGACCTGATAAACGGTACAGACTTTTCCTTCTTTCTTGTTTTTAAACAGTTTACCCTTCTTTGAGGGCTCTCCCTATTCAAATGTCTCTAGCATTGTAGCTAGTCTTGGTCCAATAAGCTGCTTTGAGCTAAATAATTTATATAGATGCATGTGTTTTGATAATGAGCAACAGAATATCTGCTACAGAAGCCATGCTGTTTTGTGCTTAGAAAACTAGAGTCACTGGACTAGAACCAGGTATTTAGTTTGGTCTGCTTCCAAACCATGACCTCCTAGTTGACAATCCCTAAAACTGAGAAACCTTTTTTTCAGCTTAAACTTGCTGTGATTTGCTAACAGGCAGCAGACCGTAGCTGATTTTCCCCAGTGAACATGTGTTGGCTACACATCAGTGCTGAGCTTCAACTTTTGGTGCAGTTCACAATGACCCTTTAAATGTTATATGAGACTGTGAAAACTAAACATGATGGCCATGATTGTGATTCATGTACACTAAATATATTATTGAATGGTTTTGTATTTTGAGCAGTTCTTGGGATGAAGATGATGGAGAAAGGCAATGAGGGATTCAGCATTTTTAAATGGCGTTATTTAAAAAGCAAACAAAGCAATGTTCTCCGTATGATACTCTTTGGGAGGGAAAGCAGGGATGAAAAAAGGAAAGTAAGAAAAGCTATTTAAGAAAAAGAAATCAGGGACTGAAAAGGGATTTACTTAATGCTCCCTACAGCATATAAGGGACCTTCAGCAGAGGAGATGTTTGCACAAGGAGGCACCTCGAGGGCAGATCAGACCATTTTGGAATTTTAACACACGCTCGTATACAATTTCACACTACATGATCCATAAACACTGAGTCAAAACTTCATGCTGTTCCTTACAGATAATCTAATATTATCTTTTCCACACCCTTTTAGCCCTTCTTTTCCACACTCTTTTATCTGCGACGTTTAACTAGATTTACAAATTAATGTTTGCAATTGAGAGAACTTTAACACTCATGGTTCCACACTCATTTAGATGGAAAAGCTTCCGTTGCCTAACGACGAAGATGTTCCTGGGATGGTTGACAACCAATCAGCCATGACTCTGGTGTCAGATGAAGGGGTGGGCCCTGATGAAGAGGTAGGGCAAGGGGATGATCGTCCTGCATGGGACAGTAAGCTACAATACGTCCTCGCCCAGGTGGGCTTCAGCGTCGGGCTCGGCAATGTGTGGCGCTTCCCGTATCTCTGTCACCAGAACGGAGGAGGTATATGTGGTGTCAGACCAATTCATAGTTACTTTAATAACTTGTTATATGTAAATCTGACTTTCTCCTGGCTCTCTATTTGCAGGATCCTTCCTGTTGCTGTATGTGATGCTGCTGCTGTTGATTGGAGTTCCTCTGTTTTTCATGGAGCTGGCTGCAGGACAGAATATCCGGCAGGGCAGCATCGGCGTCTGGAAACACATCTCACCACGGCTCGCCGGCATCGGATACTCCAGCTGTGTGGTAATACATATGCAGTATACACATCTACATGGACGCACACATACTACAGTCATGAACAAATAAGAAAATAGATGAACTGAGCTTTCTGAACTGAAGGAATTAACATTGTTGGTATTTGTGATGTATGGAACACTAGAATTACCACTTTTCAAAGTTTTTAGAACATTTTTAAAGTTTTGATGTTTGAACCAAAATGTACCAGATAGTATTCTGATCATTTTTTGTGAGCTCATATTTTTAATAACCTATTAGCTTTACTCATTAAAATATGTGTGCGTGGAGTTTGCATGTTCTCCACATGCCTCGGGGGTTTCCTCCGGGGGTTTCCTCCGGGTACTCTGGTTTCCTCCCCTTGTCCAAAGACATGTATTGTAGGATGATTGGCATCTCTAAATTGTCCGTAGCGTGTGAGTGTGTGTGTGTGTGTGTGATTGGGCCCTGCGATAGACTGGCATCCAGTCCAGGGTGTAACCTGCCTTGTGCCTGTGGATGGAATTAAGCACATTTTCATCATTACAAACTGATTTACAGTGATTTCAGATTTTACTTCCTGTAGTCATGTAGTAATCTAGTTTGAGATGCTTTTGAATTTTATTTCAAAAATGATATTGCAATTAGCTGTTTTTTATTATGGCACAATAGTCCTAGCTGATGAGCTTGTTAAAATGAGGTGTGTGTGTGTGTGTGTGTGTGTGTGTGTGTGTGTGTGTGTGTGTGTGTGTGTGTGTGTGTGTGATCAGTAATTTGAGATCAGCATTTCTAAAGTTGCCAGTCATATCTGTTGCTGTGGGTGGTGTGTGTGTGTGTGTGTTTGTGTGTGTGTGTGTGTGTGAGAGAGAGAGAGAGAGAGAGAGAGAGAAAGTGATAGTGTACTTACTAGTGCATAGTGGATCTTTTTTATATTAAAAAAAAACACCCAAATAACACTTTCTCATACTATTATGCAATCTTCTGCTAACCCCCCACCCTTTCTCTCTCAGGTTTGTTTCTTCATGGCTCTGTACTACAATGTGATCATAGCCTGGGCTCTGTTTTACTTGGGAAATTCTTTCCAGTACCCATTACCATGGCAACAGTGTCCCATAGAACATGGCACTAACCATACAGGTACATTGTAGTACATTTTGTTCTTCTTCTATATTTTGTTCCCATGCTGCATTTACATGCTGGTGTTGAAACAGCCATCACTCTATGCCTCACTGCATGCTATATTACATGACCAGTGGTGGCATGGAGTCATACAAACATGTTTTTTAGTCTCTTTTTAGTCTGCTTGGTGTTGTAAGGAGAGCTCTGTCTGTTATATGTTGCACTTATAGCACAGACCTATCCTGATAACATGAACAAAGTAAAATAATCTGACTTACAGCAAAGTGTTGCTTTCTCTCACATTATTTATTAAATCAACACATATGGTCACCTCAGATAATTGCCTTGTTTTCCATCGCTGGTGTCTTTTTGTTAAATAATTTTTATTAGTTGTCTATTAATTATCTATGTCTGAAATAGCTAACACTCTATTCTCTTTAATATAGCCAAGTGCATGGGTGCTCATCATCCTCTAAGCTTTACAGGGTGTACTGCAGGGATTTTATTAAAGGTTTAGACCTCAGACCTTTTTTTTTTTTTTTTTTAAGGGTAACACTGGACCTGGTGATACACTTGGTATTATTAATAGAATTGTGGCTCATAGCTCCCTGGGTTGGTCTTAAGCTCAGTATACAGTAGATTAATATCGAGTTTTGTATTCTCCACATGCTCACATGGGTTTCTTTCAGGTTCTCCAAGTTCTACTCCCATTTTTTCCTTTGCATCACATGGTGGAAGAAGTTGTGTAACTTTTGCTGGAACATTCTAGTGGGGTTTGCACACACAAGGAACGTCCAATCTAACATAAAAAATGCAAAATAAATAAAATAAATCACAACAAAATAACAAAATTATGGAGAACAGTGAATCCTTAAGCCAGGTTTAGAACTATAAACTGTTTGAATATTTTGTTAGTGATTCCCTCTCTCTCTCTCTCTCTCTCTCTCTCTCTCTCTCTCTCTCTCTCTCTCTCAGTGAAGGAGTGTGCTCTCAGCTCTCCCACCTCATATTTCTGGTTCCGTAAAGCTCTTGATATCTCCGACTCTATTGATCAATCTGGAGAGTTTAATCCTTTCATAACCGGTTGCCTATTTGCAGCGTGGGTTATAGTTTGTCTCGCCATGATCAAGGGCATCAAGTCCTCAGCCAAGGTACATACCGTTATCACAGCAACCCAAGCACAAACACAAACATACTCATTTGTTTGAAGTTGTCACATGTAAATCGTCACACCTGTGCCCTTGGGATATCTAGTGTCAATATTTTTAATGTGCTAGTGTTCTAGTGCAGATGTACACACTCACACTGATTAATCACTAGCAGTCAGAGATTACTAAACCCTTAAACCACTGCCCTTAGGTTATACATAACAGCGTTTCTAACTCATTATAGGACCAATAGAATATATTTAGATCTAAAAAGTACTTCATTAATCATGCTCTCGTGTTTTACACTTCCAGGTGATGTACTTCTCCTCTATTTTTCCGTATGCGGTGCTATTCTGCTTTCTCATCAGAGGGCTGATGCTGGATGGAGCCACCGAAGGACTCACCTACATGTTCTTTCCAAAAGTGAGAAAGATTAAACACCCAAGAGACTATTAACACTCTGGTTTGGCCTCAATTAATAGTAGAGCTATCATTATACAGACAACGTAGGATCCCATGCTCTCACCGCCGTGGCCTGGCAAGGAACCACCCCAGCCATTGAGGGGCTTTAAATGTCAGTGCTGATGGATAAAAGCCTGGATAAAATGGGAAGGTTGTGTCAGGAAGGGCATCTGGTGTAAAATTTGTGCCAAAATCAAATATGCAGATCAGGTGATCCGCTGTGGTGACCCCGAACGGGGAGCAGCCCAACAACATCACCGCAGTTGGATACAGCTGTATATTAGAGGGAAATTAAATACCATGTATGGACTTTCATTAAAGCCTCCTGGTGGTCCAGTGGCAGGATCCCGTGCTCTCATTGCTGTGGCCCGGGTTCGGTTCCTGGGCAGGGAGCTACCCCAGCCACTGAAGAGTTAACTCTCAGTGCCGGTCCCAAGCCCGGATAAAATGGGAGGGTTGCATCAGGAAGGGCATCCATTGTAAAACCTGCACCAAATCGAAACGTGGACCGAAAGCAGCCGAAATAACAACAACAACAGGATATGGACTTTCATTAATCATAAAATATAAGCTGTAATTAGAGTCTATTTACATCCGAAACAAGTAAACAGTGTAGGAATTACAGCATTTTTATTATGGGGTTCCCCATATTTAAGGGACCAAATGTAACTGGACAATTGGCTGCCCAACTGCTCCATGGCCATGTGTATGTTCTTCTCTCATTATTACACCAGTTACAAGCCCTGAATCTGAAGCCCTGAATCTCTACTCTATTTAATATAGCAGATAGACGGTTTTGAGTCGGATTTAAGTGTGACATTTGTATTTGTAATCTGTTCCTCTTAACTCTCAGTATGAAGTCACTGCCATCATTAAGAGCAAGCCATCATTAGGCTGAAAAATCCCAGAGAGATGTGTGGCCTAATCAACTGTTTGCTACATTCTTAAAAATCTTTCGTGTATTAGTCAGCAATGTACACTTTTACTTTAGGCTAATATTATCATCTCCTGGTTTGGCAGTCATGTGTACTTTTCCATTCAGGTATATTTGCATTCAGTCTGACCACTCCTGGCTTGAAATAGCCAAAATGAATACTTTAAGTGCAGCAATTAAGAATAATTTTTCCTGGAATAAGTTTTTTCTTGGATTTGTAAACATGAAAAACTTTGCTTGCAATGTCTATTCGACTTCTTTATTCATATGTTCAGGCATTGGGCCATGTTTGTTTAAAAAAATCGGACAGGAGATTTATTAAGAAGCATAATTGTACTAGTGGACAGGCATGGGATAAAAAACAACCATATTTTTAAACATCATAAGGGCTTTTTACACTCGAAATAGTTAACCCTGAGTGACTGTAAACGTCTGTAAACTGAATCCTGGGTTATCTTGTTTCGCCTTTCACACTGCTCGTACTTTACCCCGGGTGAGCAATTAATCCTTGCTATTCATAATCTGACGTTTCACACTGTACGTTTATAAATCCTAAGTTAACCTTCTTATTTGCATTTTTGACATGTCAACAACATGACTGGATGAATACAGCGTGAACCATTTTAAATAACGGCTTGTCTCACGCTTTTGCATTAGTGAGGGGAAAATGTCAAAACGTAAATAATCCTTGGTAGTTTTAAGCCTCCTGAGATGCACCAATGCAAGAAAATTAAATATTATTTTTTCCCCTCATACACTGCGACTACTGTTTATGCAAAACAAGCTGGGTTTCTGTGACTGTATGAAGCATGATATGAGGCGTGTGTTTAGTTTCTGATTGGGTGTCTGTTGCTAAGCATCTAGTTGTAAGCAGTTTAAAACCTTTGGAACCACAGTGTAGGGTTAACACAGGGATTAGAACAGAAGGGTTAAGTGCAATGTGAAAAGCAATAACATTGTACGTTTATACCATTCTAAGCATTCTAAGATTCAGGTAACTCTCAGATCTCAAGATTTTATATTTCTTGTATCGTATTTAACCACCACAGGTAATTCTCTGTTTTTGTCTCAGTTAGAGATCTGGGGCGAAGTGCAGGTCTGGCGGCAGGCTGCCACTCAGGTTTTCTTTGCCCTCGGTTTGGGCTACGGATCCGTGATTGCGTACTCTTCCTACAACCCGATCAACAACAACTGCCACCGGGACGCCCTCATGGTTTCCTGTATCAACTTCATGACCTCAGTGCTGGCCTCGCTGGTCGTCTTCACAGTGCTCGGCTTCCGAGCCAAGAACATTGCCCTGAAGTGTGTCGTGGAGTAAGTGTGCAAGCAGTGTGTATTTATTTATACAGTTGATTACGTCAATCTTAATTCAGTCTTAATTTGTGTCCTAGAGAATTTAAATCCTATCCTGGTTTTCTTATCTTGCAGGAATGTGAGTAAATTGTCAGCGATAGCAGCTTCAGGCACGGCTCAGCACTGGTGGCCGTGGTTCAATATGTCCGACCCAAGATCTGTGGAACTGAAGGATTACCAGGAGTGGTACAAGCATTATGGGAGCTTGCTAGACTCAAATATCACCGATTGTAACCTGGAGAGAGAAATGAACAAGGTTTGTGTCTGCAGTCAGATTTTTAAGATTCTACAGAGCACTGTTAACTCATCACTCACTTAATGTCCTCGTGTCCTGTTCATTACTTAGTGTCACACAAAGCTTTCAGGAAGTCCACATTTCAGCTTTTAACCCAATACTATAGCAGAAATCCTGCCATAATTGATCATATTTTTATATGATTGATTAATTAGTTAGTTAGTTAGTTAGATAGTTATAGTAAGTATAGTTTTATGGGGCAACACATGGTGTTATATGTTGTGGTTACATCACAGCATGTCCCATAATATTTTATCCCTCTTATAACCCAGCAATATGCCAATACTGAAAAAAATATAAATTTAATTGTTTTAATTAATTTATCGACCTTTCAGCACTATTACAGGTTCATTTATTACAACTGTCATTAGCAAAACTTACAGCTTTATCCTTTCGTAAAAATTTCATCTATATTTCGACAGCTACAAACGTTTATCAGCCCGGTTATGAGGCACATGCGTGATACGAGTGTGTAATTTGTTGAGATAACGTTAAAATGTAGTTATCATATTCAGCTGTAGATATAACACTCTCTTAACGTAATATGCTGTTATAGGAAATTACTCAATAATGACATGGCTTAGTGGTTAACATGTTTGGCTTGTACCTCTGGGGTTGGGGGTTCGATTTCCCATTCCACCATGATTGCATGTTCTCCCCCGTGCCTCGTGGGTTTCCTCCTGGCACTCTGGTTTCCTCCCTAGTCCAAAGACATGTTCTAGGCTTACTGGCTTCATCCAGGGTGTCCCTGAGATATTCTCTAGGCTGCCTTCGAAGTGGTACCGAAGATGGATAGATGGATTTTCTGACCAATCAGAATCAATCATTTAGCAAAGCTGTGCTATAATAGCATATAATAGCTGACTTTTCCCGCTAAACACTACACTTTGTCTTGCTCAGGGAGTGGAAGGGACTGGATTGGCATTTATAGCATTCACAGAGGCCATGGCGCTCTTCCCGGCGAGCCCGTTCTGGTCAGCGTTGTTCTTTCTCATGCTCCTGAACCTGGGTCTGTCCACCATGTTCGGCACCATGCAGGGCATTCTCACACCACTCATGGACAACTTTAAACTGCTGGGCCGCCACAAGACACTGCTCACCGGTACACACACACCATACAGGCATACAAAGATACCTGTGTTGCACAGACATGATATTGATGACATTTCTGGATTTCAGTGATCAGCTGTATCCTGGGCTTCCTGATTGGTCTTCTCTTCACTCAGCGCAGCGGGAATTACTTTGTCACCATGTTCGATGATTATTCGGCTACTTTACCGCTCATGATCGTTGTCATCTTTGAGACGATAAGCATGGCTTGGATCTACGGTGCTGATCGGTAAGGCTAGTGCTAACCTCATTTTAATCCACTATGTCAGTAGCATATGCCTTTTTTCAGCAGCTTTTCCACTGTAACATAAAGTTCAGAACAGGAGTCATCATGAGTGATCAGAACATCAGTCTTACCGGAAGCAGTTATTATAAACACATACTATTCCGGTTGCTTATACATTCAAGGATTTGTGGTTTTAAGATGTGCAATCAGACTCATGAATAATTACATATCCTTTACTCTGAAAAAGAAGTCATTTCATTTTCATTGCATTTTAACCAGATTTCAATTTATTTAACTCCTTTATTTAAGTTTTATTTCATTTCAATTAACCAAATTTAATTTTTCACTTAACCAATTTCTATTTAAATAAATTTCATTTATTTAACCAAATTTATTTTAACCAAAAAATTTGATTAAACCAAATTTCAGTCATTTCATTTAACCAAATTTTCTTAATTTAACCAAATTTTATTAAACCAAATTTCATGTAACAGATTTTAGTTCATTTTATTTAACCAAATATTTTCATATTTTTTTTATTAATTTAACCAACTTTCATGAATTCCAAATCTCCAAATGTCACAGAATCAAATTATATTAATATGTCCAAATTTCCTTTAACCAAATTTCATTCATTTATCCAAATTTCATTTAACCGAATTTTATTTAATTTTATTGAACCAAATTTCATTTACCAAAATGTTGGTTCATTTTATTTAACCAGATTTCATTTAATTTACAATATTTCAGGTCATTTCATTTAACCAAATTTAATTTATTATACGTATCACTGACTTTAAGGAATCTGGATATGTGTTTAAATAATTTACACATGAAAGGATTCAGTGAATTCCATAGAAACAGGTTTGTGTGTCTGAATTCTCATCATAGTAATCACATATACACTAGAGATGTGTGTTAATCCGGCTCAGGTCACATGTTTCTTCGTATCGTTCATTACTTTATTCTGTCTGGTGTCAGGTTTCTGGACGACGTGGAGGTGATGTTGAAATGGCGTCCTCCAGCCATCTATAAGTACATGTGGAAGTATGTGTGTCTGCTGGCTATGGTGGGTCTGCTGGCTGCTAGTCTGCTGCGCATGTTCTTCAAGAGGCCCACTTACACAGCGTGGAACCACAACACGGTAAACAGCACCGCATGCTTCATGTAATGACCGTCACTCAACAGAATGACCAGGGCTGAAGAGATCAATAGACAGAAGTGACGATTTGTGCCTATGTGATTCATACATGAGAACCACTTTTGACAGAATAGATATACAGTATTATATGTATTAAATTTCTACAAAATCAAGTTTATAGACTTAACTGAGACACAGAGAGCCTTTTTGTGATTTATATTTGGATAGATTGTGCAGATGAAATTAAATTCATAAACACACCTGATATATTTAGAGCGTGTAAATCCGATTGCTCAATCCACTTCAGGATATTTAAGACACTATATAGATACATACAACACTTAAGCTACATGAAAACACTCCATAGTCTGTGACTGCTAAAGTTAGTGGCTTGAAGCACTCTGTAACCTCCCAGAAGCTGTCAGTGGGATATTTGGGGATATTGTAACTGCATATCTTGTCTGAATTTCCATTTAAAGTGTTAAAGATTTAACACTTGTTCAAAATTGGGAGTTTGTTCAGATTTTTACATCATCTTCAGTTGAATTCAAATACTATGTCTGACTATACATGCTTTCAAGTGATATAGTTTCTCACTTTCTTTCTCAAAGGGCTCTGAGAGCAGTCTAGGATACCCGGGTTGGGCCTTGGTGATGCTCGCGTTGCTCATCTTCACCGCCTCTTTTCCAGTGCCTGCTGTCTACATCCATTCCCTCCTCACCCATAAACCAGAACAATCACAGGCAGAAGCAGGAGCTGAGCATCACAGAGAGCGATACACCAAACGTAGTACCAACGAACCAGAACTCAACAACCATCACAGTGCTCCCGATGAAGACGGCAGCCGACCCAGGAGCATCTTCCTGCCCGGGGCTTCAGAGCATTACAGGCTTCTCTCACAACAGGAGGATGGAGAAGAGGAGGATGACACAGAACTGTAATAAAGACAGACAAGGAAAAACAAAGACAGATTAAACAGCGTAGTGCAGAAGCGATTGGACGGGAAATGACTGAACAGGATGCTGGAGTCATACAGACAGTTGCAACACCAACAGTAGAAAACTTATCCAGACAGTTGCCAATGCAACAGCGCTTACAGTGTCATTTTAAAGATTAGGCATACAGAGAAATAGAATAAAACCTTAAATCTGGAAGAGAATCAACACAATCCTGTTATCACGGGTTAGAAAGCAAACTGGAGTTGGACGTCAAGATGACACCGTTGATAGTGAATCACTGAGCTGTGTGTCAAAAAAGCAATAATTTATACTCAATATTAGTGATGTCATTCATTCTGCCGTAAAGACATCGACAATGATGTCCGACAAGCACATGACTGCTATAGAAACTGATGCAAAACAAATGCAAACTCTGGCACACTTTTTGAGCATTGTTCAAGGAAATAGTATATAGATATGGAGTACATTAGTGACTGATATGTTACTGAATTATTAGGGAAAAACATATCAGTAATTAAAATGAATCTCTAACATTTCACAGTCTGTGTCTGTGAGCTAACATATGATGAACTTGGGCTGGGTTAAATGTACAGGAAGAAGTATGTTTGCATTTATTTACAGATTTATTGTATATAGATGTATTCTTACATAGAAGTATTCTATAAGGACATTGTTTTTCTTTATACAGGGATATTGCTATAGTGTTATCAGTTGGCCTTATTATTTAATAAATAATATTGCTATACTTCTCTTTTTCAAAGCACTGGAATGCACCGATTTGGTAGCCGGACGCTCAAAACCAAGCACCTGATAGACTACTACAGTAGCTGAACTGGTAGTTCTACTTCTGACCACAAGATGTGGCTAGCGTCTAGCGTGAATTGTGCTGAAAGGTTTCAATGAACTCTTATAAAACAGTTAGGAGGAAAGCTTAGTTCTGAAGGTGTCTTGTACTCAGAGTTCCTTGGGATATGCTTCAGGTTCTCAGGTTGTGTTTTTTGGCTATTTGAAAGTCACACTATCTATCACACTTTGTATATGACAAATAAAATCTACATAGAAGTCGTAAAGTCTTCGTCTTATTTTTCCACTCTTTTTTTCTATCATAAAGTGGTTCAACAAATTTGTGCAAAAGTAGATCCATTAGCTTCTGGTGCTAACTTTAAAATAGTTTTAAAATAATGGCCTAATAAACACAAACACTGAGTGAATTTCTGGGCCTGAAATTCACAGTTTCTGTATGCAGGGTGTGTAGGCCCAAAAATGTTTGAATAATATTCTCCATGGTTATGTGACATATATAAATACTTGCAAACTGTAGAAAATGTTCAAACTGTTGGCTTCCAGATTCATTAGAATAACTTTCCAGATTTATTAGAATAACTTTCACTCTTCTGGGAAGGCTTTTCACTAGATTTTGGAGCGTGGCTATCGGATTTGTGTTTTATTTAGCCATAAATATTGAGATCAGGTGTTAATGTCAGGTGAAGAGGTCTGGGGTGTAGTCAGCATACCGGTTCCTCCCAAAGCTGGTCAGTGGGGTTGAGGTCAGGGCTCTGTGCAGGACACTCAAGGGCATTCTCATGTTCGAACCAGCACACAAAGACATCTTATACAACTTTTCCTGCTATGTAGCACCTGTTTGATGAAGAACTATGGGGGAATGTGGGTGTGATGGTCAGGTGCCCACAAACCTTTGGTCATTTAGTGTAAATATAATAAGGATAGGGATAAAATAGTAACTTAACTTTAAATTCTTTTTATACTTCTGTAAAGCTGCTTTGAGACAATGTCTATTGTTAAAAGCTCTATACAAATAAATTGAATTAAATAAATATATATATATTTGTGTGTGTGTGTGTGTGTGTGTGTGTGTGTGTGTGTGTGTGTGTGTGTGTGTAAGGACTGCTGTCTCAATGTACTGATGAATGCACTTTAAACAATGAATAATAAAAAAAAATAATCCCACTTTCGTGTTCATTTTTCGTCTCTGTGTGTGTTAGCACTCGGAGTGTCCGGCTTTTGGAAACTTCACTTCAAACACACGCTGTTATTCACTCCGGACACTAGAGGGCAGTGTAACGCTATCAGTTACAGTAAAGTTAAGTAAAAAAGTAAAGTAAAGGCACGACCCTCCGAAGACATACTGAATACCTGCGAGGGAAACCCCAGTATTTCTATTTACCTGCTTGCTTTAACTCAACAGGTTACATTAACTCCATGCAAAAACGTTTTTTTAATGAAGATTTTGTTTAGGTAGGGCTGTTAGTACACTTACACAGAAAAGTTATATGATTAACGTGTGGGCTGACGTTTAAACGTTACACTATACACTTTTTATTTTTTTATTTTCATGCATGTATAGTTTTTGTTTTGTTTTTTTTAGTCTAAATTAATGTGGTTTCATTTTCATTAGATGTGATCTCATATGATGTCAAGTGCTTATTTTATTTTAGTCCACATCTGCAGTTTAATAGCTTAACGTGACGTGTCTTTTATTTATTTATTTGCTTGTTATTCCTAGAATTCTAAAGACGCTCAGTGCCCCTGGATTATATTCGACTTTTATACGAAATGAGCCGAATTGTTCCGAATCGAGTTGCCACAATCATGGCCAGATTTATGCCTTTTAATGATAATAATAATAATAATAATAATAATAAGAAGAAGAAGAAGAAGAAGAAGAAGAAGAAGAAGAAGAAGAAGAAGAAGAAGAAGAAAGAGTGACTGAATTTAAAAGGGACTTTAAAAAGTCATTTCCTGTGAATGAAGCCCAGCCCATTTCAGGACCATGGAGAGAGAGAGAGAGAGAGAGAGAGAGAGAGAGAGAGAGAGAGAGAGAGAGAGAGAGAGAGACGCACTTGAACAGTAGTGTTTGTACGGGAGTGTGTTCGCGGGACACCGGGAGTCGTGAGCATGGAGATCCGCCCGGACCGCTTTAAGGCTGTGGCTGGGAAAACCCTAGGAAAGATACACAGGTTAGTGATAAACTTCCCACATCACGTTAAATAACGAGGAGAACTTCAACACTTTGGTTTTGGATCAACTTTTTCCTTTTCACATACAATGCAAATGAACTAATTCACAGTGTACCGACATGTAAGTTCGTTTCTGAACCACAGCAAAACACAATACTGTAATGAATTTATTCAACATTATAGAATTTATTTTTAAAAGTGATCTGCTGTATTTCCTGCTCATCAAGAGACACGGACATTCACTTGTACAGTAGACAGTCCAGGCTGTGAGGCTATTAACAGTTACAGCAGCCAAGTAAACTGACTGCTCCGTTAATTAGACTAACATTATTTTAGTCATTGAATTTTTTACTATTTTTTACTATATAAAAGATAGATAGATAGATAGATAGATAGATAGATAGATAGATAGATAGATAGATAGATAGATAGATAGATAGATAGATAGATAGATGGGTGGGGGTGGGATTGTACCTGATAGAGCGTATATAATTTGATGGAAATTCTCAATCTTAAAGTAAACCCCACTACTGATGTTGAACACAAACTGAAGCTCATGATCTCAGTCTATATATTGTATTGAGTATCCTTTCCAGAAAAGAATCAGAACATAATTTGTTGTCATTTTGACGACAACTTGACAAATTATAAATATAGAAAACTTATCCAGGTCGATCCTGCAGTCTGATCTGTCGTGTTCTCACACTGGTGCTAGCAGTAATCATCGGCATCCTAAATACCCTTTAAACCACAGTGTCCACCCATCTATACATCCATTCATGGACCCATCTATCCCTTCATCCATCAATCGTTCCGTGAATCCATCTATTCATCCTTCCACCCTTCCATCCATCTATCCATCAATCCCTTAATCCTTCTGTGAATCCATCTATCCATGCTTCCACCCATCCATCCATCCATCCATCCATCCATCCATCCATCCATCCATCGTTCAATCCATCAATCCTTCTGTGAATCCATCTATCCATGCTTCCACCCATCCATCCATCTACCCATCAATCCCTTAATCCTTCTGTGAATCCATCTATCCATGCTTCCACCCATCCATCCATCCATCCATCCATCCATTCATCCATCTACCCATCCATCATTCAATCCATCAATCCTTTTGTGAATTCATCTATCAATGCTTCCACCCACCATTCCATCCATCCATCCCTGTGTGTGTGAGTAAATGTTGGGAAAATACGTGTCGTGATCAATGCTGTTTACAGACAGAGCTGTTGTTGCGTAATCCTTCAGGATTGTCCAGGTGGACACGATTAAGCCCACGCTTGAACTTGTCTCACCCAAGTGTTTGTCTCTCTCCACATTCTGCTCAGCCTGTTGTAAGAATTAATGGTGTTAGCACTTCTTGTTGATACTTTGATCTGCTCTGAACTTGATGTTAAAGGTGTTGGAGCTGCTATTACAGCCTGGTTTATATAGCACAGGGTTTACAATACTAAAGACAGCGTACTGTATTGCTGGATTTACTGTTCAAATCTCAAGCTGTTTATATACTGACCAACAATTCAGTAAGAGAAAACAAAGGAAGAATAACTTAATAGTTCTTGTGCTAGAAACATGTCTATAATCAAAATGTTGGTAAATTTCTACACACGTGACTAAATGTATGTTTGAATAATTTTCTTTTTGTAGGCTATAAATACTAATCCAGAGAACAGAATTAAAATGCCCAAATGTTTGCGAAACTTCTTAGCTTCTCAATGCATATACAGTGGGGTAAAAAAGTATTTAGTCAGCCACCAATTGTGCAAGTTCTCCCACTTAAAAAGATGAGAGAGGCCTGTAATTTTCATCATAGGTACACTTCAACTATGAGAGACAGAATGAGAAAAAAAAAAATCCAGAAAATCACATTGTCTGATTTTTAAAGAATTTATTTGCTAAGTTATGGTGGAAAATAAGTATTTGGTCAATAACAAAAGTAATACTTTGTTATATACCCTTTGTTGGCAATGACAGAGGTCAAACGTTTTCTGTAAGTCGCCACAAGGTTTTTACACACTGTTGCTGGTAGTTTGGCCCATTCCTCCATGCAGATCTCCTCTAGAGCAGTGATGTTTTGGGGCTGTCGCTGGGCAACACGGATTTTCAACTCCCTCCAAAGATTTTCTATGGGGTTGAGATCTGGAGACTGGCTAGGCCACTCCAGGACCTTGAAATGCTTCTTACGAAGCCACTCCTTCGTTGCCCGGGCGGTGTGTTTGGGATCATTGTCATGCTGAAAGACCCAGCCACGTTTCATCTTCAATGCCCTTGCTGATGGAAGGAGGTTTTTACTCAAAATCTCACGATACATGGCCCCATTCATTCTTTCCTTTACACGGATCAGTCGTCCTGGTCCGTTTGCAGAAAAACAGCCCCAAAGCATGATGTTTCCACCCCCATGCTTCACAGTAGGTATGGTGTTCTTTGGATGCAACTCGGCATTCTTTCTCCTCCAAACACGACAAGTTAAGTTTTTACCAAAAAGTTCTATTTTGGTTTCATCTGGCCATATGACATTCTCCCAATCCTCTTCTGGATCATCCAAATGCTCTCTAGCAAACTTCAGACGGGCCCGGACATGTACTGGCTTAAGCAGGGGGACACGTCTGGCACTGCAGGATTTGAGTCCCTGGCGGCGTAGTGTGTTACTGATGGTAGCCTTTGTTACTTTGGTCCCAGCTCTCTGCAGGTCATTCACTAGGTCCCCCCGTGTGGTTCTGGGATTTTTGCTCACCGTTCTTGTGATCATTTTGACCCCACGGGGTGAGATCTTGCGTGGAGCCCCAGATCGAGGGAGATTATCAGTGGTCTTGTATGTCTTCCATTTTCTAATAATTGGTCCCACAGTTGATTTCTTCACACCAAGCTGCTTACCTATTGCAGATTCAGTCTTCCCAGCCTGGTGCAGGTCTACAATTTTGTTTCTGGTGTCCTTTGACAGCTCTTTGGTCTTTGCCATAGTGGAGTTTGGAGTCTGACTGTTTGAGGTTGTGGACAGGTGTCTTTTATACTGATAACGAGTTCAAACAGGTGCCATTAATACAGGTAACGAGTGGAGGACAGAGGAGCCTCTTAAAGAAGAAGTTACAGGTCTGTGAGAGCCAGAAATCTTGCTTTTTTGTAGGTGACCAAATACTTATTTTCCACCATAATTTGCAAATAAATTCTTTAAAAATCAGACAATGTGATTTTCGGGATTTTTTTTTCTCATTCTGTCTCTCATAGTTGAAGTGTACCTATGATGAAAATTACAGGCCTCTCTCATCTATTTAAGTGGGAGAACTTGCACAATTGGTGGCTGACTAAATACTTTTTTGCCCCACTGTATTTCATTTCTGTTCTCTGGATATCAGAAATATAATTATTTGCTGATATAGTGATGTGTTCGCTTTATAGTTATTCGACTGTCCTTAGATTTAGGTTAAATACTAATAATGTGAATAATGAATTTGCTAATGTTATGTCATGTGTGTTTACGGAATGTGTTGAAAAGTTGTGTAATGTAACATATGAAAGGCTTTACTATAATTATGCTTTAATTATATTTATTGTGTTTCCTAAAAAGGTGTTTTGTGTAGTTTTACAAAGTTCCTCTCTCCTTTTCTAACAGCATCTAGGACATCATATCCATTAAGTGCTGTGATTAAATATTTCATGACTTTCACTGACTTGCACATGACTAAAATGTTTAGATTTCAAGAAGACCGAAACACAATAATGTGTTGTGAGGAGAACATACAAACTACACAACATTAAGGTATAGCCTAAATGATTTTTTCAGTTGCCCTGTGGTGAGGTTTCTGATAGCAAAGACACATTTAAATCCCATCCAAAAATAGCTTAGCATTAGCACGGACAAGTCCAGCTGTTGGACACACAAATCCCTCATCCCCGCCATAACATCACCGTCACTTCCTCTCACTGTAACACACATGCTACACATTCCACACACACACACACACACACACACACACACACACACACACACACACACACATCACACTTGCCAACTCTGTAATCCTGCAAGGCCCGGGATTAGACAGTTTTCACTGTAACACACTTTCAACACAAACTCTTTCCATTTCTAAACTGATTTTTATTTACTAAATACACAAAGGCTTGTGAACGCTCTAAGAGCTTGAGTTTGATATACTTGTGGTTTTTTACATTCATTATTTATGAAGGAAATGAGTAATCATCAAGCTGCTCGTAAGCTTCACCTATATCAGTCTTTCTTAGTCTCAGCTTCTGAGGGAAAATTCCGTCACTGCATTTGGCAAACAGCAGCCTCATTGTTATCTTTTTCAGCACGGATCGATGTCCGCTCTTCCATCAGTGCTGAAGTATTCAGTGAGCTTTATCCTGTTGGGTAATTTGTATTGTGTTCATCACTGTTATTACATCATAAGCAATTATGTGATTTGTGGATGATTTGACAGCTAGTTTTTATACAAGTTAGAAAATTAATGTATTTCAGGGGAGGAACATGGTGGCTAAGTCTGTTTGCCTCGTACTTGGGGGGTTGGGGGGTTGATTCTTGTCTCCGCCATGTATGCATGTTTTCCCCAGATTCAGGGTTTTCTTCAGCAGTTACTCCAGGTTTCCTCCACCAATCCATAGACATGCATTGTAGGCTGATAGGCATCTCTAAATAGTCTGTGTATGTGATTGTGGCCTTTGGTAGGTCCAGGGTGTCCCCTGCCATGTGCACAGAGTCCCCTAGCATAGGCTCCATGTTCCCAAGACTCTGTGTTTGGATAAGTGCTACAGAAAACAAATTGCTTTTATTTCTTGTCATGTGGACCCTGAATCTGACCCT
>JAUCMX010000016.1:6567955-6622955 GCA_033459395.1 Hemibagrus guttatus | reverse complement strand
TATCATTGGGCGTCATCAGGCCCATCAAGGCAGGATACACCCTGGACAGAGTGCTAACCCATCGCAGGGCACACACTCATTCACTCACTGCGGGCAATTTAGAGACTCCTGTCAAGACTCCTGTCACTTATCAGCCTGTCAAGACTCTTTGGACTGTAGGAGGAAACCAGAGCACCCAGATGAACCCACCAAACACGGGGAGAACATGCAAACTCCAGACACACAGTGAGCAGGAACGAGTCTCAAACCCGGGATGCTGGAGGTGTGAGGTGAACAGGCAAACATGCTAACCACTAAGTCACCGTGCCACCTTAATCCCAGTCATTTCATATTAATTATGTGAAAGAAAAAATCAATAATAATGGCGCCCTAGTTAGTTAGTTAGTTAACTAGCTAGTTAGTTAGTTAGTTAGCTGGTTAGATTCTCTCGGTAGCTGATAAGTTCTACCACAAGTCATGCTTAGGGGGTATTTAGTTGTCATTTAGTTGCTCTCTAAACTTTACAGTTTATGGAGCTTTTTGGGCATCTCTAAATGTAGATCAGCTTTGTTGTGATTTGGTTTTATCAACATATGCATGCGTACGAAGGAAAACAGAACAAAGATAAAAAAATCTGTCACGAATCTTGTTATGAAACTGTACTTTAAATAGTTATATTTAAGGTACATAAAGCCCAGTGGTGGATCTTGAGTCATGAGTCATGAGTCATGTCAACTGGACTTCTTTCTAGTTAGATCGGAAGCTTCTCCATCAACTCTCACACTCGTTACCCCAAATACTTCAATACACTCTTCTCTTACTTTCCTTCTCTGGGGTTGTTACATCCTAAACGACTCCCTTACTCCTAACACTTCCTCCCATTCTCACCTTGTCCTCTTAACAAGGCTACCCAGATATCTGCACCTAGATGATTGAGAATCTTCACAGACACTGTACTTCAAAAAGTTTCCCAGGTTAAACGATAAAGGGACATACTACTGGTAGAAAAGATGTATCATTTAAAGTATAGCTTAAGGAACCTGTTTTGTATTCTGTAGATACTCCGGTTATGTTTTTTCCTGTGAGTGAACTAACTTGACCTAACGTTAATATCTGCTTCTTGGAGAACAATGTTTTTATACCAAGTTTTCAAACATTTTAGTCTTTAAGCTCAGTGTGCCAGGATGCTTTGATTAAAAAGGAACCTCTATAGACGTTCTCGTTTTACCTCCAGGATCCTTGAGAAGCGTCAAGAGAATGGCGAGACCATCGAGCTGTCAGCCGAGGGAAGGCCGGAGATGGTGGAGGAGAAGGAGCTGCCCGTCGTTGACTGCACCTGCTTCGGGATGCCACGCCGCTACATCATCGCCATTCTCTCTGGTCTCGGATTTTGCATCTCCTTCGGTATCCGCTGTAATCTCGGCGTGGCCATCGTCAGTATGGTCAATGACCACACCGTGTATTACGGAAAGAAACCTGTCATAATGGTGAGTGTCTTTATGGGAGTCAACATTCTAAACCAGTATCAAGGGTTACTCCAATGTCCTTAACAATAGCGTCTGGTTTCACTGAATACTTATTAAGCTGTGTGGTGAAATCAGCAACATTTGTTGTGGACAGACTTAGTGTGGGCCGACTTCTGTTTCATCAGAATTGAGTGGATGTTTTTTTGTTCATCCAGGCTTGTAACACAGCTGACACCGTTTTCTAGTTTGTGTAGTTGCTGAATGAGGCACAAATAAACAACATAATTGTGTATCATGAGCTTAGAAAGGACCGGAAATACGTACATTACTTAAATTTTTGGATTCTTATATACTTTGTAATGTTATACTAGAAAACCTGCATACTCAGATACTTGCATACTTAGATCTTTGCACTTGCACATATACACTGAATAGTTACATACAAGCATATGTACATGCTTATATGCAAATTCATACACTATATTGCCAAAGGTTTTGGAAATCATTGAGTTCAGGTGTTGATTTTCAGGGGTTGGGCTCGGCCCCTTAGATCCAGTGAAAGGAACTCTTGATGCTACAGCATACTAAAACATTTTGGACAATTCTATGCTCCCGAGGGGACGGCCCTTTCCTGTTCCAACATGACTGCACACCAGTGCACAAAGCAAGGTCCATAAAGACATGGATGAGTGAGTTTGGTGTGGAGGAACTTGACTGGCCTTTGACACCTTTGGGAAGAATTAGAGCGGAGTCTGCGAGCCATTCCCAAACTGGGACGTCTGCCTTTACATGCACATAAATTTAATATGGAGTTGGCCCACCCTTTGCAGCAATAACAGTTTCAGGTCTTCTTGGAAGGCTTTACACAAGGTTTAGGAGTGTGTCTATGGGAATTTTTGACCATTCCACTAGAAGTGCATTTGTGAGGTCAGGCACTGATGTTGGATGAAAAGGTCTGGCTCACAGTCTCCACTCTAATTCATCCCAAAGGTGATCTATCGGGTTGATGTCAGGACTCTGTGCAGGCCAGTCAAGTTCCTCCACACCAAACTCACTCATCCATGTCTTTATGGACCTTGCTTTGTGCACTGGTGTGCAGTCATGTTGGAACAGGAAGGGGTCATCCCCAAACTGTTCCCACAAAGTTGGGAGCATGAAATTGTCCAAAATGTCTTGGTATGCTGAAGCATTAAGAGTTCCTTTCACTGGAACTAAGGGGCCGAGCCCAACCCCTGAAACACAACACCTGAACTCAATGATTTGCAGGGGTGTCCCAACATGCTACTATACTTGCATACCTACATATTAGAATACTTAAATATGTGCATATTTAAAGAATATCATCATACTTTTGTGCTTACTACACTCACTACATACTAGCATACTACTAACACACACTTGTATACTAACATAATTACACACTTGCATACTAACATAATTAAACACTTGTATACTAGCATAATTACACAATTGTATGCTAGCATAATTATACGCTTGCATACTAGCATAATTAAGCAATTGTATACTAGCATAATTGTATATTAGCATAATCACATACATACTAGCATAATTACACACTAGCATACTAGTATAATCAAATACTTGCATACTAACATAATTATACACTAGCATACTAACATAATTACAGACTTACATACTAGCATAATTACACACTTGAATACTAGCATTATTACACGTGTATATTGAATAACTTTATTCCTACCTAAAGCTTTTACTAAACTTCTTTCATAGAAAATTCTTACATCTTGCATTCTTTCTTATTTGTATACTACTTACACTTGCATAATTACTTGTTAGCAGTCTAACTAACTTATATAATAATTCATACTTTCATTCTTACATGCCAGCACAACATACTTGCATACTTGCGTACTCAGATACCTAAAGAGATTTACCAAATTTTACCAAAATTCAGACTTCACACTTGCATTCGTGAATACAAGCCTGCTATCACACTTACCTACCTAAAGAGACTTGCCAAGTTTGTTAAATACCTATAAACTTACATACTAGAACACTTCAAAAGTTGCATATTAGCATATTTACATGCTAGCATATCAGCAAACTAGCATTCATTCCTATTTTCATGCTTATGCACTTACACATTATGTTCACATACATACCACATAGTTGTGTATTTTCTTAGCAGTAATATATATGCTTGCATACATAAATATGCTAGCAGTTTAGCAAACATATATTCTTGCACACTAGTGTACTTTAGCAGGTATACAGCAGCAGTATATGTGAGTGAAGTGTAGTGTTGCATTATGTTTGCATGCACGGCTGCTTCGGTGAGCATCTCTGGGAGAGAATGTTTCCAGTCCTATGGTGCATGGTGAGTGGGAGCCCAGCCATGGACAACACCACTGAGACTCAAACCGAACACACAGAGCACGCTTCTGTTTTCTGCAGTGTTCAGAACCCAGGACCGGCAGCACCTCAGACACTGGATCAAAGTGATAACCTACATGTACCACTGTTACTTCTGTAGCTTTTTAAAAGACAATGAGTCAATAAACAAGGTTTGGGACACACTGAATTACTGCTTGCATATTTAAACCAGTTTGAAGCCCATTTCTCCTAATATTCATAGGGTTAAGAAGACAAATTGCTCTTAGGTGTTGGTTTCCCAGCCTAGACTTTCTGTCAGGTGGAAAAGTTTTGCTAGACCTTATCCACAAAACAACACGGAACACTTATTAAATTGTGTCCAAAAGCTACTATTTTATATTTTCCCAAAATATCGACATCAACATCACTAACCATATACAAGCATGAACTCAATTAATGGAGAAGTTTTGTCTGAAACCTTTAGCTTCACTAGAAACTTTGCGCACTATTCTGAGAGAGATTTTGAGTAGCTTTCAGAACATGACAGCCACATGATCCACGGTTCCTAAGAGCCATGAGGTTGTGGAACACGACCATTTTAGCCGACTTTGGAGCTCTATTTATGCTACGGAGCTCAATCAGACTTTTTCCCAAGTCAGAGGCATTGTTTATTCTTTGTCATATTTTGGGAGAAATGATCTATCTATCTATCTATCTATCTATCTATCTATCTATCTATCTATCTATCTATCTATCTATCTATCTATCTGTCAAATATTTAATGAATGAATTAATATTATTTATTTATTTATTTATAAAATATAATTGAACCTGTAGTAAATTTTGTTTACAATTTTAAGCCTCTGTTAATAGCATTTTTTAAATTACATTCTTAAAAAAATATTTTGAGACTCAAATGGAAATGTTGTAGGTAGTATCATGATTTGAATCAAAAACAACCTTACTGCAATAGGTACATATAGACGGACATATATGCGTGAAACCACATAGAAATGTCCGGTAGTTAATGCATCTACAATTTGTTAATTTTCTTGCATGGGTTTCTGGAACATTCCTCTTGAATCAGCCTTTGCATCCTGCCTCTGACCTTGAAACAAGTATTGGAATGACTTTTTAGTGTATAATGGCTTACAGTGCAGTTATATAATACAACAGCCCACTGCTGGATTGGATTTCAAAGCGATATTACACCACATGCGCTGGGAGAAACTTCTGCAGCTCCTGCATTTCAGTAGACTGCATTATAATCTCCATGATGATGATTTCACATGTGGCTGTGTGTGTAAAAAAAATAAACATGTGGTGATGCATTTCAACACGGTTATGACCTGGATTAAACATGTGAAATATCAATCGAATGTGAAGTCACATGAAAAAAGTTAATGTTAGAAAAACTATTTAAAAAATCTTTAAAAAACATGCCATGCTTGGGAAATGGTATTACATGTAGAAATTGAAAAAATAAGATGTGAAAATAAACGATTAAATATCTGTTTCTCTGTTTTTCTCTCTGTCTATCTGTTTGCCTCTTTATCTCTCTGTCTCAGACTCTGTCTCACTCTCTCTCTGTCTCTCTCTCTGTCTTTTCTCTCTCTCTCTCTCTCTCGTCTGTCTCCCTGTCTGTCTGTCTATCTCTATCTCTCTCTCACTGTCTCTCTCACTGTTTCTCTCACTGTTTCTCTCTGTTTCTGTTTCTCTCTAGGCTGCTCAGTTCACATGGGACCCAGAGACAGTGGGAATGATCCACGGTTCATTTTTCTGGGGTTACATCGTTACACAGATCCCAGGAGGCTTCATCTGTCAGAAATTTGCTGCCAACAGGTGATTTTCTGTTGTTTAGAAACAGAAAATGTTTAAGTTTCAAACACTGCAGCATGTCCATGAGTCTGGACTCGAGCATGTTTCTTATTTCTACAGAGTGTTTGGCTTTGCAATCGTGGCCACGTCCACTCTGAACATGCTGATCCCGGCTGCAGCGCGGATCCACTATGGATGTGTCATCATGGTCAGGATATGCCAGGGTCTTGTGGAGGTACGCCATCTGTGTTTGTTTCTCAGTGCATTAGTAGAATCCAGCTCAGAAATCTTTAACACCATTCCGTTCCAAAGCCACAGACGCAAATCATACCTTGTTTTTTAGTGTTAGTGTTTATTTCTTGTTTTTTGTACTGCTTTCTGCTTTTTTGCATATCACATTGCCATGTATATATGAGCAGGGAATATAATGTTAAGAGGACAAACAAACGGGCATGCTCTTAAATGAAAATAATTAATAGAATATTGTGATGCTGCCTGACTTGAAGCAGAGATACTGTTAACACCATGAAGGTGATTATTTTCCTAAAACAGCACGTTCCATAGTGTTTTTATTTGTCTTATATTACAGCAATTTGCCATCATATTTAAAAAATATTTTCATTTTTGAATGTAATTGTTTAGTTTTTATAATTGTTAAATTTTTTAAATAATTGATTAAAATGTTTACATAATTTGTAACTCGCCATCATTTTTTAAATAATTTTTTGAATGTAATTGTTTAGTATTTATATATATATATATATATATATATATATATATATATATATATATATTTTTTTTTTTTTTTTTTTTTTTTTTTTTTTTTTTTTTCTCAATATATATCTCATCTCAATATATATCTCAATATCTCAATATATATATCTATATTTTTTTTCTCAAATATTTGACAAATATTTTTTCTTTTATATATTTTTTAAAAAATGTTTACATAATATTTATATAAATAAATTTATTGATTAAAAATAAAATAAATAATTTTAAAATAATTTTAACTGAATTGAAGTCATCATGATTGAACAAAAACAGGTTGAGTTTAAATTTTGGCTCGCGTTAGTTCTTCTACTTGCTCCTCCCACAGGGTGTGTCATATCCTGCATGCCATGGGATTTGGGCTAAATGGGCTCCGCCTCTCGAGAGAAGCCGATTGGCCACGACAGCATTCTGTGGTGAGACTGGCGAATGAATTGATTTAACAACCTATAATTTAGTCTTATTGAGTGTCTTAACGATGATGGTGTCTGACTTTTTTAATATTTACCAGACTTGATTTATGTATGTGGGTTGAGGGCCTTGCTCAAGGGACCAACAATAAATCCCGATCAACAACCCAGAGCCTTAACCACTTGAGCTACCACTCCCCCCAGGATGGATGGATGGATGGATGGATGGATGGATGGATAGGCTTGATTGTGTTTCATATTGTGTTTAAATTCAATAAATAGTTTCATTGTGTCTGAATCAGGGTCATATGCGGGGGCTGTGGTGGCGATGCCCCTGGCTGGAGTGTTAGTGCAGTATACTGGATGGTCGTCTGTTTTTTATGTTTATGGTACGTACCCTAACCCTAACCCTAACCCAACCACATACACTCACACAGAAATTTACATACATATAGCAACATAATATAACACAGTTTACTGTAATGTTTACAGTCTACTGATTAGCTAGGACTGGTTTAGTCTGAACTTGCTGATGGTTTCAGTCAATTAAAAGAGTTATCGTTTGTCTTTAATCAATATTAATATTAACAAGTTTCCTGTTTCCTCTTATTTCTTGCTATTATCTGTCTCTTCCTTTGTCTTGTTTTTCTCACAGGTAGCGTCGGAATACTGTGGTATCTCTTCTGGATCTTAGTGTCCTATGAGAGTCCAGCTGCTCATCCTACAATCAGTCCAGAGGAGAGGAAGTACATTGAGGATGCCATTGGAGAGACAGCAGGGCTGGTCAACCCCCTTCAGGTGTGGTTCTTGTGTAATGATGTATCCATGTCGCAACCTTAGTGACTCCAGCATGCCTTCATCTGGATGAAGTAAAATATTATAAGTCATATCCATGTTATGCAATTTCTCAATTTTTCATTTATTTTACAATACAAGTTGCCACAAGGAAAGTATTTTGTGATGTAACTCATGGCTTCAGTATATCAATTTGTGTTCATACCTCATTATACAATTACCACTATTTCTCCTCTGCAGGTTTGTCCTTATTCACTGCATGGATTCAGAGTTACTTACTGGTTTGCTAAACACATAAACTAACTCTAACATACCTAAAATGGCAGCACAGACGTTTTTTTTTTTTCCATTTAAAGCCCTGCATCAACTCATCACCCTCCCAACTTTCCACTTTTATGGCTCTATATATTTGCTTGTACCCTGCAGTATGTGTATCAGAGCGAGTGATTGACCTCGGCTTTTGTGCTCACTGCAGAAATTCAAAACCCCTTGGCGTCATTTCTTCACCTCCATGCCAGTGTACGCCATCATCGTGGCCAACTTCTGCAGAAGCTGGACCTTCTACCTGCTCCTCATCAGCCAGCCTGCATACTTCGAGGAGGTTTTTGGCTTCGAGATCAGCAAGGTGAAGCTCAAACTTGTATTCCGCATGCCTACGCAGAACAAAATAGCCAAAGACAACAAAACACCAAATGTGTAGGCAGTGTTAAGCGTGCATTTGTACAAAAACGCCTCCTCAACATGTGTGCACATTTTCTCAGATTGTAGCTGAAATGGAGAACTTCTGAGTCATAGGCATGTTTGTGTTTTAAAGCTTCATTTTCTGTGAGGAGACATTTAGACATCTAGGATTTTTTGACTGGTCATGCACGGAGTTAATGAAATAGATTGTTAAATATATTATGTAAATTGTGCTACTCTTCTGTGTCTCTGTCTTTCTCAGGTGGGGTTGGTGTCTGCGCTCCCTCACCTGGTGATGACCATCATAGTGCCGTTGGGGGGCCAGCTGGCTGACTACCTGAGATCACACAACATAATGAGCACCACTAATGTCCGCAAGCTCATGAACTGTGGAGGTGAGAGAGAGAGAGAGAACAAGAGAGAGAGAATTCTACATAGTATGTGTGTTTAGGTATGTGTGAGGTTGTGTGTGTGTGTGCGTCTGAATTTAGAATCTGGTTTAGCAGCTGGGATTAGAATCGCTGAGGCATAATTTCATACAGCAGTGAACAGGTACACTGTGGACATAACCTATAAAACACTCTCTACTCTCTTACTCTCAGTATTCAGTCATCGCTTGTCACAATACAACAAGTATTACAAATTGAGCACTTAGCATACACTGAGCCCTATTAATAATCTGGAGGCTGACTACATAATCACTACAATTATAACAAATAGTTTCAGCTGACCAACAATTTACTGCTGTAATCATAAATACTGTCCTGTGCTTATCCCAGGTCCCTTATTCACAATATACACATATGAAAAGTCTTTTTTCTGCACATTTAGTACTCTTCAGCTTTACAGTATACAGTCGATGATGAGTAATGAATGTATTGTGGGGTGTGGTATTGTCACCTCAGCCGTTTGTAATCCCTATATTGCTATGCCAATATCACAGGAAACAAATTTCTTGCACAATGGTGAGATGTTGGCAATAGGAACTAATAATACAAACAACTCGACACTTTCCGAAGCACATTTTTATTCAGTTTCATCGCGCTGAGATACTTTGATCATGCTTTTAAATGGCACTGGCTAATTAATTCATGCTTATACCATATACAGTGCTGTTTCAGTGGAGTCTCATTTCTGAGAAGGTGTTGATACATTTACTCTGACATTTCTGGATGGCACAGGTTTATACTAATATATAATGCGCTGATTCTAATACATTAGTGTTTCTATAGTAACAACACATTCTTTGGGATTTGTACAACAGATGCTCTAGTAAACAGATTTTTAAAGTCTTGTCAGGATGTGAAATATTCAGTGAGGAGACAGTTATTTAGCATTTAAGGATCCATCTAGTGTTAGTGCTTTCTTATAGTGTAACTGTACATCTCCTTACTACACTGATGATTGTTTTCCCGTAACAGCCAAGCACTGTCGTGTTTTATTCCATACTTATATAATGTGATAAAGGTGTAGTCCAACATGTTAATGCAGTGTGTTTTGCAGGATTTGGAATGGAGGCCACGCTGCTGTTGGTGGTAGGATTCTCTCACACTAAAGGAGTGGCTATATCCTTCCTCGTCCTGGCTGTTGGCTTCAGTGGGTTTGCGATCTCAGGTTAGAAAGTGTTATGTAACATATAAATAGAATATATTAGACATGATACACAGGCAAGTCACAGAAGATAACTCAGCTCTACCTCCTTCTATCTCTCTCTCTCTCTCTCTCTCTCTTTATCTCTCTCTCTATCTATCTATCCCTCTGGCAGGCTTTAATGTGAATCATTTGGACATAGCGCCACGTTATGCCAGCATCCTGATGGGTATTTCTAATGGAGTTGGCACGTTATCGGGCATGGTTTGCCCTCTTATAGTGGGAGCCATGACCAAACATAAGGTATATGCTAATAATAACATGCTCCTGTTTTGCACACAAACACACACACACACACATACATACTCACCTGAATTCACACTCAGTTGCCAGTTTTTTTGACGCCTTTCTTATAACATATAGAATATAGTTCTTATATAAATGTTCATAGATGCTGAACCTATGTGATCAACATATACAACTGTATTATTGTGATACAACGGTATTATAACTGTAACTATTAACTGTAACTGGTTGTCTTACTGTATGTTCTTTTTTTTACAGACACGTGAAGAGTGGCAGTATGTCTTTCTCATTGCATCATTAGTGCATTATGGGGGTGTAGTCTTCTATGGTAAGCTTCTTGTTTTGTAATTAATATTTATAGGTTTGTGTCTTTTTAATAGAGACAAATCTGAACACTGGTCAAATAATAATAATAATAATAATAATAATAATAATAATAATAATTAAAGAAGTAAAAAATACACAACATATTTTTTAAAAAAATTAAATATATATTTAATATTATATATTTATTATAATAATATTTTATTATATATATTTTTTTTAAGAAAAAGAATGGTCTAACTGTTATTCCTATTATTTGGAGAGTTTGAGAGAGAGAGTGAGTTTAAATGCTCAAAGCCATCCATGGCCAAGCAAAAACTCTCTTTCCTGTCAGTCATGGGGTTCTGGTGTATGCGGAAGAGGGCAGAATGCACTTTCATCTGAGTGTGTTAAGCTGCCTTGTAAAACACATGAACAGCCATTTGGAAAGTTGCTGTTGGTTCATTTCACGTGTCTCTACAGTCTGAAAGAAAACTGAAAGACAAAAAAGAATAAAAGAAAATAAAAAACAACTTGGCATATAAAGTATGTTGCATCCTAAACTTTGCTACTGTAATAAAAGTATCTCTCTAGTAATTGCACATGAAGTGAATGCAGCAAACAGAGAATCTGACAATTCATGTAATAGAATATGTCCAAAAATTGTTCGACTGCACCTAAAGAGCAAAACATACAGCTACATATAAGAGTGGGGTAAAGATAGACCTGAATGAATACTTTATATATATTATATTTATGAATACTTTATATTCTGACAAACTTTCAGGAAAGTAAACAACTAACCTTTAGAATAATATCAGCACAGGTTGACAAAGTACACAACTTCCTTACTTGAGTGAAAGTACAGATACTACTGGTCAAACATTACTCCATTACAAGTAAACGTTGTAAAGACAGATTTTTACTTAAGTAAACGTACAGAAGTACTTGTTTTTAAAAGTACTTAAGTATCAAAAGTAAAAAGGCACATGTCAACGCATTGTTTTATTATTGTTGCATTGTTGTATACAATACTTACAGTACGTTTTGTAGCAACCTAGTGAATATACTGACCAGTTTGTTGTATCGGTGGAATTAAGGGCTTTTAGAACGTTACAAAACCTATAGAAATTAAACAGCTGAATTGACAAAAAAGACAGGTATAATCATTTTCATTTTTTATTTAGCACTCCTACCACCCCCAACAAATAAGTACACATCTATGTGTATCCATTCATTCAGATTTGAATCAAGTGGTCTGTGAATGGTCTGCAGCCGTATATCTGTCCAACAGCAACACTGCTTTAACAAAGAGCAAAACAGAGAGACTTATTTGCCATCAAAACAAAACTTTCAAACCATTAGTTGTGACAACGATACTACGTCTCACAGATCACTTCCTGCACTTTCGGCTGCTCCCTGTTCGGGGTCGCCACAGCGGACCGACTGGTCCGCACAACAACTTGGCACAGGTTTTACGCCGGATGCCCTTCCTGCCGCAACCCTCCCATTTTTTCCGGGCTTGGGACCGGCACTGCATCCAGTGGCTGGGGTTGAGGCATTGGCTGGAATCGAACCCGGGCCTTCGCATGATAGGCGAGAAACCTACCACTGAGCCACCAATGCCTCCACGTCTCACAGATCACTAGTAGACAGAAATCGTACTATGGTCAAATAAGTCAAACTTAAAAAAAGTCCTTGTTCATCTTAAGTAGAAGCTGCTTCTCAAAGTCATGCGAATGAATTGCTCCCCTTCTCGGGCTGTAGATCAATCCAGCTGCACTAAAAAGCCTCTCACAGGCCGCTGAGGCAGGGAGGGCGTGTTCAGCTTAAGTGACGGAAGTGAACGTTATTGCCTAGCTTCATCATAAACAAGGCATTTCACATTTTATTCATTCTTATTTATCTAATATAATTTACTATTCACATTTTATATAAGTTATATCTATTTCCACATTTCATTTACACCGTTTTAATATGCATTGACACTGTTCTCAAGGCTCCTCCCTCCTGAGTGTAATGCGTTGTTGGCAATATTACCCGTTAGAGTGTGCATCGTTCTGCACTTTGATTTTCTACCAGAAGTAGTAGACCATCCGGGAATTTTTGGAATACTCTTTTCAGCGTACTACGATTTTGGGCATACTTATTCTATTTTTGAATACTATTTAGGACGGATCGTATGAGAATTTGGACGCGGCATACGTTTTTTGCGTTGGTGGTGTATATGCAAAGCTATGGCAACTACGCAAACAAATACATAAAAAAAAACATTTGCATTACCATACATACTTCATGGCACAGGCAACATCCATTTCAAGCTTTTACCAGAAATTAAAAGTATACATACCTCAATATGCCTCAGGTTGGATGGGGAGTTTTTGTAGGCTGCGATGTGGTTTGTTTTCGGTAAACAAAGCGAATATTTCATTTAAAATGAAAAGAATCTTTACTCTTTTCTAAAAACTGGAACATACCGTCTAAGTATGGCCATGGATGCGCGCACTGCGCCGATGATCTGTCTTCGTCCATTTTGCCACCAATCGATCAAATTTTTTTAAAAATTACGGAAAACCATTGAACTTCACAACACGTGAAGGTACAAGAATAAAAAAAAAAAAATCATCCTCTGATTAAAGTAACTACTTTCTACTCATTGACCTTTACAGAAATGTAGTGGAGTAAAAAGTAGAATATTTGTTTTTCAAATGTAGTGAAGTTAAAGTAACAAGTTTCCATGAAAAATAATACTCAAGTAAAGTACAGATACTCAAAAAGTGTACTTAAGTACAGTACTCAAGTAAATGTACTTTGTTACCGTCCACCTCTGAATATCATATACTAGGCAAAGAACAAGAATTTTCCGTATTAGGTATGACAGATGAGAAACACTCTGATTAACTGGAACAGTACTGGAAAAGCTTGTGAGAATTTATTACTTTTGAAGACAAAACATAATGAAACATAAATAATAGCTAGAAAATTCAATTCATATTGAGAGATTGAATCACAAAACAGAACAACTTTACTCTTCTTGTCTTAGGGATATTTGCATCAGGAGAGAAGCAGCCATGGGCCGACGCCGAGAACACCAGCCAGGAGAAATGCGGCATCCTGGACGAAGACGAGCTGGCCAATGAGACTGAAGAGCTTTACAGAACGGGAGGACAGTACGGTGCCATTAACAAACCAAACACGGCTGGGCCAAACGGGAGCGGAGGTGGGGGTGGAGCTGGATGGGTCTCAGACTGGGACAAAACAGAAGAATATGTACAACCAGTCGGCAGAAATAGTTATCTTTATGGAGGAGAGGGTGAAAGGGAGCTAACATAGTGGGAGTAGTCCAAATGTCCCATCCTGGAGAGTTGGAGTCTAGCAAAAAATTTCCCTGCTCATAGACACAGAGAGATGTATAGGTGCATACTCAATACCAAGCCCCATGTTGGACAAAGCTTTTGCTTAGATGTACAAGAACACCAATATGAATTTGGGGTCTCTCTCCATACAGATTAATGTACCAGTCTTCTCCTTGGTGTCCTTCTTTCCACACTTTAAGCAAGAGGGTTTCTAGATAGTTCTTAATTCTTTATAGTTTTGCATAGAACCTTTACTACTCCCCTAAAGGGACAAATCAAGAATCAATTTCTTCTCCGTACCCAGACCCCCAGTTCTTTGTTCTTTGCGGTTGTGCGAGTACATTTGAAAACAGGAGAATGAAGGAGAAAGCATGCAAATAATTTACTGGCCTTTTGGTTTGGCCTTTGGTTTGGCCGTTTTGGCCTTACTGGCCTTTGGTTGGTGAGGTAGCTAACAATAAATGTAGTAGATATTTTATTTGTTTGAATTCATGACGTGTGTTTTCTAAATTCACTTTTTCAGTTTGTCTAGTTGGATTTGTGCCCAGGTTTTTTGGCTGTGAATTACAGCCATAGCGCTTGTTATTCCTGAATTTTCAAACACAACACAAATCACAGCCAAGTTAACATTATTTATAGGCTTACATAGGCTTTGAGTTAATGAAACTTGAATAAAACCCAGTCATTTTAAGTGACCAGTTGAAGCAGCTAAACTTTTAAAAACGATAATAATACTGCTGCATTTGAGGTGAAGTTACATCTTGTAATTCCCGGAAAAACTCGAAATTTAATGGTAGTCTTACTAAATACCAATCCATGTCTTTACTTTTTAATAAGTTTACTATAGAATTAGCTTTAGACCAGTTAGTATACAGACAAATCTATATGTTAAAGCTATAACATTAACTGTACTGACCACTGATTTGAGAAGGTAATCGGCAACATTAAAGTTATCTAACTTTAGCCGGCTAGCTTGTTGCTAATTGTTGCTATCATCCCCTGGCTAAGGTGTTACTGACACTATTTGGTATTTTCTAGTGTTTCTGCTGTGCTGTAATTTCACTACCAAGGATTTACTATATTAGAACAGTACTAATATATACTTAGGCATGTAAATGTACGGTTAAAGTAGCTTTTTATTAGTCTTGTGTGCTCTGAACGAGCAAACACACTTTTGGGAAAGTGACCATGTTTTTTCCACTTGACACGTCGAATATTTTGAGGTGGGAAAATTGCAGTATTACAACTTTAAGGTACCATGAATGCAGCATAAGCGCTTTGATAATTGTGGGGGACTTTTTTTAATAAGATACTCCCTGGCTATGCTTCACAGATCCATGAGGGTCTTGTACACCTTGATGACCAATACATCCAGGTGAAGATGTCTATTTCATGCCAATTAAACATCGTCCTTCTCAACTAGGATGGTTGAGTTAGTTTGAGTTTGTTAGTTAGTTTAATCAAAAGCATTGTCCACCAAAGCTTGGTGTTCAACCTCAGGCTTCATTTACATAATAAGTCTGTGTGGACTACAGCGTAAACCTGGGACTACTGTATATTCAGTTAAATCAGGTGTCTTTGAGCAGGGAAATTGAGAAACTGGATTTCTCATGGATTTCAACTCTCCATGGCCGGATTTGAAACCCGGTGAGTTAACTTGGTAGAGCAAATTGAATGTGAAAGATAGAACGAAATACTGAACACAGTGACATCTTTAGTGTGAAGCAAACTCCGATTTAACATAGTGGATGGGACGTAAGACAGAAAATGGTTTATAAAAATGGTTCTTCAAGGGTTGGATTATTGAGCGTTCCTAGCTTCCAAAATGGGTTCGATTGGGTATCGTCTGTTTTTAGGGTTCTTGTGAAGAAATGTAGATTTTCAATGATGTTAAATTGTATGTGATGATACTGGAAGGTGTGTCAGGCTGTTGTATTTGAATTTGCATTTGAGTGTGTGTGTGTGTGTCAGTGTGTGTGTGTCAGTGTGGAACTTGACGGTGCTGTGGTCTAGCTCCAGTATTTTCAGGCTTTCTGCCAAAATCACTGTAATGCACTTAATATGAGGATAAATACCAGATGTGTACCTTTGGTGTAAGTGTGCATGTGTGAGAATGTGTGTTTGTGAGTGTGTGTGTGTGTTTCTTTTCTGTGCACAATTCCTTGTGTTTGTCCATGGTTCCATGGTCAGCGCACAGCTCACCCTCTCTGCCTCATGCTCTAAACATAGATTTCCCTAATAAACCATGAATTCCACAGCAGTACATGATGTCACATTAGTGGTGTGTGTGTGTGTATGTGTGTGTGTGTGTGTGTGTGCACGCATGCTTATATGTCCAGAATTATTGACACCCTTCATTAAAAATAATCACAAATGTTATTTAAAAGAAATGACACACAGTGATTCAAATCTTCATCTCAGAAAATAGATTTATTAGACATTTATTTTGTTTTAATAAAAAATATTAAAAGATTTTCTAGTCACTTTTCTTCATTATTATTTGTACTAATAGTTTGTTTTGTTTTTTTTAAATATTAAACATATTTTTTAAAACCATTAAGCATAAAAATATATTAAACCCCAAAGGAATATTTTATCAGCTTAGCATTAACTAATTAATTAATTTTTTTTTTTTTTTAAACCTATGCCTATAGTTCCAGTATGTTTCAGCTCATAATATCACGTGTTATTCTTAACATGTATATTTTTAATAATTTTTATGAAGGGTGTCAATAATCGTAACGTGTGTGTGTGTGTGTGTGTGTGTGTGTGTGTGTGTGTGTGTGTGTGTGTAAAAGAGATAAAAGCACTGAATTGTAATGTGAAGTACAGCAAATGTTAGAAACCTGCTAGACAACCTTCTAATATCTCATTTCTTATTTCCAGTAACACACGGGTATTCACACACCATGTTGTGAAATCCTGATTTCATGTCTGTTCATCGACCAGCATTTGGCACAAGACAGTTTCACACCTTTAGAAACACTCTATCTAGGGTTCAGCTGAAGCAGAACAGATATTAAAGTGTCGAGGAAATGATGGAAACAATTTTGACTTTGTCCTTTAAAATGTGATGTTTCTACTTTTTGGCGATTTTTTTTTTTTTGGAGTTCCTCTCTCATTGTTTTCCCACGATGCTGTGATTATGTGTGAAAAATGAATAAATTGTTAGATAACCCTGTTTTGTTTTGTTCTGGAAAACAAACATAAATGAAAAGCAGTGAATAAATTCTATATGTGAAATTTCCCTATGTACAATAAAACTGATGAATCCAGCACAGATTAATTGTGTTTTTTTTCTAATTGTGTTTTATTTTGATGGGTTATTGGCCATTAATTAAGGTAATTACAGTTAATAATGTATAATAATGATAATGGTATTAATAGTGCTGGTAAGTGCATCAATACTCAGTATTTTCCATTGGATGATATTTACACCTCACTGATTTATTTTCCTCCTGCATACCTCTTACTTCTATATTTCTGCCTCTCTCTCTTCCCACTGAGGGCATCTGCTCTGCTCTAATCTTTGCCTAAAATCACCAAGATAATCCCTCTATCCATCTGGCATGGGGATGGGACACAGGAAAGTATTACAGTCACATGTATTGGCCTGTGTTGCTGCTGACATCTTCTGGTAAAAGACTGTAAATATCCAGACTGCTACATTCACTGCTATATGAATTTGGCAAATCAGGGCTGATTCGATGTTCAGGAGTGACCAGGAATCACAGTTAACGTGTGAACATTACATGAAAGCATGAAATACAGGTGCTACGAACACTACTGAAACCTGTTTGATTAATACTACATCCAGGTTATGTATTATTACAGGCAGTAGTGTCATTTTACCCAGTGAGTCATGACATTCTGTGATGAAATTGTAGTATGTATATAGTCTGAATGGAAACTTGTTAAAAGGAAACTATGAATTTTAAAAAAAATCCCAAAATCCCCCAAAATCCACCCCCCGCACTGCCAAGCTGCTACTGTTGGTCCCCTGACCAAGGCTCTTAACCATCTGCTCCAGGAACACTGTTTGATGACCCACCCTGTCCTCTGACCCCAACTCCATTACAAGCTGGGATATGTGAAAAAAATAATTTCCCTGTGCTGTAATATGCACTATATATAACAAGTAAAGGCTTCTTCTGTCAGGACGTATTCATTTATACATCTTCAGTAACTGCTTTAACCTGATCACTAATTCACACCTAGCACGTGTGAATCCAGAAGAACATACGCACAGACCCGGGAAGAACGGGATGGGCGGTAGTAGCTCAAGTGGTTAAGGCTCGGGGTTGGCAGCACCGCCAATCCTGCCACTGTTGGACCCTTGAGCAGGGCCCCTGGAGCTGGAGGGGGTTGGGTTCCTTGATCAACAACCTTGACCCTGTGCTCCGACCCCAACCCTCCAAGGATAGGATATGACAATATAAATAGGATATAATAATATAATATACAATATAATAACAATTTCACTGTGCAGTAATGTATATGTGAATATAATATAAATACAATATATATACATTCTATATATATATATATATATATATATATATATATATATATATATATATATATATATATATAATATATATATATATAATGAAAGTATTTATTATATTCTGTATATATATATACAGAATATATATATATATATTAATACAGAATATAATAAATACTTTCATTATTGTTAAAAAATATTTGCTAGAAACAATTCTTACATCACATACTGCAACCCGTTAACAGTAATCTTTTGTTGCTAAGCAACATACTGATCAGATTACATAACCTAAAACAATGCTGAAATTTAACATTCAGTAGATAATTTTATTTAGTATTATTAATAATTACTATTTGCTACCACATAATGTTAAAATGAAGTGTACTGACTTTCGACTCCTTACTCTCACGGCCTAGGGCGTAGGGCACAGTCATGATGACTTCAGTAGTCAGGACACTCGTCATGTCTTTTTAACGTAACACTATTGGGCTACACTGACGCCAGAATATTAGGAAAGATAAGACGCGCTTTAATTGGCTACGCTTTGTTTCCTATTACCTTTCAACCAATAGTTTATCAGTCTGTAACAAATAACCAGCTTCTATTGGCTGGTTGTGTTTATAGTCCCGCCCCTCCTCGCCCACAATGAAACAAGGAGAGTCTTGGCCAAGAAGAGCTAAATGTATGAAGATTTATTTAGGATTTTACTCTCGAATCTCTGAACGGAACCGGAATAAATTACTATCATATTGAAATACGGAAAATTTTTTTTATTCTCTACAGTCGTCACGCACTCTTTTAAAGTGAATACAAATTATTTTTTCTTAAGGCGAATAGTTTTACTGTCGTTAAAGCGACCGTAATGCGGCTCAGTGGCTAATCCCTGCTTTTCATTTAAACTAATTGGTTTCAACACGTTTATTTTAAAGAACGCGGGGTTGAAGATATAAATATTTCCAAGGTAAAAAAAAACACATTATTTATTAATAATATGTCCAGTCAGTATATTTGAACTATTTGCTATATGTTTTTAAGGTTTCATTCAGTTGAAATGTTGAAAAAAAGCTAACTGCTTAGCCTGATTAGCTAACGGTAGATGAATTTCGTGTTTTTGATGACTTTTAACTTTTGACAGTTACGCATTTCCTATAAGATGTCATAACAGGTCATATTAAATGACTTATTTCCTTTTTAAATGTTCTCGTCACTAACTTTTGCCCCAGCACTCAAATTTCTTTATGCATCCCAAATCACTTCCTACTCCCTATATAGGTGCACTACATAGGGAATTCATTTACGGTTCTTACGTCATAATATAGTGCACTATGTGTCTTATAGGAAGCCATTTTGTATGTATCCAATACAGCTAGACTAATTCAATGACTATTAGGTAGAAGGTTCTGTATTTAGCAATTAATCTGTGTTTTTTTGTCTTGTTTATTTTCTGACACTTTTTTTTTTTTTTTGTCTTTCTCCCCCCAGGATGACTGAGTACAAGTTGGTGGTGGTAGGAGCAGGAGGTGTTGGGAAAAGTGCACTCACTATCCAGCTCATTCAGAACCACTTTGTGGACGAATATGACCCCACTATTGAGGTACGTTTCAACGTCACTTTAATACAGAAAAAAAAAATCAAACCTACTAAGCAAAGTCGAAGCAGAGTGAAACATGTTCGTGTTTTTAAACTCGCACAGTTCCACGTGAAGTGTCCCAAACTGTGACTTCAAATATTAATCAATACAAGAAGCACAAAATACTAACTGCAATCTGCAAGCCTGATGCAATTTTCCTATGTTGAATGTTAAAACTAACCTGCCCACCTGGGCGGAAAACCTGGTAGTGCTGAGTCATAGCATGGTGTTTTCTGACTCTTGCGTTGTTACGTCCAAATACCATAACAGAGAATGTTTGATAGATAGATATACTTTACTGATGCCATGAGGGAAACGCAGCTAAATTCACATATTTCCCATTTAAATATATGTACTAATATTAATACAGATGAAAACAGATGGTTCTCAGTCTCCATGGCCTGCCTAAGCAAAAAAGTTTATGCTGTAGTCTGAGTTTTTGAAAAGAGAAAATCTGACATCCTGTGATTGGTTAGATTGACACATGAGCCAACACCTCCAAATCTCCTCCTTTTTGTTTTTATTAATTTATTTTACGAATAAATATTAAGAACATCTTTCTAACTGTTTTGAAATGTTAGCGGGAGTCAATTATGTGTACATGCTATTTTAATCATGATCATGCTCACTAGCTTAGGAGTTCAGCAATAAAAAAGGACAAATTTCTCCGTCTAATTTTGTTAGTGACATGGAGTGAGTCTGGCTCTGTAGAACAAAAAATAAAAAATCTTATTGATCAACACATATTGATTATGGATTTAATTATGAAGGAATTCCGGCATTAGGAACGCCGGCAGCAGCGCAGTGAGTAAAATCATGCAGATCCAGAAGAGCTTCAGGTAATGATCACATCAAACGTTAGAATGAGGGGAAGTGTGATATCTGTGACTTGGAGAGCTAAGGAAATAGTAACTCAGATAATCACTGTTTACATCCGTGGTGAGCAGAAAAGCCTGGACTGTAACAGCAGAAGCCCATATCAGGTTCCATTCCTGTGAGCCATGGACAGGAATCTGAGGCTATCTTGAGCACATACTCCCACAAATTGGACAGTCAAAGATTAGAAAACAAATCATCTGGTCTTTTTCTCATCAGCTGTCCAGTCTGGATGAGTCTGTTCTCATGATTGCTTCAGATTCTTGTTATGTCATTGCCGGGGTTAAAGTTAGTCAGAGATCTTTTTTCCTACATCCTGACGTTTGATGTGAGCATAAACTGAAACTGTTGCTGTGTCTCAGTATGATGTTATGTATTGTGCTGTTGCCACGCGATTAGATAATTGCATGAATGAGTTCCTAATAAAGTGGACGTTGAGGTTTTTGTGCTGATATAATTGAAGGACTATTACACATGACCCTCTACACAACCTGTGAGCTAAACAGGCTGATCATGCGGAGCAGAAAGTGCTTGTTACGGGCTATTTTGACCACTCACAGACCGGTGAATATGTAATACAAGCATCTTCTTTTTATACACACAGAACTAAATTTCCATTACGTATCCTCTCGCCTTGTTAGCTCACAATGCGATTGCATAATAGCGTGTGCAGGCAAGTAGGGCATTGGATTTGCATAGTGACATTTTAGATTTGCATGCTTATGCCACATCTATGCAAATTATTTCTTTATTTTTATTTTTTTTTATATGGGAAAGGTGTAGAAATACAGTAGGCCATTTCAGGACTTTCCTGCAATTCATGTCTGTTTCTTATTCTGTATATATTTGTAGAATTATTTAAAATAACACCTAATTACTGGAAGGTTGCTTCAATGGTGTGAGGCAGTAAAACCTATATTTCTGACTTTCATTACTATACAAACCGATTTCTAAAGCACTACAGGTTGTAAATTCTCTGTATGTTGCATATTAGTAGATTATGATTTATATAAAGCACAATGTGTTGCAAGTTTGATTGTGTGATCATCTATTGACCTTTACTCAAGGGAGGGGGGAAGAAGTAGAGATAAGCATACACTTAGACATGCCACACACCTCTAATGCCTCTGGTGTGGATTAAGCTGTGGTCAATTGGATATGTTGCAAATTGACCTTTTGTGTTTCTATAACTTGGGATGTAGTCTTAGGTTTTGAACATTACCCATGTTATTGTTTTGCTATACACATTACAACCTCGCTCTATACCATAATCAACTCATTCAGCCATGTTTCATTAGAGTAATGGCTTAAATTTCCACTTGCCAACAGTACGCTCCTGCCGGAGATCGTTTTGATGGAAACCACTCTCAGACGCTCTACTCTCTTTTCTCCGTATAGGACTCGTACAGGAAGCAGGTGGTGATCGATGGCGAGACGTGTCTCCTGGACATCCTGGATACTGCAGGTCAGGAGGAGTACAGTGCCATGAGGGATCAGTACATGAGGACCGGCGAGGGCTTCCTCTGTGTGTTTGCCATCAATAATATAAAGTCTTTCGAGGATGTGCATCTCTACAGGTATCGTTTTCAGTTTCGCAGCGGAAACCTGCACGGAATCCCCCTTCACGTTAAAGGGAATGCTTCTTACATGTTTTATCAACATCGAGTCTTCTCATCTAGAACCGCTTGTTTATGATGGTTCTGTAGTGTTCAGTGTTCTGATTAAGCTCCACTTGAATTCAATTGGCTTAAAAAGATGCAATAAAAGCTTCAGCTAAGCGGCATTTCTTATGTTTCACAATTTCCTGTTTTCTGAGAAGCCAAGTTGATGAGCAAGGACTTTGCTTCTGCAGTTCGCATTATTAAATGTTTCACTTTGCTCACTCTGCCTTTATCCGTTTCTTTAATAGCTCTTGTTTTTCGTGTGTAGGGAGCAGATAAACCGGGTGAAGGACAGTGACAATGTTCCGATGGTGTTGGTGGGGAACAAATGCGATCTCGGCACCCGCTCAGTGGAGACCCGTCAAGCACAAGATCTGGCTCGGGGCTACGGCATCCCGTTCGTCGAGACGTCCGCCAAAACACGACAGGTGTGTGAACACCACTACTGTACACGTGGATGAAAAACATGTTAAACTTCATGTCAAATTAGTAACGGTTTCTTAATTGTAGTGGTTCACAAAACTACACAAAAGCAGAGATCTTTTAAAGGGGAGAAAGACAAACCTCTCATAGAAGTACTGATGTTTTGAGCGCCAAGTAGAGAGGACTGTACAGGCTTTAAATTCAACCAGAACCCAGTCCGTACCTGAGATCGTACTGTTAAATTTTAAGAACCTGAAATGATTCTCACAATTAATAACTTTATGCGGTATGCTATATTTCAGGATTGTATGCAACATTCAGTAAACAAACACTTAAACAAACAGCACAAATGTTGGTTATGAAACCTGTCTTTCCTCTTGGAACTCGACCTTCTTTAAAACAGAGCTTGCATATGCGCACAGCTATTTACACACACACACACATCAGTATGAATTGTGAAGGAAAAGAGTTGCATTGATTGTTGAGTATTTACAGTGAGCTACATCCTGTCTTATTTCACCTCGGCACTTTCTCAGATCAGAGCGGTCGTGATGGTTGCAACGTGCTGTAACTTGGCTGACTGACTATGCAGCAGGAACTTTATGCAAATGTATATTTTCACTGTATGACGTTCAGCCGGTCAGACGAGATGTGCATTACTTCATGTCTGATACCACTTGCTGCAATCAAAAAATGCCATCACCTTTCCTGGTAAAAAAACAAACAAACAAACCTCCTAACAGCATTACTACACAATTTAATGTTCTGTGTGCAGAGCAATAATATTAAAACACAAAAACTGGCAGGTTACTAGTAATTAGGAATTAGTTGTGTGGTTTAGCACCTCTGGTTTCCTTTTGAAGGAAGTCTACCTTCCCAATCACCAACTGAATATTTATATACACTATTGGCAAAAGTTTTTGGGACCCCTCCAAATCATTGAATTCAGGGGTTGGACCCAAAACTTTTGGCAACATAGTGTACATGCGCTCTTTCTACTACGTTGTTGTTTCTATAGTAACAACAGGGACTTATATGGCAGACGAATATTTGTATCCAAATAAAACGTATTTGATGATTTAACAGCGTTCACTCCTGCTCTTTGCAGGGTGTGGAGGAAGCTTTCTACTCTCTGGTTCGGGAGATCAGGAGATACAAGGAGACGAACCGCAGCAACAAGAAGAGCAAGAAACACCCACAGAGACGTTGCATTCTTTTATAGCAATACTTCTGCCCACTCTTGCACTACATTCCTGAAATAGCACTGCACACACACCTGCACACTCTGCTGTAGCATCTAAACCCTTATCCTTCCACTTAGAACCAATCTAGAGCAAGGTCCCAAGCAGGAAGCTCAGAAACAGTGCCATGGCTGCTATATGCTGGTTTTTATTTTTTTATTTTATTTTGAAGTGTGTGTGTATATGGCTCGCCAAACGCAGAGCTTCCCATTTAGGGCTTTACGTATTGTAAACCTTCACCAAGCTTCACGTCATTGGACTTGTTTGGATAACTTTTATCCCGCCTCATGCTCCGATTATGGCCATTGATTGTTTTGTTTTTTTCTTTGGACTTTTTGTAGCATTTATGTACTCCAAAATCTTAAACTTTAACACCATAACCCTCAGTACAAATGTTTAATGTTCTCAAAGAAAGCTAGTGCACCTGACCTGTAACCACTATGAATTCAGGCTCAAAAGGTTGCTATGCAGTGACCCCTCCCTCCAATCCTCTACCAGCACCACTATGGGGTCAAGTTCAAGCTGCTCGCTTTTATCTCCACTGAATCCCGTGTTCCTACACCTCTGCCTCGCTCCCGGCTCTTCTATACTGCGAGCAAGGCTAGAGCGATGATTGTATTGTATTCTCTCACTTTCCATATTATAAAAGAAGGAAATGAGGCAGGATACATTTTTAATCAGGCCCACATTGGGGTCTGAACACCTCGGATACATTCCTGTTGTCATAGCGATGAGACAGCCTTAGGAGTTAAATGGAATTTTTATGAATAAAAAGGATTTTGGCTAAAATGAGTCCTGTGTTTCTGTCCCACTTGTGTGATTACTGTTAATTATTTTCCTATAAGCACAGCCAGACTTGACTTTATTCCTACACTTAAACACAGAGCTGAAAATCAATAATAATCTATTTATATAGCACTTCTTATTTTCAGTTCAGTTCATTTAATCCTCAGTAATAGTTTTGAGTCCAGAGTGCTGATGTGTAGGGATTTGGTAGCTTAGTGGTGTTGGACGGCTGATCAGCTCCACCAAGCTTCCACTGCTGGGCCCCATAAAGATGTATAACCTAAAATGTGTGGTACACTATATTGCCAAAAGTTTTGGGACATCTGCCTTTACATGCACATGAAGGTAATATAGAGTTGGCCCACCCTTTGCAGCTATAACAGCTGCAACTCTTCTGGGAAGGCTTTCCACAAGGTTTAGGAGTGTGTTTATGGGAATTTCTGACCATTTGTGAGGTCAGGCACTGATGTTGGACGAGAAGGTCTGGCTCACAGTCTCCACTCTAATTCAAGCGTGTTTTATGGGGTTGAGGTCAGGACTGTGTACAGGCCAGTCAAGTTCCTCCACACCAAACTCACTCATCCATGTCTTTATGGACCTTGCTTTGTGCACTGGTGTGCAGTCATGTTGGAACAGGAAGGGGTCATCCCCAAACTGTTCCCACAAAGTTGGGAGCATGAAATTGTCCAAAATGTCTTGGTATGCTGAAGTATTAAGTGTTCCTTTCACTGGAACTAAGGGGCCGAGCCCAACCCCTGAATTCAATGATTTGGAGGGGTGTCCCAAAACTTTTGGCAATAATAGTGTGAGGATTACTTGCTGCCTGATATTCCACCCACTAACAGGTGCCATGATGAGATCATCAGTCTTATTCACCTCTCACTGCTCAGAATGTTATGGCTGATCGGTGTACAGCTACACACTATTCTGAAGCACTGATCTGTTTGGTTGAATCAGTTATTTAAAACTGAGCTCAAATAACAGATTAAAGCTAAAGATTTTGAAAAGGAAAAGATGCAAAAATGCAGTATTTTACAAAAAAGAAAGCAATTTTTTTTATTGGATTGATTGTGTACAAAAAGGTAAATACGACTCTTTACAAGTAGAGAGTAACAAAACCAAACCACTCTGACCAGGTCGTGTGAGCGGAATAAGGAGAAAGAGAAAAAGGCAGGAATTCCTGAGATCCTCTCACCAGCCGAACCGTGAGACGAGCTTCTCCTGATCGCCGAGGTCTTTCTGAACCTTTTTCCTCATGTAGAAGATGGGACAGTCTCGACTAGAGAGAGAGAGAGAGAGAGAGAACATCATTTATAAGCATGCAGCTGTGGTCAGAAGGTGTTGATTAATTTTCTCAAACAGCAGCTTGGATAATAGAAAAGTGAAGAAGAAAAAAAAGGAGCTGATGTGCAAACCACCATTTACTACTTTACTACTTGTAAAGAGTCGTATAGCATTTAGTGTTGTTATTATAACAGGAACTTAAGCTGAAATAGGAACTAACTTGTTCCACAGAAATTCCACAACATTAAAACTTCAGTATGAACAAAACAAAGAAGAAATACAAGAAAAAAAAAAGCAAATGTTGGCAATGGTATTCACACACACACGTTTTATTGCCGTAACAGTTGCACTACTATGAAGTCGTTAGTTCCTACTACTAGCTGCTTGTGTTTAAACCTCATTAGTGTACACTAATATTGCCAAAGGTTTTGGGACACCCCTCCATCACTGAAGTCAGGGGTTGGGCTTAGTTCCAGTGAAAGGAACTCTTAATGCTTCAGCATACCAAGACATTTTGGACAATTTCATGCTCCCAACAGAGTCCTGACCTCAACCCCATAGAACACCTTCGGGATGAATTAGAGCGGAGACTGCGAGCAAGATCTTCTCGTCCAACATCAGTGCCTGACCTCGCAAATGCACTTCTAGAGGAATGGTCAAGAATTCCCATGAACACACTCCTAAACCTTGTGAAAGCCTTCCCAGAAGAGTTGAAGCTGATATAGCTGCAAAGGATGGAACAACTCCATATTAAATTCATGTGCATGTAAAGGCAGACGTCCCAGTATTGGAATGGCTCGCAGTCTCCGCTCTAATTCATCCCAAAGGTGTTCAAACAGGTTGAGGCTAGGACTCTGTGCAGGCCAGTCAAGTTCCTCCACACCAAACTCGCTCATCCATGTCTTTATGAACCTTGCTTTGGGCACAGTCCCTGAATTCAATCGTTTGGAGGGGTGTCCCAAAACCTTTGGCAATGTAGTGTATATCTGCTTCGTCAGACTCTCAGCTTTAAGCATCATCACAACTAACCATAAATGATTATAAACACACCTACATTTTACTCATGGATGATCTAAGTATGGTCACGTTTCATGACAGACTTGTGATGGAACCCTTACATAAATCCCTACAACAAAAGAGGAAGTTTCCGGAATGTGAAGTGCAGTGTAACTAGATTTAATGTCGCAAGTATGCAGGTCAGAGGCACTCGTATCACCCAGAGGCCAGTGCTGTATTTCTGATGATTTGAAACAAGTTTAAGACACTCACGTTTAGCGACGAGTCTCAAATACAGACTCTTGAGCAATTAAGCGTAAAGGTTCTACTGTAACCATGACGATGAATCTGACCAGAAGAGGACTTAAAAGGGTATTTCAGGTCCACCGGAGCCACGAGTCGACTGTGTACGCTCTAGTTAAAGTGTAAAGTGGGATAAATGGTGAAGGGTATGCATGACTGCACGCACACTTCCATGTGGAGTTCACTTTTATAAAAAAAATCACGCGCGGAAAATAAAGTACACGCTTGTTTGTAAATGTGCGGACAATAAGTTACTTGCCCCACACACACACCTGGTACACAGCACATCCTCATGCAGGGAGCCTTGGCAGCGCTGACACTGAGTCCACAGACGAGAGAATTTCTCCTCCATTGCTGACAGGTGAGCAATCTGAACACAGCACAAAACCCATTCAGAGCCACATCACACATCACACAGTGAAAGAGTTCTCAGAGAATTGTGCAGCTCTTCATGAGCAGTGATGATGATGATGATGATGATGACACACCTCTTTCTGATAGAGCTCCGACTCCTTCTTCTTACAGAAATCACATACAGCAGCTACAGCAAGAGGAGAGACCATCAGCTTTACAACTCACATTCACTCTGCAGCACTTTCCAACCTTTAATGATCATGCCACACACACAGACACTCACCGACATGCTCTCGTACTCTCACGCACGCTCTCCCGCACCCTCCCGCACGCACGCAGCGACACGCTCTCCCGCACCCTCCCGCACGCACGCACGCAGCGACACGCTCTCCCGCACCCTCCCGCACGCACGCAGCGACACGCTCTCCCGCACCCTCCCGCACGTACGCAGCGACACGCTCTCCCGCACGCAGCGACACGCTCTCTCCCGCACCCTCCCGCACGCACGCAGCGACACGCTCTCCCGCACCCTCCCGCACGCACGCACGCACGCACGCACGCAGCGACACGCTCTCCCGCACCCTCCCGCACGCACGCAGCGACACGCTCTCCCGCACCCTCCCGCACGCACGCAGCGACACGCTCTCCCGCACCCTCCCGCACGCACGCAGCGACACGCTCTCCCGCACCCTCCCGCACGCACGCAGCGACACGCTCTCCCGCACCCTCCCGCACGCACGCAGCGACACGCTCTCCCGCACCCTCCCGCACGCACGCACGCAGCGACACGCTCTCCCGCACCCTCCCGCACGCACGCACGCAGCGACACGCTCTCCCGCACCCTCCCGCACGCACGCACGCAGCGACACGCTCTCCCGCACCCTCCCGCACGCACGCACGCACGCAGCGACACGCTCTCCCGCACCCTCCCGCACGCAGCGACACGCTCTCCCGCGCTCTCCCGCACCCTCCCACACGCACGCGACACGCTCTCCCGCACCCTCCCGCACGCACGCAGCGACACGCTCTCCCGCACGCACGCAGCGACACGCTCTCCCGCACCCTCCCGCACGCACGCAGCGACACGCTCTCCCACACCCTCCCGCACGTACGCAGCGACACGCTCTCCCGCACGCAGCGACACGCTCTCCCGCACCCTCCCGCACGCACGCAGCGACACGCTCTCCCGCACCCTCCCGCACGCACGCACGCAGCGACACGCTCTCCCGCTCCCTCCCGCAGGCACGCAGCGACACGCTCTCCCGCACCCTCCCGCACGCACGCAGCGACACGCTCTCCCGCACCCTCCCGCACGCACGCACGCAGCGACACGCTCTCCCGCACCCTCCCGCACGCACGCAGCGACACGCTCTCCCGCACCCTCCCGCACGCAGCGAGACGCTCTCCCGCACCCTCCCGCACGCAGCGACACGCTCTCCCGCACCCTCCCGCACGCAGCGACACGCTCTCCCGCACCCGCACGCACGCAGCGACACGCTCTCCCGCACCCTCCCGCACGCACGCAGCGACACGCTCTCCCGCACCCTCCCGCACGCACTCCCGCACACACGCACGTACGTACGCAGCGACACGCTCTCCCGCACCCTCCCGCACGCACTCCCGCACACACGCACGTACGTACGCAGCGACACGCTCTCCCGCACCCTCCCGCACGCACGCAGCGACACGCTCTCCCGCACCCTCCCGCACGCACGCAGCGACACGCTCTCCCGCACACACACAGCGACACGCTCTCCCGCACACACACAGCGACACGCTCTCCCGCACACACACAGCGACACGCTCTCCCGCACACACACAGCGACACGCTCTCCCGCACACACACAGCGACACGCTCTCCCGCACACACACAGCGACACGCTCTCCCGCACCCTCCCCCACACACGCAGCGACACACTCTCTCCCACCGACACGCTCTCTCGCACTCGCACCGACATGCTCCTGCTCTCACACACACACACACACACACACACACACACACACACACACACACACACACACGTACGTACTGTCTGTTTTGAGAACCGCTTTGCAGCCAATGCATGTGCTACGTTTCTGTGCAAAAGCCATGAGGCCACCCACTCTGGAGGTCAGAACAGTCTTACAGCGTGTGTGATCTCCCTCTGAAACACACACACACATACACACGTTACACAAGGACATGCTTTATCTTCAGAACTATCTCTGTATTCCAAATATAGACAAAATCAATATTCATGATTCTGTGGGAAAAAGCGTTTTGTTACATTACACAATACACTCGTGACATCATTTTATAATGAATAAAATATACACTGACTGGAGGCATCTGATCTGATATAAACAGTTTTGTTCTGAAACATAAATGAGTCACTGAAGAAACTTTATTGTTCAGTATTAAGTACTTTCATTACAGAGACGCACACACACACACACACACACACACACACACACACACACACAGATAGACGGACACACACACACACACACACACACACACACACACACACACGGACACACGGACACACAGATAGACGGACACACACACACACACACACAGATAGGCGGACACATACACAGATAGACGGACACACACACACACACACACACACACACACACAGATAGGCGGACACGCACACACACACACAGATAGACGGACACACACACACACACACACACACACACACAGATAGACGGACACACACACACACACACACACACACACACAGATAGACGGACACACACGGACACACACACACAGATAGACGGACACACACGGACACACACACACAGATAGACGGACACACACACACACAGATAGACGGACACACACACACACAGATAGACGGACACACACACACACAGATAGACGGACACACACACACACAGATAGACGGACACACACACACACAGATAGACGGACACACACACACACAGATAGACGGACACACACACACACAGATAGACGGACACACACACACACAGATAGACGGACACACACACACACAGATAGACGGACACACACACACACAGATAGACGGACACACACACACACAGATAGACGGACACACACACACACAGATAGACGGACACACACACACACAGATAGACGGACACACACACACACAGATAGACGGACACACACAACACAGATAGACGGACACACACACACACAGATAGACGGACACACACACACACAGATAGACGGACACACACACACACAGATAGACGGACACACACACACACAGATAGACGGACACACACACACACAGATAGACGGACACACACACACACAGATAGACGGACACACACACACACAGATAGACGGACACACACACACACAGATAGACGGACACACACACACACAGATAGACGGACACACACACACACAGATAGACGGACACACACACACACAGATAGACGGACACACACACACACAGATAGACGGACACACACACACACAGATAGACGGACACACACACACACAGATAGACGGACACACACACACACAGATAGACGGACACACACACACACAGATAGACGGACACACACACACACAGATAGACGGACACACACACACACAGATAGACGGACACACACACACACAGATAGACGGACACACACACACACAGATAGACGGACACACACACACACAGATAGACGGACACACACACACACAGATAGACGGACACACACACACACAGATAGACGGACACACACACACACAGATAGACGGACACACACACACACAGATAGACGGACACACACACACACAGATAGACGGACACACACACACACAGATAGACGGACACACACACACACAGATAGACGGACACACACACACACAGATAGACGGACACACACACACACAGATAGACGGACACACACACACACAGATAGACGGACACACACACACACAGATAGACGGACACACACACACACAGATAGACGGACACACACACACACAGATAGACGGACACACACACACACAGATAGACGGACACACACACACACAGATAGACGGACACACACACACACAGATAGACGGACACACACACACACAGATAGACGGACACACACACACACAGATAGACGGACACACACACACACAGATAGACGGACACACACACACACAGATAGACGGACACACACACACACAGATAGACGGACACACACACACACAGATAGACGGACACACACACACACAGATAGACGGACACACACACACACAGATAGACGGACACACACACACACAGATAGACGGACACACACACACACAGATAGACGGACACACACACACACAGATAGACGGACACACACACACACAGATAGACGGACACACACACACACAGATAGACGGACACACACACACACAGATAGACGGACACACACACACACAGATAGACGGACACACACACACACAGATAGACGGACACACACACACACAGATAGACGGACACACACACACACAGATAGACGGACACACACACACACAGATAGACGGACACACACACACACAGATAGACGGACACACACACACACAGATAGACGGACACACACACACACAGATAGACGGACACACACACACACAGATAGACGGACACACACACACACAGATAGACGGACACACACACACACAGATAGACGGACACACACACACACAGATAGACGGACACACACACACACAGATAGACGGACACACACACACACAGATAGACGGACACACACACACACAGATAGACGGACACACACACACACAGATAGACGGACACACACACACACAGATAGACGGACACACACACACACAGATAGACGGACACACACACACACAGATAGACGGACACACACACACAAGATAGACGGACACACACACACACAGATAGACGGACACACACACAACAGATAGACGGACACACACACACACAGATAGACGGACACACACACACACAGATAGACGGACACACACACACACAGATAGACGGACACACACACACACAGATAGACGGACACACACACACACAGATAGACGGACACACACACACACAGATAGACGGACACACACACACACAGATAGACGGACACACACACACACAGATAGACGGACACACACACACACAGATAGACGGACACACACACACACAGATAGACGGACACACACACACACAGATAGACGGACACACACACACACAGATAGACGGACACACACACACACAGATAGACGGACACACACACACACAGATAGACGGACACACACACACACAGATAGACGGACACACACACACACAGATAGACGGACACACACACACACAGATAGACGGACACACACACACACAGATAGACGGACACACACACACACAGATAGACGGACACACACACACACAGATAGACGGACACACACACACACAGATAGACGGACACACACACACACAGATAGACGGACACACACACACACAGATAGACGGACACACACACACACAGATAGACGGACACACACACACACAGATAGACGGACACACACACACACAGATAGACGGACACACACACACACAGATAGACGGACACACACACACACAGATAGACGGACACACACACACACAGATAGACGGACACACACACACACACAGATAGACGGACACACACACACACACAGATAGACGGACACACACACACACACAGATAGACGGACACACACACACACAGATAGACGGACACACACACACACAGATAGACGGACACACACACACAGATAGACGGACACACACACACACAGATAGACGGACACACACACACACAGATAGACGGACACACACACACACAGATAGACGGACACACACACACACAGATAGACGGACACACACACACACAGATAGACGGACACACACACACACAGATAGACGGACACACACACACACAGATAGACGGACACACACACACACAGATAGACGGACACACACACACACAGATAGACGGACACACACACACACAGATAGACGGACACACACACACACAGATAGACGGACACACACACACACAGATAGACGGACACACACACACACAGATAGACGGACACACACACACACAGATAGACGGACACACACACACACAGATAGACGGACACACACACACACAGATAGACGGACACACACACACACAGATAGACGGACACACACACACACAGATAGACGGACACACACACAGATAGACGGACACACACACAGATAGACGGACACACACACAGATAGACGGACACACACACACACAGATACATTTACTCACTGAGTAATACACTCTCAGCCTTGGTTTCTCCGAGTATGGGCTCGAAGATGCGCAGTAGAGGTTTAGAGAGCTGCTGCTCGAGGTAGTACTCTGTGTCAATAGGGATGTTGTTCTCCAGCACATAAATAGGATCCTAAACACACACACATGATTTTAATGAACAGCACAAATGCCAAAAGGTTTTGAACCAACATTTAAATCTCAACATCACCTGCAGTATATTCACACACACACACACTTTACTGACCTCTGACTTCATGTATGCTGCTACTCCTTTAGCTGCCTTGATGATAACATATGGAACTCGATCACCCAGATTAGGAGCGCTGCCTGCATCTCGCTTTCGCATCCTATACACACACACACACCAGTTAAAGCGTGTGTTCTATATCAACACAACGTTAGCTAAAAAATACTTCTTTTTTTAAAGACAGCCTTACATAATATAAAGCACTAGAAGAATTTAGGTAACTGAATAAAAGATGAGCAATAACATTAATACATTAATAATAATAAATAGGTGGGCACAGTGGCTTGGTGGTTAGCACGTTTGCCTCACACCTCCAGGATGGGGGTTCGATTCCCTCCTCCACCATGTGTGTGTGGAGTTTGCATGTTCTCCCCGTGCCTCGGGGGTTTCCTCCGGGTACTCCGGTTTCCTCCCCAGTCCATAGACATGCATTGTAATCTCTAAATTGTCCGTAGTGTGTAATTGTGTGAGTGAATGAGTGTGTGTGTGTGCCCTGTGATGGGTTGGCACTCTGTCCAGGGTGTATCCTGCCTTGATGCCCAATGAGGCCTGAGATAGGCACAGGCTCCCCGTGACCCGAGAATAGATCGGATAAGCGGTAGACAGTGAATGAATGATGAATGAATGAATAATAAATCAAAACAAAAAAAACATTTGCTCTCTCGGTCCCTTGGCTGCTGGTCTGTTCCGGAAATCTTTCTGGATATCCAGAAAATAGGGCATAGCTTTTGCTGTTGTCACTTAGGAGACATATTTCTGTACTTCTGAATACTTTTTAGGAATTAATTACTAGTTTTGAAACTTGGCTTTTCATTTAGAAATGTTATGACTGAGATCTGAGGTCATTGGTGGCTCAGTGGTAGGTTTCTCACCTATCATGCGGAAGGCCCGGGTTCAATTCCCAGCCAATGCCCAAACCCCAACCACTGGATGCGGTGCTGGTCCCAAGCCCGGAAAAATGGGAGGGTTGCGTTAGGAAGGGCATCCGGCGTAAAACCTGTGCCAAGTTGTTGTGTGGACCAGTTGGTCCGTTGTGGTGACCCCGAACAGGGAGCAGCCGAAAGCAACTTATCACTTACAGATCTGCATCCTCTAGCACGATCACTTCAACTAATCAATTTCATTAACTACCAACATGGAGGATGACAGACATTCACCAGTTCACTAATGTAACAGTGTGCCGAAACATTTGCATACTGACAACATAGGTTTGTTTAGCCAGTACTAATAACACAGTATCATTCATTTTATATAAAGCAATTGTGACCACACACACACACACACCTCTCTGCGAGTTCCACGTGGGCCTGTTTGCCTGCATACTCCTGTGCCGTGCGCGTCAGCTCCTTGGTGATCACCAGCTGGCTGATGTCAATGCGGTTACACAATAGGTCTGAGATCACCTCTTTAGCATGAGCTACAGCCCCATCAGGATCTCTATCACACACACACACACACACACACCTGATTAGGTCAAGTGAGTAACTCGGGCACTGTTGAACAACACAGCAGTTTACATGCATGTACCTCTCTATAAGGATGTTTTGAAGGCATGTGTTGATGAGGTTGGCCACTAAGGGGCAGTTGTCTCGCCTCACAGTCTCTATTCCTTTACAATCCATCTTATCGTGCTGCGTGGAACTGGAGGAGAAGTACAGGCCGGCGTACCTCTTCTTATTGATCAGTAAATATGGATAGTACACCTGAGAGAGAGAGAGAGAGAGAGAGAGAGAGAGAGAGAGAGAGAGAGAGAGAGAGAGAGGAGAGAGATGCAAGTCAAAAAGCAGAGAGAAAGAAAGAAAGAAAGAAAGAAAGAAAGAAAGAGCAGAAATAGGGGTGAGTCAGAAAGAAATAGTGACATTGAGAGTGAAAAAGAAAGCAAGAGACGTGTGAAAGAGCAGAGAGAGACAGACAGATGGGGGGAAAAGAGGGACACAGAGGAGAGAGAGAGCATGAGAGTAGCAGAGACACCGAGAGGGAGGGACAAAAATATTTCTTCATATGACTTGTGCATTTGAGTGCAAAAGTTTGTACACTCTTGGGACAAAAAAAGGTACAGTCCTTCACCACAAGTAACAGAATGTTTAAATAAATATGGTCCTGATTGCCTGCTTACTGATTGCAAGAAATAATTCTCTAATACCATTTAGCATACACTATACTGCCAAACATTTTGGGACGTCTGCTTTTACATGCGCACGAAATGATATTCCATTCTTAATCCCTATGGTTTGACAGCTTCAACTCTTCTGGGATGGCTTTCCACAAGGTTTGGGGAAATTTTGACCAATCCTCTAGAAGCGCATTTGTGAGGTTAGGCACTGATGTTGGACGAGAAGGCCTGGGGCTCGCAGTCTCCGCTCTAATTCATCCCAAAGGTGTTCTATCGGGTTGAGGTCAGGACTCTGTCAAGTTCCTCCACACCAAACTCACTCATCCATGTCTTTATGGAGCTTGCGTTGTGCACTGGTGTGCAGTCATGTTGGAACAGGAAGGGGTCATCCCCAAACTGTTCCCACAAAGTTGGGAGCATTAAATTGTCCAAAATATCTTGGTATGCTGAAGCATTAAGAGTTTCACCGGAACTAAGGAGCCAAGCCCAACCCTTGAAAAACAACCCCACACCATAATCCCCCCTCCACCAAACTTTAAACTTGGCGCAGTGCAGTCAGGCAAGTACTGTTCTCCTGGCAACCGCCAAACACAGACTCGTCCATCAGATTGCCAGACAGAGAAGTGTGATGCATCACTCCAGAGAACACATCTACACTGCTCTAGAGTCCAGTGGGTGGCACGTTTTACACCACTCACCATCCGACACGTAGTTATATAAGGCTTGGGTGCAGCTGCTCAGCCAAGAAAACCCATTCCATGAAGCTCTCTACACACTGTTCTTGAGCTAATCTGAAGTTTGGAGGTCTGTAGATATTGACTCTGCAGAAAATTGGTGACTTTTGCACACTGTGTGCCTACCACTTCGTGATTGAGTTGCTCCCAATTGCTTCCACTTATAATACCACTAACAGTTGACCGTGGACTATTTAGTAGTGAGGAAAAGGTGCTTGATTTTATACACCTGTGGCCATGGAAGTGATTGGAACACCTGAATTCAATGATTTGGAGGGGTGTCCCAAAACTTTTGGCAATATAGTGTATTTAAGTGTAATATTAATTACATTAGAGGGACAGTTAATAGATTCTCCAACTGGTGGCACAACTGCAGCATGACGTACAGAATTTCGAGAGAAAGAGGATCTTCTCAGATGTGTATATAAAGTGCTTCTGCGTCTTTTAGAAGTAAAACTAGATAAGAGTTTACCTAGATAACTAGATAGTTTAGAGTTTAACTAGATAAGAGTTTAGGTAATAAGTTACCTCTTTATCTTACAGCTTGAATACATCCTCTTTCACTATAAACTGATAGTATAATGCTGCAATTTTACATCCAATTATAGAATCGAATTCAGAGGCTAGAGGAGGTGAAGCCAGATAAGGGTTTGGTAACCATTTCTCTCTTTAACCTCACTTTAACCTAAAAGACTTTTAAACATCCTGTTTTTTTTTAGAAACCAGCGTCATTTATTAAGCTCTCTACAGTCCCAAATTCTGCCTTCTCATGTACCTTCTCGAACTCCAGTTTGATCGGAGGGACGAAGTGTGAGGACACCCACTCAGCCGCCTCCTTTCCTATGTTCATCGCCTCCTGCACTGTGTTCACTCCCAGTTTCACCATAACGGAGTCTGTGTCTCCATAGATGACCTAAATACGCACACACACCACTCAGTCCACATATTCAGCTAGTTTTGCTCTAAGACTAGTGTTTCTGTGTGTGTTACCCTGGCATCAGCTGGAAATCCATTAGCGATGGTGTATTTGGATTCCACAAGCTGCTTGGTCTGTTCAATCATCTGCCTGCCAAAGCCTGTAACACTCTGCACACACACAATACAATAAGTTATAAGTGGTCCAAACTTTTGAGGTTCCTGGTCATGTGGAAAGAGTGAGACAGACCTGTGAGATCTCCAAACAGGGCAGTTTGCCCACCTGTGCACCAGTGAAACCATACACAGAGTTGGCGCTGATCTTTAAAGCCAGCTGCCTGCCATCCAGCACCTGCTTCCTGAACGGGTCGGTCTCCTTCTTCAGATCGGCCTTCGCCCTGAACACACAATCCAACCAGTCAACACTTACACTACTGACTCCATCCGAGTCCTGAGATGTCAAGACATCTGATGGCATGACTTAATACGCACCACTGTCCAGCTGCAGAATAACCAGGCAGGATGAGCAAAGAGACGACATCACAGTATAGTAACTCATTTTTTACTTGCTCTTCAGCAAAATCATGTAGATGGGTGTAGATTTGTTCTCACCTTTTGCGGGCACTCAGGAGGTTCTCCAGGATTTCGGGCAGGAGCCCCTTCCTCACCGAGCTTTTGACAAACAGATCGCCTGTAGGAGTCTTTATAAAGTCATCTGAAGAGAGACTGAGCACACACACAGACACACAGATTGCGCTTAATAATACAAACACAAGATGTATGAAATCATGCAACAGTCAACTTTAATGAACTGACTTGATATCAATACATAAACAAAGTGACACCAGGTTAATGAATATGCTCACACACACACACACACACACACACACACAGAGCATCTCTCACCCCAGTTTCTCGGCTTGGCCTTTCTGCAGCAGTGAAGTGTAACACAGATTATGAGCCATCATAATAGATGGGTACAGTGAAGAAAAATCCAGAGTGGTAATCGGTACACTGTAGTACCTGTTCACACACACAATACATCATTTACAAGAACCGTTATAATCATTCATATTAGAAACATTGTGAACCGCCAAATAAGTAAAAATTTTATAATATATATATTATATATATATATATATATATATACACACATATACACACACACACATACACACACACACACACACACACACACACACACAAACACACACACACAAACAAAAAAAAAGAAATTAATATTAACCTAAAACAGATTTAAAAAATAAATAAATAATAAATACTCATACAGATACATTATATTGCCAAAAGTTTTGGGACGGTGAAAGGAACTCTTAATGCTTCAGCATACCAAGACATCTTGGACAATTTCATGTTCCCAACTTTGTGGGAACAGTTTGGGGATGACCCCTTCCTGTTCCAACATGACTGCACACCAGTGCACAAAGCAAGGTCCATAAAGACATGGATGAGCGAGTTTGGTGTGGAGGAACTTGACTGGCCTGCACACAGTCCTGACCTCAACCCCATAAAACACCTTTTGGATGAATTAGAGCGGAGACTGCAAGCCATATGATCTTGTCCAACATCAGTGCCTGACCTCACAAATGTGCTACTAGAGGAATGGTCAGAAATTCCCATAAACACACTGCTAAACCTTGTGGAAAGCCTTCCCATAGGAGTTGAAGCTGTTATATCTGCAAAGAGTGGGCCAACTAAATATTAAATTCATGTGCATGTAAAGGCAGACGTCCAAAAACTTCTGGCAATATCATGTATATTAAAAGCAAAAACAAATTGTATGATTTTTTTGGTTGTCCATTTTTGTCACAGAAACAGTTGGTTATGTAAGGAATTGAAACACTTTGAATCAGTGGCAAGGCATCATGATGCAGAACGTCCTGTATACCACTTACATAACAGCAAACCACCAACAACCACTTTTTTTTTTTATCCATTTGTTGTTACTGAATGTTGTGAAATGTCTCTGAGAGCGTGTGCAAGTTTCTTGCTATCAACTATACACTTATTCAAGCTATACACACACAAGCTATACAGTTATTCCTATAACCATGTGAGGTAAGCTACATCAAACCCGAATTATCAACTAAAATTAAACTTAAGATTTAATACAATAAAAGAATACTGTTAATTCAAATTGATTAAATCAGTCTATAAGAAAGATCCTCACCCTTTCTCTGGCTCAATGACTGTAGCTCCTGTATAATCCTCCCCACCTTCAGTCTTTACCACCGGCATCACCAAGTTCTGCTTCATGGCCTACAAACAGGAACAAACACTGCTGAATGCTGAACAGCTGTCTGAGCCATCGGCTGAGGTATGTGGGTATGTGAGTGTGCGTGTGAGTGAGTACTTTCACATACATGTCGTAGTAACTGAGAAACGACTTTAATCTGCTGTCCTCGAGACAAGAGGTAGGTCAGGGGCACGCCAGTCACTCTGGCCATCTCCATGTAGTTAATCACACACATTAACTTCTGCAGCAAGCGCAGGGGCAAGTAGGCATCTTTCAGACAGTAGACTGCCAGACGACGCCTCGTCTGCTCATTTCCATTCTACGGAGAGATGGAGAGAGAGGTCAACGTTAATTAGGCTTCATACAGATGCGTCAAAATAATATTCATGGATGTCTGTTCTTGTTTGTTCTGGTCTTCCTTCATCTAACCTGCAGATCTGTGATGATGGAGTGCTGGACATCCTCTTTCTGCTCCTGCAGGAAGTGGAAACTGACGGCGTTGAGTGTGTACGAGCGCAGCTTATAGTCCCTCAGCAGGACCTGCATCAGAAAGCATGTCAGCTTACAAAAGTAAAAATCCTGTGTGTGTGTGTTTCTCAGTGAAATCTGAGACAAGCTCGGCGAGTGTACATGTGTTCACCTGAAGAAGGTCAAACTGCACTCTGCCCTCCATGTTGACGGTTTTGTTTTCTCTGCGGCCCATCTGTTTGCTCTGGAAGCTGGAATCTTTAAGGACCGACCTGATGCCTCTCATACGACCCAGATAGGGGAAATAATTCACCTGTACGCAAACCGAAAACACACACAATGTAGCATGTCCCTTGTAAGCCTCCCGAGCGCTTAATCAGGCTCTCCACCAACACACACACACACACACACACACACACACACAACATGCGATCCCACCTTTAAAGCAGCAGCTCGGTTGAGCAGGTACGGCAAGTCAAAGTTTTGTATATTGTAGCCAGTAATGATGTCAGGATCCACCATCCTCACAAACTCTGCCCAACTCTGAACAAACCACCAAGTTCAATCAAATCATATTCTGGACAATCAAACAACTGACAAGTAAAAAGAAATAATATTAATTAATATCCTGGAGAAATGATTGTATATATGGATAGTGCATACTACAGCATACCTGTAGTAGCTGCTTCTCTTGGGTGAAGCAGAGGATCTGAGAGCCCACTATACTAGCACAGCTCTGTAAGGTGAAGACAGTGCGGATAAAAGGCTCCTTCTCTCCCTGACGCTGCACCATGGACGCGATCTGAATCACCGGGTCCACCTCCGCCTCAGGAAACACACCTAAACACACACAACTGCATTATTATGATCATCTAATGATATTGAGAGGGAAAAAAGATCAGTGCCACACGTTGTAGTGTAGAAACACCCTGTGTGTTCAGTTCCAACCTTTTCTGCCTGCACACTCAATGTCGAAGCTGAGGACTCTGAGAGGAGCGATTCTCTGCCAATCCCCTTCCGCTGGGTGACTGGTCAGATCTGTCCATCCAACATCCACTTCATATTGACACAGAGACACCTGAGACACAGAGAGAGAGAGAGAGAGAGAGAGAGAGAGAGAGAGAGAGAGAGAGAGAGAGAGAGAGGGAGGAAAAAAACAAAGAGAGACATTAAATAAATTAAGAAAGAAAGAAAGAAAGAAAGAAAGAAAGAAGCAGAGTTAGAGAGACAGATATACAGAGATACAGTGTCAGCAAAAGGCAGAAGAGGAGAGAGAGAGAAAGAGTAATACAGAAAGAGAGAGACACCGATAAAGAGACAGATACGGAAATGTAGAGAAAGAAAGAGAGGGAGACAGAGGGAGAAAGACAGCAACAGAAAAATAAGAAGAAACAGAGACAAAAAGAAACAGATGGATACAAAGACAAATAAAGAGATATTGGCACAAAGAGAGAAGAAGGCAGAAAGACAAAAATGGACAGAGAGACACAAAGAAAAGAGACAGAAATAGAGACAGATAGGGAAATGTAGATTAAGAAAGAGAGAAAAACAGAGAGAGAGAGAGAGAGACAGAAAAGTAAGCAGTAACAGAGACAAAAAGAAACGGATGGATACAGAGAGAAATCAAGACAAAGAGAGAAGATGACAGACTTGGACAGAAAGACAAAAATAGACAGAAAGACACAGAAATAGAAATAAACAGACATCACACAGAGACACAAAAAAAGTAACACAGAGACAGGGAAATATAGAGAAAGAAAGAGAGAGAGAGAAGAGAAACTCAGACAAAGACAAAAAAAAGACAAAAGAGACACAGAAAGAGAAAGAAACAGACAGATAGAGAAACAGAAACAGACAAAGAAAGGATAATAGATGGACGGAGAAAGAGAGAGATAAATCCAAATAGAGATGGAGACAAAAAAAGAAAGACAGAAGACAGAAACAGAGGGAAGGGGGAATACGAGATACTTCACTAAGGAAGCGGTTACCTTGCCCGGGTCCCGGGAGTCCGTCTCTCCTGCACTCTTTTCCTCTCTCAACTTGTACTTCCCTTTAGGCAACTCGATCCAGCAGCAGCCCACAACATTACTGTCCACCATGAACCTGACAACAAAGACATACCATAACATTGACCACACTTTATCACCTGATCATGACATAATACCGTCTAAACAGAAACATAATAATAATAATAATAATAATAATAATAATAATAATAATAATAATAATAACAACAACAACAACCACACTCACCTGATCTCAAAGTCAATGTTGGCCTCGTACGCAGGGTAGCCCTGAATGGAGAAGTGAGCAAATTTAAATCCCTGCTCCAGGATCCGTTTGGCCGGGGCTATCAGCCGTGGCACCGCCATGGTGATGCGCAGGAAGTCCTGTGGTCGCTTGCCATGGTAACCGTACATATCTCCATAGTGATGAGATGCTCAGATAAGTAAGTAAGCACAACCCACACATACACACAGACTCTGATTAAAAGTAAGACTCACTCTCTTTGCGGGTGATATCCACCGCTAGCACGGTGATGGAGATGTTGTCTTTGTTGGAGCGCATGTCCTTTAACACCGCAGAGTTCAGCTCCTTCTGAAACTCCGCCAGATGAGAATTAGTGAAGCCTGAGAGACAGACAGAAGGAATGATGATGAATAGTGACACGTGGAATAGTTCTGCCTTTGCTTGAGGCTCGTCTCAGATTGACGCTGGAGTGAGATGGTCTGAGACTGAGACTCACCGGCTGGTGCAGGAACATAGAAGTAGGGAGCGAAACCATGGATATGACAGCACACACTGTTCCCATTGTCCGTCACTCCAAACATACGGACCACTGGAACCTTCCCCTGGACCTGTCCCGGCATCCCGGCCACTGCAGAGCCTACACACACACACACACACTTCAGTAATCTGCTAATCCCTATAACTACCTCAAGCAATGAGCGAGAGAGAGAGAAAGAGAGAGAGAGAGAGAGAGAGAGAGAGAGAGAGAGAGAGAGAGAGAGAGAGAGAGAGAGAGAGAGAGAGAGAGAAGTAAAAGTAAGGAGAAAGTCAAATAGAGACAAAAAGAAACAGATAGATACAAAGACAAATAGACAAAAATGGAGACAATGAAAGATTGATGGGGTGAGAGACAGAGAGAGAGAGAGAGAGAGAGAGAGAGAGAGAGAGAAAGAGAGGAAAAGCGACACAGAGAGGGAGACAGGCAGACAGACAGAAAGACACCAAAGCAAGGAGAAAAAGAAAGAGACAGTAAGACACATATACATAGACAGACAGAGAGAGAGAGAGAGAGAGAGAGAGAGAGAGAGAGAGAGAGTGTGAGAGAGGGAGAAAGTGAAAAATAAGGAGAAAAAGTCAAAAAGAGACAGAAAGAAACAGATAGGTACAAAGACAAATAGACAAAAATGGAGACAATGAAAGATTGATGGGGTGAGAGAGAGACAGAGACACCAACAGAAAAGCAAGGAGAAAAATAAAGACAGAAAGAAACATATACAGAGAGAGAGAGAGAGAGAGAGAGAGAGAGAAGGAGAAAAAAGTCAAAGAGAGACAGAAAGAAAAATAGATACAAGGACAGACACAAACACACAGAGAGAGAGAGAGAGATACACCAACAGACAGACAGAAAGACATAGGGACATAGTAATAGACAAACACAAAGAGAGAGAGATAGAAAGACACCAATATTCTGTCAACCCCTTCCTAAAAAATCTAAATAATATCATAAAGCAGACAGATGTAGGATGTGTATTCTCAGGTACTCACAAGTACCCTTGTGCTGACAATATGTATAAATAAAAATCTACTTGTTGGACAAAGACAACAGTCCAGAGCTTCCGGGTTATGACGATGTTTGATGCTAACTAATTATTGCTGCCTGCGCTCCAAACTCCTCCCAATTCTGAGATTTACCCAGATAATAGTCCAGATCAATCTGCTGAAAGATGAGTGTGTCTTTTTCGGGGTGGAGAGGTGCTGCAACGGGACGACGCCAACGTGGGTTCAGATCTGCTGAAAACAAATCACCTGAGAGGAACAGAGAGGGTCACAAATAAACCAGTGGCTCGTAAGAATCGAACATGCTCACATTCTTTCTACCCTCCAACACAATACTTACCCACTGGGATGACATCATGACCCGCCTGCCCTTCCCCTGACTCCGTGTCCATGTCCATTTCGTCGAACAGGGCGAGCTCTTCCTCAAAGTGAGATGGGCTGTCCTCCCACTCCGAGCCCATTTTGCCCCTTTTGGCCTGAGAGGTGCCACCCATCGAAGGTCCTCCATTCCGACGCTTAAAATCCATTCCTTAGAAAGTGCAGAGAAAAAAAATACAAACAAGGGGCCAATCAGCTTCAGCAAGCATCATGCATCAGGTTTATCTAACATTCTTTTTGGAAGGAATCTCCAGTGTCCAAGTTTTTCTTTTACATCTTCAGACATATATATATATATATATATATATATATATATATATATATAAAAAAAAAATAATAACCTTAACAGCAGATGTTCGCCTTAACTCAGGGTAGATGTCTACAGTATATGGCCAAAAGTTTGTGGTCATGTAACCATCACACCCACATAGACTGTTTAGAGAGGACTGATACTCTGTTAATGATCATAGAGGTTATGTAAGACGTTAAACAATGCGATATATTTCATGTTTGTTTTTTGCCTGCAACAATACAGACAGAGATGAAGAAAGCTGACCACTGAAGTTGATTCACTTCAGTCTACCTGTGTGGTGATGAGTGAAGCCACAACATCTGGCATTCGTTATGAACATGAATGAAGCCTTTGTAGCAATGAATGTACAAATGATCGCCATAATCTAAATAAGTACAGCTCAGAATTATAGTCCATCAGTCTTCAGCAAACAGAACATCAAAATAAATCCATGATCACATAAACGTGCTTTGCCTGTTCATTAAATTTACCCATAATGGTATTAGCCACCTCAATCTTATCATTTATATTAGTTTTAAGTTAACTTTTTAAGCATTCATCTATGCAACAATGTAGTTTCTGCTTCAAAAGCAGATTTCGATAACTGAAAGCACTTAGTTGCATTTGCAACATTTTAATATTTGCTAAAAAAATAAATGTCAACTAACCGAATTGCCCGCTATATTAGCAAAGCGTGTTCCCTTTCTCCTACCCACATTCTGACAAGTCCCGCCTCCTGCACTGTGATTGGCTATGGCAGTGAGTATGAGCAACCCAACCAATCATAATACCAGACAGTGAATATTACTGCCCAATCATAACACTGGAAGCCAAAACAGTTGGAATACGGGTAGGACATAAAGAGCAACATCAAAACACGCTAGCTTATACACAACGCAAGTCCTTAGTAACAACTAATTTGCAACAAACACACAGGATAAATAAGTTACATATGAGCCGGTAGAATGCGTTATCGCATTGTAATAACGTGAAATGCGTTTCAAAATAATAATGTATAAGCATATACCCCTTTATCCAGCACGAACCCCAATGATCCGGTACCGACCTGGCAGAATCTCCCGCCACTTCAGCTCGCTGAGTCTGATAGCGCTTCCACTGAGCCGATTTCCGTTTTCCCGGCAAAATTGCGCAGAACCCAGAGATCGCGCTGATTGGTCAAAATTCAGGAAGTGGATGCCCACTTACTTCAGCCGCCATGTTGGATAAGTGAGCTTGTCACTACTCGATCCGTACTGGAAGCACGATTTGTAGTGTGCATGTGCGGAAATGCGTCTACTTCCTGCCTGAATTATGACGAAAAGCTTTACACGGCAGTTTATTTATACGGCAGTTGTTATAATACTATTAATAATATAAATGGAAGCAATTTCGCGCATGCGCAGAACAAATCGTGTTTTCAGTACGGATCGAGTAGTGACAGGGCTTACAAAACACTAACGGTAGCTAAGGGGTTAAGGGTTGTGTGTGCAAATATGCAAGACTAAATAAATTAAAATTTATTTTGGTTATAAACTTGTTCTTTTAGCATTTTTGCAAGACCACCTTTATATATACATTTGACTTTACCAGTGTAAACATTAACAAAAAATATTTTATTAATATTAAAATTATTAATGTAAATATTTTCATTAATTTTCTAACTACAGATTTTTTTTTTCAAATAAAGGAATGCAGGCTATATGCAAATAGGCCTATTTTTGTATTTCATGTAAATAAATACATTCATTTATTTTTATTCATATTCAGTAATTGCTTTGTCCTGGTCAGGGTCATGGAGGATTTCCTCGACCCTAACCAGGTTAAAGCAGTAACTGAGTATGAATGAAAGGCTTAGTGGTTAGCACGTTTGCCGCACACCTCCAGGGTTGGGGGTTCGATTCCCGCCTCCGCCATGTGCGTGTGGAGTTTGCAGGTTCTCCCTGTGCCTCAGGGGTTTCCTCCAGGTACTCCGGTTTCCTCCCCCGGTCCAAAGACATGCATGGTAGGTTGATTGGCATCTCGTGTGTGTGTGTGTGTGTGTGTCCTGCGATGGGTTGGCACTCCGTCCGGGGTTGATGCCCAATGACGCCTGAGATAGGCACAGGCTCCCCTTGACCCGAGAATAGTTCGGATAAGCGGTAGACAATGAATGAAAGACAGAAGGCAAGCTCAGGATCTTTGAGGTCTGACACTAGCAGCAGCACCACCATAACTGTGCATTTAAAATGTGTACCAAAGCCATAAGCACTTCTGGTATTGGAATAGTCTGAAATTGCACTGTTGTTCAAGACATTTTTTGACTGTCACACTAAATTTGAATGTACTTATGTACATTGATATGAACTTGTGTCTTATATTCTTGCCTGTGTTTTGACTGACTCCTGTTAAAAGCTGGGGCAAATGTTCCTGTATCATCATCATCATCATCATCATCATCATCATCCACTTTTAAATCTTCATTTTACACAACATTGTACCCCCAAAATACCCTATCAGATCTATTTTAAGCAAGCAGCTGACCTACACATTGTCATCACATTGTCTTGGATGCTCTACAGTAGTTAAATTCCAGCTTTAAGGTTATCTGTGTGGTCCACAAAAATGGTTATGACTATGTTACTGAATGTTATTTTTGGTTTTGCATTATTCATCAAGAATTTTGTAAATTGTATTTACAAAGTCTATCTGCACCTCAGAGCTTTGTTCCTTGCTGTAATACACCTGAGTAGCATCACTAATTATTCCTAAAGTCCATCAAAGTGTTGAATTAAAAACAACAACAACAACAACAACAACAGTAGCACCAGCCGTAACAGCCGATGGCATAGTAAAAGGAGAAAGAGTTTAGGGAAAAGAAGCTGAATGCTCTCTGGTGGTTATAAAGGAAATAAAAAATTAAAAACACAGTCACGTTCCTCACCAGCTGCTAACGTCAAGCTGACATGACACTTAACCAATCAGAGGAGCGGAAATAAAAGCCTCAGCCAATCACATTTCACACACTGTGGACGTGACTGTGTGGCTGGCTGGGCGGGCCCTGATCACTGAGCTCTCTTATTGGTGGAGGAAGCAATGGGGCGGAGTTTTGAGAGAATTTGTATGTGGTAGTGTCAGGATTGGAAAGGATATTTTAACTGCCTTTAGCTGTCAGTGCTGTGATTCAGTTTATATTTTAACACGCATTACCGGCGATATTACTGAGTGACAGTGACGAAGAAGGATTTGGGCGGATTTTACTTTAGCATTTAAAATTAGGACGTGACTTAATTCTGCGTCTAAAAGACTGCCTGTGTAGGCAGCATATTTTTTGTCGTTTGAGACGCACCAATTCACACGGTGACCCCGCCCCCTTAAACGACCCCTCCCACTAGTCTAGCCCGCCCCCCGAGTGGACCAGTCGGTGATTGATTGGCGCAGATGTGTGCGCTGTGCTACTGCGTGGGGACAGGACGCCGTCGCTGCAGGGTAAGCACTTGACTTTCCGTTGTGTTTATTTATCCCGGGATTAATTTAATCCCGGGAGGCGAGAGTAATATGCATGTGGTTCCGCATAAACCAGAGTTGTGTTAATGTGGTTAGTTCATTCTGCGTGTCAAAGCCACTTTCCTAACGCACTCATGCTAACTTGTGCTTATTACTCTGGATATTTTACCCGGTTAAGATCGCATTTTGAAACACTGTCCCCTTCCCGTATAACGGAGACGAACTTACTTAATCGATATCCAGCAAAATCAAGCCTACGTCACGTTCAATGTCAATGTTATCTGCTGCTATGACCTATAGAAGTTACCACCCCCCCCTTACATTCACGACCGACCTAGATATTCTTCCTGTCTCCACTATGCAGGAAAAAAAAACAAACATAAAATTTGAAATAAAAGTCATTTATTTATATTTATAGTCATAATATAATGTAATTCAAGCTCCCGAACCGTGCATGACGTAAGATGCGCTCAAAGGACTGTTGTAGCGGTGACGTCACAGCGCGGACTGGGGGGGACGCACGTACACCAAACCGCACTGACAGTCTCGTTTTTGTGTGTGTGTGTGTGTGTGTGTGTGTGTGAAATGATTATTCGTGTTCCTTAAAAGGATTTTTTTTTTTGCTGCTATTAAACCTCCATTAACAAAGTGAATCCTCACGTAAGTCCATCCAATGAGTAGAACAGTGACGTAGCTCACATCCTTTTTTTTTTTTTTTACGTCTATATGTTTTACTATGAACACAACAATCCATGTTCTGTGTTTCCTCTAAACACAGTAAACATATCACCTCAGCTGTGATGCTCGATCCATCATTTGACAGTGATATTTGTGCTCCAGTGTGTCACTTCATCTTTATGTTGTACCTCAGGGGTGTCCAGTGCCGTCCTGGTGTAAAGCATATAGCCATCTCAGAAAAATTAAAATGAGTCTAATCTCTTAAATTCACTTCAGCGATGTCCAACAGTGAGCAGTGTCAAGTGTAATGTCACACAGGAATAAGTTTTGCTATGCTAACATATATATATATATATATATATATATATATATATATATATATATATATATATATATATATATATATATATTTCATTGACCCTTCAAGAAGCGAACGCTGGTGTGAATTGGTATTGGTCACACGTTTTTTAACTCATTGATGCTGGATTTGTCAGCTTTAATTAGCTAATGATAATTATATGAATTCATAATGCTAGCATACCTCATAAGACGTAGGCTAAACTTAGTTATGTTAGCTATGACTGGTATTTTGTCACTTTTTTAAGGATACAGATTAGTATTTTGCGCCGTCATATTAACCTGGACATCCTGCTGTTAAAGATCTGTATGAGAGTTACAGCTGTCATTAGTGTGAACATATTTCTGTAACTGTTTCATCAACAACAAAAAAAACAGCATCTGCATGCTCAGGCAGTTACATGACTCATGATCGGAGAGGAAAGAAGGCCATGAAAAGTGACTTCTATTAATCTACTATTAATCTTTAATATACCTGTGAGAGAGAATAATATGCCAAGAGACCAGAATTCCTGTGTTTTGTTTTTTGTTTTTTTTAATTTTTATTACTCCAATGTACTTGTGTGTGTTAGATTCTCATCTCCATCCACGTCTGTCTCTCAGCATCGAAGTCCCAGAAATATCTAAAGTTATTCATCTGACCTTCTAACCTGTCTCATGAACAGCTGACAATCTGCCAGAAGACCTCCGGAGCATGTAACCTTTTGTGATGAAGGCTTACGCCGTCGGTTCATGGCTCATTCGATGAACATGGCACCGTTCACGTCTGAAAAATTTCCACATAGCTTTTCTCGTCAGTCATTTTGGCAGGCTTCTGAAAACGCTCACCTTGTTGTAATAGAAAGTCAATTGCGCAATCACGTACCGTATGCATTCGTCCGTCTAATTCACTGTGCATGCTGAGTGTATTCTGATCCCGGGATTATAAATGTTGTCGCCCTTTTTTTTTTTTTTGAAAGGATAATGCTAACATTATTTATAGAGTAATTTAGATGATCTGATATGTCCTTGAGTCCATGTTCTCTGGCTGGAGAGATGATGTAACTTCCTGTGATTCATGCTACACTAGGCATGGCATCTTCTTCTTCTTGAGCAATTTTAATGAAACAGCTCTCATTAACATAATGATGGATGTGATGCTTTAGATTTGGTTCGTCCGGGCATCTCAGTTTGGATCGAATCAGACCTCTGTTCACTCCAGTGGCACATATGAGTCATTTGGAAGCATCTGAGCAGAAAGAAAATTGAGTAACACTTGTACTGTGAATATAGAGTCAGAGAGAAAGGGGTGTGAGTATGGGGGTGTGTTCCACAGAGGAAGAAAGTTGGAGGAATTGACAAAGTTGTAAATCTACAGCGTTTCATCATGCCATTTCTCACTCTCTTTAACATCAGTCATTGCTCTAACCTTTTCATACTAGACGGCCTGGGAAGTTGATTTAATATCATTTTTGGGAATGTGTGTGTGTATGTGTTGAGTGAAAAGTGCAATGCAATATGTAAGATATTGTCTTCTGACTCAAGGTGAGCGTTGCCTCGGCTTGTTATGTATAAGGAAGTTCCATTTCCTTCAACTCACTTTCTCAATCTCTTTTCACACCGCTCGGTCGTCCTCTTCCTGTCTATTTGTCACTCCGTGAAAAGTGTGTCTTCTTAAGTAGTCATCAAACAAATAAACACTCAGTAGATTTTAATACCTGATACATACCTCATAAGCATTAGGGCTATTATTTATTAATACATTAAATGCTTTTCTGCTCAGAATGTTAGTAAAGACTGGATATTTCAATTAAGTCTGGTCATTTTCCTCTGATTTCTCATCAACAAGGTGTTTCCACCCGCAGAACTGCCCCTCAGTGGATGCTATTTTTTTTTAAAAAATTTTTTATATTACAAGTATATTTTAGGGCTACACTTTATACACCGATCAGGCATAACATTATGTGGAGTGTTCCCGGTCTGCAGTGGTCAGTATCTATCAAAAGTGTCCTTTAAGTCTTGTAACATAGAGGACTTGAATGATCTGCTGCTAAGATGGTGCTGGTGCCAGATACCACAGCACACCTTCAGGGATCTAGTGGAGTCCATGCCTCGATGGGTCAGGGCTGTTTTCACAGCAAAAGGTGGACCAACACAATATTAGGCAGGTGGTCATAATGTTATTCCTGATCAGTGTATAATTTTATTATTTTGTCTCATCATATCCCTCATTGCGATGCTAGAAACCCAGAAGCCTGTATTATGCAAATGAGCATGTTTACGACATCACATGTTTTGTGTTGGTGACCATGTCAGTGGTGCCATGTGATGTCACAGCCAAAGGCATAGCCCATTCACATGCGTCACACATGAGTACAGCTATCATAGAGAGTCCTTACATATTCGTCTTCACTGCTAGGAGTTTAAAAGAAGAGTCCTGTGCTTGCAATTTGGTCAGTTCAGACAAGCTATGAAATACGCTATACATCTATTCTATCTAATGCTCATACTAGCTTTACTAGTTTGTAAAAGTCCAAATAAGGAACTGACACTTTTACAAGTGGTTGTTTTATTTTGCGCTGGTTCTTTGTTAACCCTTTGGACTAGTGTACAGTCTGTGAACAGATGAGACACACGCTTTAAACGATTTATTATATTTTCATATGTTTATCGGATCTACTGAAGTTGTTCAGCTGAAATACGACGCTGGGTCTGCATCCAGACGACAGACGACCAATTGCTGACCATGGCCATAGCGGATACCCTTATTTCATTTCAAGTTTAAGACTCTGTTCTCGTTCACACCTGACATTAACGCACATCCTAAATTGAAAAGCGCTTTAAACGAGTGTGAACAGGGTCAAATATGTCTCGAAGACTCATCATGTCATCATCCGATCACTTAAACCACACTGGGAGGTGATCAGGCCTGCATATTGGCACATCATATCTGTTGTGTGACGTTTGAATCTGAACGCGTCTCCTGGACAGCAATAAAGCGCTGACTAATTAACTGTGTCTTAGCCCTAGCTTCAGAGGTGTCCTGTCTTATCATGAAAGGCTCAGTGTGGGTGCAGGTTTTCATTCCAACCAAGCAGAAGCCACACATGAGAATGCTGAAAGCCGAGATTAATCAGGTGGAATCAGGTGCTTACCTTTCGCGGATAAGATTGGACTCTGATCTAACTGGAAAATATGCGATTATTGCTAGTTTGGCTAGTAAATCACACCGAATTGATAACTAACTAATAAATACAGAAACAATGCTGGAAATGCGTCAGTAATGCCAGGTGTGAACGGCTACACGGTTTGATCAGATCTCCTGAGACGGATTTTAGCACCAGGTGTGAACAGGGCGTCTGTTTGTGGGACTCTTACAAGATTTGAACTCCACATTACGGAGAAATAATTCCTAGTACACCCCTACGGTAAGCCGCGCAGACTTTTTTCTTGTTTGCTATGCTGTCTCAAAATCTGTAGCTTATTTGTATGCGCACAAGCCACATTCCCTCACCCCGGGCCCCATGTACTTCACTTCACACCACTCTGCGTAGCAGAATAATCCGAATTCATTCTTGCTCATTTTATGCTGTATTATTATGATCTTTAACATGAGGTTCGAGTCCTGTGAGTGTATCCAACTTAACCAAGTGACCTTTTTCCTGTATTCCAGCAGCATGCCACTGGCACGCAGTATCTCCGTGACCTCCCTGTCGGGTCTGGAGGAGTGGGACGAGGAGTTCGATTTGGAGGATGCAGTTCTGTTTGAAATCGCATGGGAGGTGGCTAATAAAGGTATGCTTTATTCACACCGATCAGCCATAATATTATGAGCAGTGACAGGTGAAGTGAATAACACTGATGATCTCCTCATCATGGCACCTGTTAGTGGGTGGGATATATTAGGCAGCAAGTGAACATTTTGTCCTCAAAGTTGATGTGTTAGAAGCAGGAAAAATGGGTAAGCGTAAGGATTTGAGCGAGTTTGACAAGGGCCAAATTGTGATGGCTAGAAGACTGTATTAGAGCATCTCCAAAACTGCAGCTCTTGTGGGGTGTTCCCGGTCTGCAGTGGTCAGTATCTATCAAAAGTATTCTTTAAGTCCTGTAAGTTGTGAGGTGGGGCCTTACAGGACTTAAAGGATCTACTGCTAACATCTTGGTGCCAGGTATCACAGCACACCTTCAGGGATCTAGTGGAGTCCATGCCTCGATGGGTCAGGGCTGTTTTCACAGCAAAAAGTGGACATATTAGGCAGGTGGTCATAATGTTATGCCTGATTGGTGTATAACACCTGCAGAACAAAAAGGGTGTGTTTTTATGGGGATGTGGTAGCTCAGCGGTTAAGGTGTTGGACTAGTGATCAGAAGGTTGTGAGTTTGAATCCCAGATCCACCAAGCTACCACTGCTGGACCCCTGAGCAAGGCCCTTAACCCTCAATTGCTTGCACGTTTGCATAAATAAGATAAACGTAAGTTGCTCTGGATAAGGTCGTAGGCCAAATGCTGTACTTGACAGTTTAACAGCTGTCTGTCTCCTGATAGCAGTGATCTCTAATATTTTTATTTTTTATTTTAAACCCTGAGCTAATCCTGTCTGACTCTTCCAGCATTCCAGCAGACCCTAAATAAAATAAGCTATTGGGACTCAGTAGATATACATAGTCTCTAGCAGTTCTAACCTTTACATGTACTTCAACTGACCTTGATGAATAGTTGTTATTTCATGTCATGTCATGTCATGTCACTTTCCTCTCAGAAACCCCACGGCTGCACAAGCAGCACCTTTCATACAAACAACAGTGTTGACTCAGACTCAGGTTCCAGGATAGTATATCTTTTATTTGTGTCACACAACAGTATCCAAGTAACACAAGTCCAAAGAATAGGACACACCCCTGCTATAATTAAGAATGCAAGCTGTACGACTGTTAAACTGCTCAACTGCAGAGTTACATCAGAAAGCTGGCGGAGAGCTATTCTTTATTCTTAGATATGAATCTGATTGGTCAGAAGGGTTTGATCAATTTGAGTGGCAGCTATTTTTCAGATCATTGAGCAGCACTAGCCAATCGTAAAGGTCTATGAGCTTATGGACGTGGAAGAGGGCAGAACTTTCCGGCTTGTGATGGAGGCAGAGT
>JAUCMX010000016.1:6495622-6562455 GCA_033459395.1 Hemibagrus guttatus | reverse complement strand
TGTCTCTCTCTCTCTGTGTCTTTGTCTCTGTCTCTGTCTCTCTTTCTGATCTTCCTGTCCCTCTCTTTCTCTGTCTGTCTCTCTCTCTCTGATCTTTCTGTCTCTCTCTTTCTCTGTCTCTCTCACTCTCTCTCTGCCTCTCTCTGTCTCGCGCACTCTCTCTCCTCTCTCTCTCTCTCTCTCTCTCTCTCTCTCTCTCTCTCTCTCTCTCTCTCTCTCTCTCAGCGGAGTGCACCGTGATGGGAATTCCTTCCATCTCCACTAATCTCTCTGGGTTTGGGTGTTTTATGGAGGAGCACATAGCTGACCCGACTTCTTACGGTGAGACACAGGACATGTATGAAGGATCTCTGGATAGATGTGTCCACATAGCAGTGTGTGATGGTGTGACTTGTTCAGGTGTATGTGGTTAATTCTGGAATACTTGTGTGTGTGTGTGTGTGTGTGTGTGAGAATCTTTCTTTCACAGGGATTTACATTCTGGACCGGCGGTTTCAGAGCGTGGATGATTCTTGTAACCAGCTGACGACCTTCCTGTTCCAGTTCTGTCAGCAGAGCCGCAGACAACGCATCATCCAGAGGAACCGCACAGAGCGCCTCAGTGACCTGCTCGACTGGAGATACCTGGGCCGGGTCAGTCTAACACACACTCAGACACACAAACACACACACAGTTCATATCTGTCCTGGGTCGGTATCCCATACAAATAAACAAACGCACACACACAGATGATCTCTGCACCAGGTCAGTCTTACACACACACACACACACACACACACACACACACATACACACATAGACACAGACACACACACACAGAGAGAGATAGATGATAACTGCACCGGGTCAGTCTCATACACAAACACACACACACATGCTCACAAACATACACATGCTCACAAACATAAACACACACAGATAGATGATATCTGCACCGGGTCAGTCTCATACACAAACACACACACGCTCACAAACATACACATACACGCACACACACACCATATCTGTACTGGGTCGTTCTTGCATACAAATAAACACGTGCGCACACACACACACACACAGATAGATGATATCTGCACCGGGTCAGTCTCATACACACACACACACACACACACACACACACATTCTCACAAACATACACACACAAACTCGCCCACAAACTCGCTCACAAACACACACACCATATCTGTACTGGGTCGGTCTTGCAAACAAATAAACACATACACACACACAAACTTGCTCATGAACACACACACACACACCCATTATATTTCAGAACCCAGTGACTCAGTGTCTGCATTTTTAATTCTCAGTATTACATATCTGCTCGCCACATGGCTCTGGCCAAAGCCTTCCCCGAGAGCTACGTGTACGAGCCCCACGATCCAACCTCGGTAAGCATCCCGAGATATTTTCCAAGTTTTTCAAATGACTTTAATTACTAATCACAGGAGGTTTAAAGGAGCAGTCTGTAATCAGTTGATCTGTGCAATACAGGCATGCGAATCGAAACGTTCTTCATCTGTTTCATTTTTTTCTGACCCTGAAATCACTCTGTAATCCTTTTCCTTAGTAGGAAATGTAGAAGACGTGCATAATGTAAACAGAGGTGGTCATTTGGGTCAAGGAGAACGCTTTCATCGTGATTAAATGTCACTTTGAAAATCACAGACCGCTCCTTTAAATGAAAGCACTGTGTTTATATTGTGTATATATAGCGGTATAGAAGCATCTCCTTCTCACACATCACATCACACTTACTTTTGTGCTCTTTCCCTGTAGACCACGGGCTTCCGTTACCCCCGTCCCGCCTCAGTGCCGCCCTCACCTGCTCACTCGCTCCATTCGTCCCCTCACCACAGCGAAGCCGAGGACGAGGACGAGACCTACGACGAAGATCTGGAGGCTGAGAAAGACCGGCTGAACATCCGGCAACCTTTCAGTCTACCCAACAAGAATAGAAGCCTGGTGGACGACCTACCTGAGAAAAACTAACACTATATACACACACACATGCACGCACTGCTGTCCTTTTCACTGCCTTTGGGGTTGGAAAATTAAACTGAGGTATTTATTTCAGGAAACTGTACTGTTCACATGAGGAGTTACTGTATTTTATCTCCCAAAATAGATAAACCGTAGTCTTGTGCACTCGAGAGATTCGTTCAGATCTTTTTATCCGAGACTACGAAAGGTCACTTGGTAGCCAGTTGCTGTGTGAGGAACATCGGCCTCTTCTGTTCTTTAGCCGGTTATGATGAAATACTGATACCAAAAAGCAGAGGGATCGTAAGACAAGGATTGTAATACCACAAACCAGCATAGAAAACACACACACACACACAATACTAGAACAATCTGCAATATCGCTGGATCCGTCTGGGCTTTTTTAAATTTTTTTACTCAGTTCTTGATGTCCAGCCTTGTCCCAGTTTTCTGGTAGTCGAGGCACAGCGGAGGCTCTGTTTTTGAAACAATAGATTCATACATCAGGTCATAGAAACACACAGAAGTGTTGCCTAGCTGTGACGTCTTGTCCCTGGACTCTGTTTTTGTAAGAGAGACAGAGACAGACAAATGTGGAACCCAAACTCAATGTGAGTGTAAGGCTGTAGCTCATGTACTGTAACGTACACAAACACACCCTTTTGAAATTTCATGTCGGTTGTAGAACAAATTAAAGTATATATCGAATATATAATCTATCTTTACTGCAAACTGTCTTTATTTAATTATTTGCATTGTGTGTGTGTGTGTGTGTTTATATTGTGGTGAAAGCTCAAATGTGGTCACAAGGGTGAGAATATTGAACACTGCAGCTTTTATTTAAAAAAAAACAGAAAGAGGCAGTTTCATTTCAATTACTGAGGTTAAAGTGTGTGTGTGTGTCTTTCTGTGTGTGTGTGTGTGTGTGTGTGTGTGTGTGTGTGTGGTGTGTGTCTTGCTGTCTCTGTGGTTCTGTGTGCACGTGTTTCTGTCTGTCTTTCTGTTTGAGTGTCGTGTGTGTGTGTTTGTCTGTGTGTGTGTGTGTGTGTCTTGCTGTCTGTCTGTGGTTCTGTGTGTGTGTCTGTCTTTCATTCTGTGTGTGTGTCTCTATTTTCCTGTGTGTGTTTGTCTGTGTATGTGTTTCTACCTGTGTTTCTTTGTGTTTGTGTCTTTGTGTGTATGTCTGTCTGTTTGTGTGTGTCTGTGTGTTTTTCTTTGTGTGTGTGCACATGTGGTATCCTGCAGCAATCCTCTTCCTCTTCAGCACAGATAGACTCTTCCTCCATGCCCTCTGCAAACTGAAAGACATTCTGTTTTATCTTCAGCTCTCTCACATGCACACACTCTTTAGAACACTCACGGTCTGATATGTTCATATTCATACTCAGTAAACTGCTCCAGAACGAACTGTAGGTGGCGCTGCCTGTAACTGCTCCCAGCTTGGCCGGGTTACGCCTCACCGTTTTCACAGAGAAGCCGTCTGACCCGGTCACTTCCACCTCCACCAGGTGATAATCAGCCAGACTGGAGAGAGAGAGACACACACACACACAGAGGGACAGAGAGAGACAGAAAAAGACACAGAGGGAACGCGAGAGAGAGAGAAGGACCGAGAGAGAGAGAGACAGAAGGACAGAAAGAGACCAAGAAAGACAGAGAGAGAGAGGAAAAAGACAAAGAGACAGAATAATTTTAAGATAAAGGTTTAAAGAAAAGATTCTGGAGAAAATACACTACCATAACCTGGGTCCGAATGTAGAGAAGTAAACATCCTACATCATTCTGGGTGATTGATTACACCAGGGATTCAGCTCATTAGACATTTCAATACATTTTTGACCACTGCTGAGCAACTCACGCTGTATCTGACACGATCTCTCCAGTGACTCCACAGAAGCCCAGCGTCGATGCGGCGATGGCGGCTGCCGCCATGGTGTTCACATTATTAGGGGCGACGGGGCAGAGTTCAGCTACCGATCCATGAAAAATCACATGCCTCCCTTCACCTTCCGACCAACCAGAGAGCAGGTTTCCAGCCAGTCGGAAACAGGAGGGGTGTTTGGACATGCGTATGGAGAGGGCCTGTAGAGGAGTCAAACAAACACTAACACAAACGCTGAGCTTGTTTCTATCAGGTCTTAATTGCTTGAGTGGGAATTTGGACAGTTAGAAATAATAATGTTTTCTGTACTGTAAATAAACAGCTCTATGAGATTTACAAGACCCTGGATAGGGAGCAGCCGAAAGAACAACATGATATGAATAAATATACTGAATATTATGAACTATAGAAGAGTTTTAGGTCAAAATGTAGAAAAATTCAAGGGTGTGGGTAAATACTTACAATATTAAATACTTAATAACATTATATTATGTAAAAGACTATTTCACATACACAGATACAGTATACACCAATCAGGCACATTATGACCACCTGCCTAATATTGTGTTGGTCCACATTTTGCTGCCAAAACAGCCATGACCTATCGAGGCATGGACTCCACTAGATCCCTGAAGGTGTGCTGTGGTATCTGGCACCAAGATGTTAGCAGCAGATCCTTTAAGTCTCTATGAGGCCCCACCTCGCAATTTACAGGACTTAAAGGACACTTTTGATAGATACTGACCACTGCAGACCGGGAACACCCCACAAGAGCTGCAGTTTTGGAGATGCTCTGATCCAGTCGTCTATCCATCACAATCTGGCCCTTGTCAAACTCACTCAAATCCTTACGCATTTTTCCTGCTTCTAACACATCAACTTTAGGGACAAAATGTTCACTTGCTGCCTAATATATCCCACCCACTAACAGGTGCCATGATGAGGAGATAATCAGTGTTATTTGCCTGTCAGTGCTCATTATGTGATGGCTGAAAACTTCATATAAAATGAAAACATGGCCTATATTTCTTCCTTGCAAATAAATACCTAAATTAAAAATAAAAAGTAGGGGGGCACGGTGGCTTAATGGTTAGCACGTTTGCCTCACACCTCCAGGGTTGGGGGTTCAATTCCCGCCTCTGCCGTGTGTGTAGAGTTTGCATGTTCTCCCCATGCCTCAGGGTTTCCTCCGGGTACTCCGGTTTCCTCCCCCGGTCCAAAGACATGCATGGTAGGTTGATTGGCATCTCTAAATTGTCCGTAGTGTGTGATTGCGTGAGTGAATAAGAGTGTGTGTGTGCCCTGCGATGGGTTGGCACTCCGTCCAGGGTGTATCCTGCCTTGATGCCCAATGATGCCTGAGATAGGCACAGGCTCCCCGTGACCCAAGAATAGTTCGGATAAGCGGTAGACAATGAATGAATGAATGAAAAATAAAAAGTAAATAAGAAAACACCTCACCATTAACAACCCACTGTCGTTCAGTCTCTGAATGTCCTGCCCGCCCCATAATGCACCACTGGGCACATAGAGTGTGTGTCCATGCTGCTTTGCTGCCAGTCGGAGCTCCATATTTAGCTGTGAATCTGATAGAGCTGAGGGACTGCCCACCTGTGGAGAAGAACAATTTCTGCTTAATTATACATCTCTCGAATTTAGTCATCGATACCAAGAATAAATCAACATGTACCAGGAAGTGTGCGTGTGATAAGAATCGTGCTCCAAAATCTTTCACTATCTGTGGATGGCAGACTTCTACTATCACGTCAGCATTTCTGGAAATGAGAAATGTCGTATTCTTAGAAATACGATGCAAGTAAGAGAATACTTATTCATGAATCTAGGAATGTGTGTGAGTGTGTGTTTACTTGTGCATAAACTCCGAGAGCTCGGTCAGTATGAGATGGTTAGGAACCGAGCCACTGAGTTTATCTGCATTTCTATTCCAAACAAAAGCCAAACTGAGTCCAACTTCAGGACCTTCCTTCTGTAGACGATCCACCAGGAACTGACCTGAACAAGAAGAATGGTTTAATGAGTTCTTTAAGCTGCTCAGAAACATCAGAAACACAATGCAGGTTTATTTATTTTTACCAGACAAGTCGATTTCAATATATCAAGTCTGATATAAAATGAGTCAGGACTTCAGTGTGGTTTAAATGTGTGTTTTTCCCTCTGTTAGATAACCTTACACAGAATTTTAGATGATTATGAACAAGCACTCGGGGCATCACAGAGAGCTTGAGCTTTTGAAAAACTCACCTAAATGTCCATATCCCACGATTCCGACTCTTAGTGGTGATGATCTGTCAGTCATGTCTGCACAGAAGTGAAAATATAATGGCGTAACAGCATATAGTGTTAGTGTAGGTGATGTCCATCCATCCATTTTCTATACCTGCTTATCCTACTACGGGGTCACAGGGAACCTGGCGCCTATCCCAGGAGACTACGGGCACAAGGAAGGGTACAACCTGGATAAGGATGCCAGTCTATCGTAGGGCCTGTAATTAGGTAATCAGGTTTTGCTGTTATAATGTGTCTACAGGAATATTTTACATCCAGGAATTATCCAGGAATAGTTTATATAATAGCTGAAAATGCACAATATTTTCCAGCAGTAGGATCCCACACAATCCCTCAATCTCACCACCATGGCCAGTGGTCAATTCTTGGGCCTGGAACCAACCAAGCCACTGAGGGGTTAGCTCTCAGTGTCGGTCCCAAGCCCAGCTAGAATCGCGTCAGGAAGCTAATCCAGCATAAAAAACTGAGCTAGAATCAAAAACATGCAGACAGGATGATCCCAAACAGGAAGCTGCTGAAGAGCAACAACTGCAGAGGCATTTTTACAAATGTTGTAGAAGCCCAAACCTGATTTTTTGGTCAAATCTTACTTACAGTGTCATCTTACTGTCTTACTGGTGCAAAGTTCTGCAGCTAGAGTGCTTAGATGATCCGGGAGAAGAGATCACATTACACATTACAAGTTATTTTACTTGTTTAAAGAACTGAATGGTTTTGTATCTTCATATCTTTCCGACTCTTTTTTTTTTTTTAAAGATTGGTTTTAATTCATACTTTGAGGTTTTCCAGTGTTGAGATTTGGACACTGTAATGTAAAGCTTAGCCCCTTAGCTGTTACGCCCCCAAAATCTGGAAGCTTTTGACCTCGAACCCTTTTAATTAAAATTGACTAATATTCTTTTAAAAACATATTTTTAATAGCTTTTTATTAGTATATTTTGTCTTCTTGTTGATGTATTATTATTATTATTATTATTATTATTATTATTATTATTATTATTATTATTATTATATTAGAATAGATCACAAGTGGTAGACAATGAATTATTACACTTTTAGTTTCTTTGTTGATTCTTATTGTTCTTGATTTGTTTATTTTTTTCTTGCTTTTTCCTTTTTAGTTTTTTTCACTTTTACTTTCTTTGTTGATTTTTAATGTTTCTGGTTTTTTTCCGCTTTTTAAAAAAATGTTTTTGTTTTGACATCTGCAGCATTTTTTAGCTCCTTTTTGTGTATTAAAGGTGTATATTATTATTATTGTTATTATTATTATTAGTAGTAGTAGTAGTAGTAATATTATTATTATTACACTTTTACTATCTGTGTTGATTTTTATTTATTTTTATATTTGATTTGATTTTTGTCTTGTTTTTTCCTTTTTTAAAAAAATGTTTTTTATGTTTCTACATTTGAAGCACTTTTTAAACTTCATTTTATATATTAATGGTGTAAATTATTATTATTATTATTATTATTATTATTATTATTATTATTATTATTACACTTTTACTTTCTTTGTTGATTTTTATTGTTCTTGATTTTTTTTCCCTTTTTGAAAAAAAAGGTTTTATGTTTTGACATTTGAAGCACTTTTTGAGCTTCATTTTATATATTAATGGTGTATATTATTATTATGATTATAATTATTACACTTTTACTTTCTTTGATTTTTTATTATTTTTGATTTGTTTATCTTTTTCTTGTTTTTTTCCTTTTTTTAATGTTATGTTTTGACATCTAAAGCACTTTTTGAGCTCCATTTTATGTATTAAACGTGTATATTGTTATTATTATTATTAGTAGTAGTAATATATTGGTAGGAGAATGGTGGACATGGAGCTGCCAGGCAGGAGGCAAAGAGGAAGGCCAAAGAGGAGGTATATGGATAGAATTAATGAGGATATGAAGCTAGTGGGTGCAAGTGTTGAGGATGCAGAAGATAGGGATAGGTAGAGAGAGATGATTCGCTGTGACGACCCCTGAAGGGAAAAGCCGAAAGAAGAAGAAGATTATCATTAGCGGTAGTAGTAGTAATACTAATAGTAAGCCTGAGTCTCTGCAATCTTTCGTTGCTAGTTTAAATTCAATATCTCAGACTTTATAGAGAGCTTTAAGTCACTTTGTGCTTTATCTTAACCTCCAGCATCTGAGTTGTATCAGGACACAATGCACAAAATATACCACATCAGAGACATTATATTATAGATGCATGCCAATAAGATATGAATAAAACGACAATAAAGTTGACACACACTGTAATTATTCTAAACAACCAGACTGTCTCCTCCTCCTTTCATTAACTCCTCCTATATTTCTCATTTCCTCGTATCAGCGTCTCACCAAGGCCTCACTCTCACCTATACCCAAATAATCTCATTTCATAACATAAAATGCCATTTTCTAACCTTTTATCTACTTGTCTTGTTTAATCCGTTCTCCTCCCAGGCTCTTTCTGTGTCTGATCCCAGTGAAGTGTTTAAACCAGGAGGATTATGGGAGGTTGAAGTTCATTGTATCACATAGATGTTAATGATTGACTCCTGCCCCAGAGCTAGCAGATTCAGTTTCAGTGATTTTTCCTGCTTCGGCTCTGCTATTCCCTAAAAATATCAAGTGGGATTGACTGGTGATCCCATGAAAATCCTGTAGCCTGTATATTATAGGATCATAAATCCACTGGGACTCTCTCACACACACACACACACACACACACACACACACACACACACACACACACACACACACACACACACATTTTATACATATATCGACAGCCAGAGCTATAAACTCAACATCCACTTTATTAGGAACACCTGTACTCCTGATCATTTATGTCATTATCCAATCAACCAATCACGTAGCAGTACTGACTACAGTACATAAAATCATATAGATACAGGTCTTCAGTTAAAGTTCAAAACAAACATCAGAATAAAGTCTGATTTCTGTTACATGACCATGGCGTGGATGTTGATGCTGGTTTGAGTATTTTAAAAGCTGTTGATCATACACCAGTCTCTAGAGTTTACACGGAATGGTGTGAAAAACAAAAAACATCCTGTGGGTAGAGGATCTGCAGACTAAAACACCTTGATGAGAGAGATCCGAGGAGAATTGCTCCGAGCTGCATAGTAAGTCAAAGAATAATCACTCTTTACAACCATGATGAGCAGAAAAGCATCTCAGCATGTACAAAACATCAAATCTTGAGGTAGATGAGCTACAACAGGTTTCACTTCTAAAAGTGAGGGACAGGAAGCTGAGGCTCACATGAGCACAGATAAAGATTACAAAAAAAAAAAACCTGATCTTTTTCTAGTCTTTAACTGTCAAGTTTGGTTGAGTAATACAGTATGTGTGAGTCATTAGATAAATATCAGCAAGAAAAATGTGAATATTTAAATTAATCTTTTAACATACATTGATGAAACTTAAAAAAAAAAAAAAAAAAAAAAAAAAATCAAATAACTTTTGACTTCCTCTTTATTTAGCCCTAAACGTCACTCCTCTGTATTAGTACATATAGAACAGTCACATGCACAGTGTCGCGCGGAGTCACGTGCAGTGTCATTTTAGCCACAATATTTTTCCTTTCCTTTCTTTTTTCAATTAGCACAAACTTCCTGCTGACAGAAACAACCAGAGTAGTGATTTTCATTTCTGTTCATCTTCTTTGGTTCTTTTATTTGTTTAATTATCTCACCGTTAAGCCATGAAACCTTTGCTCGTCCTGATGATGTTTCTGCAGGGTCACAAGTTCTGAATAATGGGGTCAGGCTGTTCAGTGTTTATGGCTGCACAATCTGGCAGATAACGCATCACTCATATTGGTCTAAAGTCCAAATTCAGCTTAGCCAGTTAGACCCACAGAGACACTGCTTTCAGAGGCACCGCAGGATCCTGTGGAATAGATACATCCATATTCACGTTGTATCTGTGTGTGTGAGACGGAGAAGAAGAAAGATGGACATCCTGGAGACGGACGCTTACGATAGGAGACAGCGCAGGAATACGGTAAACACACAAACTCATTCACACACGTGTATCTACTCTCATGTGTATAAATAAGAAAGAAATCCAGCACAATGTTTATGTGTGTGTGTGTCTATGTGTGTGTGTGTGTGTGAGAGAGTAAATTTCTTCACACTCATTGCTCCTGATTATTTTTTGTCTTGTCAATTATCAGATATAATATGACCATAATATTGCCTGTACTGTACTTTTATTTGAGGGAAAGTATCTCACTATACTGTTCTCATCTCTTCCCCATCTCTTCATCTTCAGTCCTGCGTGTTGTTTCTTTTCCTGCTGCCTTTCTTCGCTTCGGCAGCTCTGTATTTCCACCTGTGGATCCCAGATTCTGCTCCTTCCATCCTGGCCGCAGGTGTAAAGGCAGCCCCTATACTCTCTTTGACTTTCGTGGTGCTGAAATACAACGGAGGGTGGAGCCTGCTTGGCGTGGCTGGAGGGCTGGTGATGTCAGCGGGAGGAGACATCTGTCTCATCTGGCCAAATCTTTTCCTCATGGGTAAATAAAACAAATAACTTGTGGTGTAATGCTGTACCTCATGCACTGGCCATATATATGTAAATATATATATATATATATATGCAATAATGCTATCGTGTAGCAACAATCCTGGAGATAGAGGATAAGAGCTTAAAAGTTAATGCTGACATCAAACATCAGAATGGGGGGAAACGTGTGATTTTCACACACCGCAATCTATAGCTGTTGGATAAAATGGCATATTAACTAGACAGGTCAGGGGAGGATGGCCAGGCTGTTCTGTTCTGACAGGAATGCTATGGTTACTCAAACAACCACTTGGTACAACTGTGGTGAGCAGAAAAGCAACTTAAATGTGAAGAATGTACATCACAACACCTCAAGCCTTCAGCTGGATGGGCTACAACTGCAGAAGACTACATTTGGTTTGTTAAAACTGAGCTCACTGTAGACATATAGTGCTCAGCCTTTAGCAGATGTTTTGGACAGAAACACTAGAACTGGCTCATGGGAAACCTGGAGCCAGTCTTAGTGGACTAGGCGGAGGACATACGCACTACGGAAAATTTAGAACAAGAAGAACTGAGGGCAAAAAGCCATTGTTATCGCCACTCATATATTACAGCGGAATGCTTTTCCTTGCATATCCCAGCTGAGGAAGGTTGGGGTTAGAGTGCAGGGGCAGCTACGATACAGCACCCCTGGAGCAGGGAGGTTTAAGGGCTTTGCTCAATTGCCCAACAGTGGAGCTTGTTGGTGCTGGAATCCCGATCCTCTGATCAACAACCCAGAACCTTAACCACTTGAACCACCACTGACTCCAATCATTAACATCAGAATTAGAGATCCCAATCAGCCTATCACATGCCTTTAGAGGAAACCACAGGCAGAACATGCAAGCTCCATGTACACAGGGCGGAGGCAGAAATCAAACCCCTATCCATAAATGTGCGCGGCAAACATGCTAACCACAAGGTAAGCATGCCAACAGCAGAAATACACATTAATAAGGTGGTGTTGGATGCAACCACTGCCTGTGTTTGACTGAGGTTCTATTTAATATGTACACTTATGGCACTTAATTCATCACACTTGCTTCATAGATATAAGTTGTAAACATTTGGATGGAATGCTACGTTATGTACCTTCTTAATTTCCTTTCTCTGTCCTTTAGGAATGGTTTTCTTTGCTCTGGCCCACCTGCTGTACACTCTTTCCTTCCTTAGTTCACGTTATTCATCTCACTCCTCTTCTTCCTGTGGCCTTTACTTCTTTTACCTCCTGCTCTGGGGAGCTAGTGGTGGAATTTACTTCTATCTCCTGCCCTTCCTCCAGAAGACACCGGCGCCTGAAATTTTTGTCCCAGCTGTTGGAGGTTACGTGCTTCTCATTGTTCTAATGACGACTTTTGCGGCACGAACGAGGCAGCCTCTGGTTCTGCTGGGTGCCCTGGTCTTCATGGTGTCTGACTTCACCCTCGCTATGCAGCAGTTCAAAGTGGTTGAGCATCTGGATTATGGCAGGCATATCGTCATGACAACGTATTACCTGGCCCAGTTGCTGATTGTCATTGGTAACATACAGGCGACAATGGCAGACCAGGCTGAAGAGCTCCTCAAGTGGAAGATGTCATAGGGGCAGACCTCACACAGACGGACATGATATGAATCATTACTTACAAGAGATTCTGTATTTATATGTTTACATAAAGTATAGTTTGTAAGTCTGTATTGTTTAAATACGTTTCAAAAGGCTAGCACCAACTAGGACATGTCCAATCATGTAAGACTTATGAACTGTACTTATGAACTATACTATGTTTCCAATAATATCAAAATAACCAGAACAGTAAGTAAGAAGCATTAAATATATTTGGAAAAGCTACACATCTATGCATCTCTCCTGACTCCCTGTTTACTATTTTCAGTAAGTTTTTGTTATATATTGCTTTGTCCAATAATGATAAGGATCCATAAGACCAATTTAGTCAGTCCAGAAGTAGAAGTGATACTGATGGGTGTGTGTGTGTGTGTGCATGTGTGTGTGTGCCATTAGTTAGATCAGGCACGCCAACAAATGGCTGTCCATTTTATGAAACACTGATTAACAGTGATCCAGTTAGAGACTAAATCTCATTTATGCTCATCATGCTGTAAAGCCATCCAGTTTACGATTGCATTATAATGACCTTACGATTATTTTACCAGCCCGAATATGCAATCAGTCCTGATGACTGCAACATTTAATTTCCCCACACAGGCCTGGATGATGACATTTGCTGACTTTTCTGCTGTTTAACCCATTAATCATCTGGTGTCTAAAGCTCGTTGTTGGCCCTGATGCTAACCAACATACACTAGACTTCCTTCAGCAGACTCTGTAGACTAATATAGTTTATCCACTAAACACTCAAACTGTAAGTGGAGAGAGAAACACTAACTTTGATTATCTCCAACATTATCTTTGTGCTATATTATGTGTATAATAATATTTATTGGAGCCATGTAAGCAATTCATTCCAACCTTCACTAGATCAAGCTGATGTTATTCGTAGGCCTGCCTAATCTTGTGAACATTTTAATTATTAAGATTCTTTGGCACTTGGGTGACACACACACACACACACACACCATCCAAAAGCCCAGAGGACACAGTCATAAAATATAACCTGCAGAAACATGTCCATGTAGGCCATTAGCTAACATAGCTGGAATATTTATGCTTCACAATATTTATGCTTCACTATACAGCATATAGGTGATGCTCAAGGTCATGTATAGTAAGCATTTTTGGTTGGATAGCTAACTTAGAAAAAAAAAAAAAAAAGCCTGACTATGTAGCTAACTAGCTACACAGCTAACACACGAATTAACATGAGCTAGCTAGCTAACATGAAACCTAGTAGGTTTCTCAAACCTTTCTGCTACCAAGCTAATGTTACCTCAGTAATTTTCTTGCTCACTAGCCTACATTTATTTTTATTCAAGTAGCAGCAGTTTTACTTCAGTGTGTTTTGTATTATTTCCACCACAGGTTAAAGCTAATAATTCAGTTTTATTATTATTTTCTTTATATGAATTCATAAGCGACGACCAGCAGATGGCGCTAAAGCTTTACTCCTAAATTTTCCTCTCAGGTTTTACAGTTACATCCAAAAGCACTCAAAAGTTTCTAAGAAAAAATAGCAAGAGTTACAGCAATATTTCTGACACACATATTAAACTTCATATGATAACATGTTTATTGGGCCAAATGCGTCCTTAAGCTCATCACAATCAGCTCCAATGTAGGGGAAAAAAAGGAAGAAAACATCATCAAAACGTCGTCATCGGTTGTGACTTGGTGACCCGAGACTTATTTGGAGACACAAGACTGGAACAAATGAGCATTTTCTGTCATGTTAGCATAAAAGATGTAGGGTTTTACATGAGTAAATACATCAGACAAAATCTAATTGCTCACGCATTCCTCGTGCATATAGTCAGTTTTTCCAGGGGCACCAATAGGAATTTTGAGCCGACTTACAGATCGGGCCTCTCGTACCTCATTCTCCTGGATTATTTCTGTTCCCGAGGGTCCCCTTGTCTATCCAGGATCCTTGTAATCATCTCTCACCTCCACCCCTCTGTCCCCGTCTGAGATTTTTACCAGAGATGAAGTGATAGAACTCTCTCTTTTCTGATATCCAAACGGAAACCCTGAGTATCAGCCAATTTCCATTCCCATCCCATATAGTTTTCTTTAAAAAGAAAATCATACAAAAAGCATTTACATTGTAACTATAATAATATGTGCTTACCGTCCACTTTATTAAGAACACCTTCACACCTGAACACTCATGCAGTTATCTAATCAGCCGATCGTGTGGCAGCAGTGCAATGCAAAACACATCATGCAGATACACAAGTCAAGAGCTTCACGTAATCTGTATTTTACATCAAAAACCGGGATGAAGAAAAAAACGTGATTGTGTGACTTTGATCGTGGCATGGTTGTTGATATCAGATGGGCTTAGTTTGAGTATTTCAAAACTCCCGATCTCCTGGGAATTTTACACACAACATTCTTAGAGTTTATTCAGAACGATCCGAAAAACAAATACATCCTGTGTGCTGATGATCTGCAGGCTGAAACACCTTGTTGAGGAGAGATCAGAGGAGAATGAGCTGACAGGAAGTCTATAGTAACTCAAATTAGCACTCTGCACAATGAGCAGGAAAGCATCTCAGAATGCTCAAAACATCAAATCTGGAGGTTAAGGAATGAGCAGGTGTGCAGGTGTTCCTATTAAAGTGACCAGTGAGCATATAATAAAGAATAAAGTATGTATTAAAATAGAATCTCATTATGTAAACAGTTGGAAAATGTTTTAATTTGTCACAAGATCCGACATCTGATGAGTTTTCTCAGGTATCTGATTTATTTTTCTGGTTTCAGCAAGACATCTGATACTGGATATCAGATTGGTGCCGCCTGTCTCTCTCTGTCTCTCTCTCTCTCTCTCTCTCTCTTCTCTCTCTCTCTCTCTCTCTCTCTCTCTCTCTCTCTCTCTCTCTCTCTCTCTGTGTCTCTCTCTCTCTCTCTGCCTCTGTCTCTCTCTCTTTCTCTGTCTCTCTCCGTCTCTCTCTCTCTCTCTCTCTCTCTCTCTCTCTCTCGTCTCTCTCTCTCTCTCTCTCTCTCTCTCTCTCTCTCTGTCTCTTTCCGTCTCCTTGTCTCTCTCTCTCTCTCTGTCTCTTTCCATCTCCCTGCCTCTATCTCTCTCTCTCTCTCTCAATTGTCTGTCTCTCTGTGTCTCTTTCCGTCTCTCTCCCTCTCTCTGTCTCTCTCTCTCTCTGTCTCTTTCCGTCTCCTTGTCTCTCTCTCTCTCTCTGGATCTCTGAATGATCATATTATTATTTTATTTGTTTCTACCTCAGCCCACGGTTGTGTACTGCTACAAAAACACAGCACCTAAAAAAACTGAAACTTCCTTCTTCCTTCAAACAGAGACTGGCTAAAGAGTCAGTTTGAATCATTACTTATTCCACAATTAAATAAGGGACTCAGTTTACAGGATTCATCTCCAACACCTCCTCCTCATCCATCCATCCTACTCTTGCAGTATTTTTGGTATTAAATGTCATTTATGTAAGCGCTTATGTTTAATGTTTATCATCTCTCTCTCTCTCTCTCTCTCTCTCTCTCTCTCTCTCTCTCTCTCTCTCTCTCTCTCTCTTTCTATCAGTCGAAACACATTCCATGACCATGTTCAGGTTTTGATACCTTTATGTAAGGTTCCCGTAACATGGTTTTTAAAGCAGCCAGTGTTGCTGGAAATGGAATTTCCGCTCATTTTTTCGTAGGTTCCTTCTGCTGTTCTCGGATCAGATCAGATTGGCTGCCGTTCCTGAGGCCCTGACGACAGATAAGGGACAATTTTTACTCGGCTATCAACTAAAGCCATCAGCCCTAACAATAGAGCACAGGAAAAATTACCATCATTATTCCACAGCTGCAGCGTGTGAATAAATTTACAAAACCGCACGGTACATATTTTAGTTTAGGAGAGTCATGTGGTTTAAAAAAAAAAAAAAAAAAAAAAAAAAAGCAGGTTTGTGCAAAACCTGGCATGCATGACACCTGCATGGGACAAAATCATTTGGACCAAAATATTATCATAAAAACAAGGCCTGCGGGTTACCTAACATTCCTTGCTGGGTTATCCCCATGTATCTCATATCATATCAAGTGCTGTAAGTTAAAGGAAAACTCCACCCTGAGACTACTTGCAATATTTGTGATACACTTAGTGATTATGATGCTAATATTTTGGATTGTAGTTGTCTGCGTGCTCTAAGGTCAAAGGAAGGCATTGCTATTGCTAGTACAGGCGAAATGATGTTAATATAAGATTCTTAATTCTTAATACAAGAGTTACTTTGACAACAGAATTCTGTCAAAAAGGCTTCAAGAGTGAAGTGATAAAGAGGCACCTCTGTGTCTGAGTGTCTGTACTAGTTGTAGGCGAGTACCGGGTACTCCGGTTTCCTCCCCCGGTCCAAAGACATGCATTGTAGGTTGATTGGCATCTCTAAATTGTCCGTAGTGTGTGAATGAGAGTGCGTGTGTGTGCCCTGCGATGGGTTGGCACTCCGTCCAGGGTGTATCCTGTCTTGATGCCCAATGACGCCTAAGATAGGAACAGGCTCCCCGTGACCTGAGAATAGATCGGATAAGCGGTGGACAATGAATGAATGAACATTTTGTCCTCAAAGTTGATGTGTTAGTAGCAGGAAAAAAAGGGCAAGCGTAAGGATTGGTAAAATCTCCAAAACTGCAGGTCTTGTGGGGTGTTCCCGGTCTGCAGTGGTCAGTATCTATCAAAAGTATCCTTTAAGTTCTGTAAGTATCCCATGAAAGGCCCACCTTGCAACTTAGAGCTCAGAGTACTTAAAGGATCTGCTGCTAACATCTTGGTGCCAGATACCACAGCACACCTTTAGGGATCTAGAGGAGTCCATGCCTCGATGGGTCAGGGCTGTTTTGGCAGGTGGTCTTAATGTTATGCCTGATCAGTGTGTGTGAGAACTGGGCAGACTAAATGAACTAAAGCACTGCTGCAGAAAACCAGGGCAACATGTAAGATAACAAAAGACAGTTAAACAACAACAAAACAAATCACTGTGCTCAGAATTTCATTACAGAGTAAATCATGGACATCATTCATGTTATTCAATATTATAATTGTTAAGATTTTTGCTGAAAAGATGGATCTTTCCTAGCAGATGTTGTTTGTATGGAGATACACAGTTCTCAGCATTTGATAAACCCGTTAGTAGTGTTGTGCTGCAGGTTATATAATATATATATATATATATAAGGTTGTGAGTTTAAATCCTCTGCACAGAGCCACTAAGCAACACTTTAAGCCTGTATTCTACCTCAAGTGTTATCACTAAATGGAAATCAAGCTCCTCACAAGTTGTCTCCATATCAGACTTTATTACAAAATCACAAAGTTGACATTGTCATTACACATTGTGCAATCTCACACCAGTGATTATGTCAGATGAAATGGTAATACGCAGGATGTTGTTTTACACGAGCAAACGAGTATGCAAATCCAGGTTCAGCCGGTTTATAGCTGCAGCTTCAACAACATGACTAAACTAGAATGATGATGATTATTTTCTTATAATGCTTTATATGATTAAACCTAGGGGGGCACGGTGGCTTAGTGGTTAGCACGTTTGCCTCACACCTCCAGGGTTGGGGGTTCGATTACCGCCTCCCGCCTGTGTGTGGAGTTTGCATGTTCTCCCCGTGTTCTCAGCTGGGATATGTGAAGAAAATAATGCCTCTGTGCTGCAAATAAACCCATTTATTCCCTAAATCTGAAACTCTCCATTATCTCTGGATAATATACAATATGTTTAACCTCAGTTCTCTCAGCAAACGTTTATAGTTATAAAGTTTATTATGACTGCAAACAGCAGTTTCTTGAGTTACATCATAGCCTATGTAAAAACCTGGAAACTGGCTACAATGGTCTATTTTCAATCAAAATCTCTGCTTCTACTGACATACAGTCTACTAACAGAAATAATATAATTTCTTCTATGAATATTAATGACTTGGGGGTGGGGCTTACTATTGTTAAATACACTATACTGTACATGGGAGAGGCTGAAAAAGTGATTTGTTGTCATTGGAGAATGTAGTATATGGGGATGTAAGCTGTTTATCAAAATGAAACACCTGTTCAGAGCTGCATAACCACACCAGCTTTCAGGTCTTTTATTCTCACACACTGAACCCAAACAGGATGTTGCACATTTAGGTCTTGAGGAACGTTCGCGTGTGATGTTGAGCAGCACAGACAGAATGTTAAGCAATCTGAGATATTTTGCTACAGAAAGCCCTTTGTTTCCACATCATACTGGCTACAGAAGAGAAAAAAGCAGGAGCAACAGAAATGCTGAGTAGATTGTGAGTTGGAATCTCAAAGCCAATAGGTTGGAAGACTATGAGAGGAAAATTTGGCTCTGGGTGCGAAGGATGTCATAATCTCTCTATGCTGTCCATCACAGTGACATAGTAACACATCTCAAGTGGTTAAGGCTCTAGGTCAGGTGTACCCAACCACTCGGCCGCGGACCGGTACCGGGCCGTGGATCATTTGCAACCGGGCCCCAAAGAAACAACAAACTTATAATTTTATATATATATATATATATATATATATATATAAAACTTAAAATTATATGTATTTCATTTCAAAACATTGCTCACTCCCGCATTTGACGCAGTCGCGGGTTTTTCCATACATCAGTAATGCCGAGTTCACACTGCACGATTTTAGCCCTGAGTTATAGACCACAATATCAGCAAGCATGGCTTCAGTTGGAGCACAATATTATAGTTTAATAGAGTTTATAGGTTTTTATCAGAAAAAAATGTCTTAAATATAGTTATATCAGAATAAATAAGCTTTACAATAGCATCAAACAGAAATAAAGCAGAAACATTTGCTTGACCAGCTGCATCAGCAGCAAAATTATTCATTTTGTTCAATTATGCAGAACGCACAATCCTTGTTCCCCGCACAGGCCATTTGGATCGCAAACTTTTTAGTCTCGCACGAAAACTCTGATCTCACGTGTGATCTTGCGTTATTTCTTTATCACTCCTCATGCGTGTTTGTGAAACATAGTTTGCGGACCAGACAGAGCTGTCGGCGATTCTTCCTATTGTGAAGTCATGCAGTGTGTAACCTCCTGTCGCCGATCCATCATGCAATGTGAACACAGCAGTGACTGAGTGCTCCCCCAGATAGTCGTGCTCTCTGAAAACAACCGTGATCCGACCAATCGTGCAGTGTGAGCTCGGTATAAGTCTGCAAGCTAACCCACGCTAAAATGACCCAAAAAAGAAAAAGTCACTAGAGAGCTCCCCCTATCAATCACCCCCCCAAACCCCCCAACAACCACCACCCCCCGGGGCCGTGGAAAAATTGTCCAGAATGAAACCAGTCCATGGTACATGGTAAAAGGTTGGGGAACCCTGCTCTAGGTTATTGCTGGGAGGATTGGGGTTCAAGCCCCAGCCCTGCCAAACTGCCACCTTTGAACCCTTGAGCAAGGCCTTTAACCTTCACTGCTCCAGGGATGCTGTTTCATGGCTGACCCTGCACTCTGACCCCAACTTCCAAAGTTTGGATATGTAAAGAAAGAATTTCACTGTGCTGTAATGTATATGTGACAAAGACAGGCTTCTTCTTCTTCTACTAGCCAATCAGTGGAGTCTGTGAGTGATGCAGTATATGCAGAAGAGAGCAGAGCGCACTTTCCTTCAAGTGTATTCCTCGGAAAACATGCAGTTGGCTAGTGACGACTAAATTAGGGGAGATAACCAAAACAGAATAAGGACATGTAAAATTTTGGTTGGAATACAGAGAGCGCAAACTTCCTAGGAAGCTACTATGTACCTCCATGAAACCATGAAAGTTTCTTTCTTCACAGTAGTGATTATATCAAAGCATTTCAACAATGTAAGAATCTGCCCAAAAAGCAAATCTGCCCTTATTGTATATTTGCTTATTGTATATTTGCTTAAATGTCAGTTATAGTTTTATCTTTCATCAGGATAGCACTGCTCAGATTTTGCACTCTGGAGGTAAAAATAGGATCTGAGGGGGGAAAAAATTCCAACCTGCAAAACACATCAGAAACACCCAAATCCAGCCAAGTGCAACATAAAGTGACCATGCTAACAAAGCACAACCTGCAGAGGAATGTACGCGGATGTGTGTGTGTGTGTGTGTGTGTGTGTGTGTGTGTGTGTGTGTGAGAGAGAGAGAACGTGTGCTTGGGGATCCTCCGGTGGTGCATTTTTTCCTGTGTGTGTCAATGGAGGATAGGTTTGGGTTTCTCTGTTTTCTGGGAAAGTCATCAAGGCTGGAACGCGGAAGATTGAGATGATTAAGACATTTTGTCCACAGGTAGCAGCTGGAAGTGTAAGTGTGTATATACAGAGAAGAAGAAGCCTTTATTATGATCACATGTACCTTACCACACAATGAAATTCTTTTCTTCACACATCCCAGCTGATGGAGTGATGAAGTTGGGGTCAGAGCATAGGTGTAGCTCTGATACATCACCTCTGAGGAAGAGAGGGTTAAGGGCTTTGCCCAATTGCCCAACAGTGCTAGGGCTTGAACCCTGACCTTTCGCTCAACAACCCAGAGACTTAACCACTTAAACCTCCACTGCCCTAAATAAATGACATAAATGCCCACTTATATAACTAAATATAATGTTAGACTTGCGAGACATTTCTGCTATCGGATATCTGAATTTTGTGAAAATAATTAGGCTGCCTATAAAGTAAGGTAGAGATTTTATAGGGGTAGACCTGCTTTTCTGCATTTCTGACTAGACCTGGCTTTGAAACAGTGAACGAAACATATACAAACATAAAAATACTGCTTATATACAGCATGTATAGACATAACACGTCTGAGTGAACTCACAACAAACACAAGTGTAGACAAATCAGTTTTATTTATTAGCTAGTTCACTGAACAAGTCTCAGCTCCAGTAAGGTTTAAGCTTTCACGGGAAAACAGCTTGTTAGCTAGCTGAGCGAAACGAACATGCTAAAGATCAGCACATCTTTTTTAGGCCCTTGTCAAGATGTCACCAAGTCACCAGCCTACATTTCCCACATGAAATGTAGCGTTCTGTCCTCGCATCTCATGTAAAAGATAGTAATCACATCTGGCTGGTGTCTTTATTTTCTCGTGACTTGATGTGTGTGTTGTGCTGGCATGAAGATTTTACGACAGCTTTGCTATTGCTCGGGTTTGTCTGTGTTTTTATACTGATTCTAAAAGATCGTCTCTTGTTTGCGTGCGCTAATTATTCCACCTGTTGAAAACTTGTCTTCATTCCTGACCCAAGCATCAAATTTAAAAGAAGTTACATCAGCAGGTGAAAAACTTTGCTTTGTGAGTCAATATGATGTATATTTTTCCCTCGTCTCAGACGTCCTAATCAGTAAATTGTTCAAACTTAAGAAAATGTGAATACGAATGTTATTTAAATTGCAAATGTGAATCCATTCATTCATTCATTGTCTACCGTTTATCCGATCTATTCTCGGGTCACGGGGAGCCTGTGCCTATCTCAGGCGTCATTGGGCATCAAGGCAGGATACACCCTGGATGGAGTGCCAACCCATCGCAGGGCACACACACACTCTCATTCAGTCACGCAATCACACACTACGGACAATTTAGAGATGCCAATCAACCTACAATGCATGTCTTTGGACTGGGGGAGGAAACCAGAGTACCCGGAGGAAACCCCCGAGGCACAGGGAGAACATGCAAACTCCCCCCACACACACACACACACACACACACACACGGCAGGAATCGAACCCCCAACCCTAGAGGTGTGAGGCAAACGTGAGTCAAACATGCTAACAACCAAGCCACCGTGCCCCCTGCGAATGTGAATACGTTATTTAAATAACGAACCCATTTAAATAGAAGGAACCCAGTCGTTCTTGTTGTTGTTTTTATTTATTTATTTATTTTTGAGAGTGCTCAGCTTTGCCAAAAAGTTGCACAGACGACTAAAGGTGTGAATCGAGACTGGAATCCCGCTAGCAACAAGTCTCGGAGGTTTTTACTTTCGTGTGGGCATGAGCAAGTTCTCAGACTTAAAGCGAAAATAAAGACCTCAGAAAGTTTACGGCAGTTTAAATTAGGCTACTATTTTGTTTATATTTTAGGAAAGAGAATCGGTTACATTTAAAAATATCATGGGCATGTATGATATTTATAATAACCCAGTGAGCTGGATTAAAAACAGTACTAAACAAACCTCTCTAGAAAGTATGGGGTTGTTTAAGCCAGTATTCTCTGACCACGCCGATCATTTCTACTTTTTAAAAAAATGGTTTTCAGAATTTTTCAGTTTTAATTATCATATTTGCTAATCATTTTTAAAAAAAAAAAAAAAGCCGTTTTAAGCCACACCCACTTCAGCTTTTAATTTAAATACGACTAGGGTTACACATGAAACAGAGATACAGATACAGATTGTGTTACCGTAGAGAAGTGTAGAGAAATGCGTCATTGTAGAAATCAATATCTTGTTCCTTAAAGGTAAAACCAACTATAACTATCAACCTCAAACTAACCAGTCTACTAAAAACAGGCAAAATTCTGGTTTCCATAATGACCCCCTTCACTCGTTTGAATATTTTACACCAGTATCGTAAAGCAGTGTGTAAATAAACCTTGAACGTGTCCTCTTACACCCACTGAAAATGATAATAACACACTGGTGAAACATTATTGGAAGCCTCGACGAACTTCTTTTAAACACGTCTGCTGGTTTAAAGGTCAGCTTTGCCCTTTAATTCACTTCGCTGAGCAGATTTCAGAAGGAAGATCAGCATCACCGAGCACATTCTTTCTTTCTACTGTGGTCATAGGACAACCTATGAGCCAGGCCAGAATAGAAGAACTCAACATCCAAAGCAAACAGCCACAGAGAGAGGCTTGCTATTTGTTCTTGGTTGTGCTTAGAAGTTCTGACCACGGCCTTAGGGAAAGTGTACGCTAGCGACTGAGGTTATAGGCCGTCTGTTCGGATAGCCGTCTGACCTCAAGGTCAGAAAAATGTCAGAAATGTAATTCATACTCTGCTTATGTGTACGAAGGAGAGTACTTCTGTTCCCTTGAGGAACTCGGTCTACGTCAGTCATTAGAAGTAAGATCACAACCTTTGACCTTGATCATTTGTGGACTTGGCTAGCTCTAATCTAAATGCTTGGTTCCTCTTCTCGGGGAAGAAGTGAAGCTTGGGAAGTAAGCCGTGGGAAAATGTTCCCAACTCCAGTGGCCAAGAGGAATGCTTGATATTGACCCTTGAGCTCAGAAGGAGGAATGAGGAACAAGGAACATCCTTTTCCTGCCTTCATACCACAAGATTTTCAGGTCAGAGCTGCTGCTGCTGTATGGATGCATATTATGAGGAACACCACATACCTGGCATCACAGGTTTCACAAAAATGCAATGACATATTCATCTGAAATCTCTTTGATAGACTGCTGTTGAGCGAAATGCATAGGCTTTTGTTTTGTGCCAGTAAGTTAAAATGCCAATCCTGTTTGAACGAGTTTGAGATGAGACAACTTAAAAGCCTGCAACCAGGATATAAGGCTCTCATAATGTTTCATATGTTTTAAAGAAATACTCAAGCACATATCTATATATATATATGTATTTACTACAGAGAGGGTTTTTTGTACTGGGCCTCCTAGTCGCGCTACAGAAGAGCATCCACTTTAATGTCATGGGATCACATTTGAATCTCAATGATACCACAGCCATCTTATCCCCTTCAAAAGTACTGGAACAGCAAGGTTGTACAATGATGACTTGAGATGAAATGAAAGAGTCGATAGATCAGTATTTTTCGGCGATCGTTTCCTGATATTCACATCTAGATGTGTTAAACAACTTGACATCTTTGCCGGCAGACCACCCAATTTCTAGGTGAGCGGAAGTATTGAAACAAAATCAGTAAAACGTGTCTCAACTGATCCACTTCATTTCAGGGAAAAGATTTGTTCGGACAAAATATTCTGTTATTGTAAAAGATCATTTCCTGGTTTCATACCACTTAATATTTGTTTGCATATCCTTTGCTTGTAGTAACCGCATCTGGCCTGCGAGCCACAGACATCACCAAACTGCTTCATTCTTCTGTTGTGATACTTTGTTGGGCCTACTGTTGTGATACTTTGTTAAGTAAGGCTCTTACCCCTGTCTGCTCCGTGGTGCTGTATTTTGACTGACCCTGTGCACTGACCTCAACTTCCTAACGATCTGGGATATGTGAAAGAAAATAATTTCACTATGCTGTAATGAATACGTGACAAAATAAACACTGCTTCTTCATCTGTTTTTCTTTCAGATGTTTGTTTTGTGGGGTTTCTCCTTTCAGTCTTCTCTTCAGGAGATGAAATGAATGCTTAATTTGGTTAAGGGCTGATGATTGACTTGGCAGGCTAAAACCGTTCCCCTGATGAAGTTGCCTTGGCACTGTGTTCTGGGTTATTGTCTTGCTGTGTGAGGAAATTCCTCCCAATTCGATTGGATGCATTTCTCTGTAAACTGGTAGACAGAATGTTAGACAGAGTGAGCCTTCCCTAGAAGCAGCCATGAAAGTCCAGCAGTTTGTTATACATTCACCCTTTGCCCTGTGGAGGTTGTTCTTTTTGACAACATTTTCATGATCAGCTGCACTTGGGTTCATTAGCTGACCTATTTAATGTCTGGATGCTTGCACAACATTAGCTTCTTTTGTTAACACACTATTCCAACTCATTTTATTGACCATTCCTGATGCTTCTTTAATGGCTCGGATCAATTTTCCTTCTTTTCTCAGATTCATAATGACTCTCTTTTCTCTCATAGACAGGTTTCTGGTCTTTGGAGTTATTAACTGTTAGAGCAATCAATGCTACAGGACACACCTCGGCAACAAGAAACACCTGTCTGTCATGTGTTCCAATATTTTTGATCAGCAGGAAATGGGTGCAATTTTTGATTGTTTAACATGTCTAGGTGTAATTATTAGGAAATTAAAACCGAAAATTTGATCTATTGTCTCATTTCCGTCATATGATCTAAAACCAAATATTTCCAGTGTAAAGCAAAAAAAGAAAGAAAAAAAAAAGAATTGGCCTCTGATAAGACGTAACAGTGAGGATTCCTGTCTCATTTCATTCCTTTTAATGTAATTGAGTTTATTGTTGTACATTTTGTGGAAACGTTCCCTGATGAAGTTCAACAACTGCCCCTCTCCATGGTCCAGGAATTTGGTTAAGAAATGCTAACCTTTAACCTTAATCTTCATCTCTGAGATGAGAGAAGTGACTGAATCTCCTTTGACCTTCTAAATACAGAGCTAACAAAGCTTTGTCCAAATTACACCAGAAGCAGAAAATTACTGCCCTGTCATTCCCAAGGTGTAATGTGTTGTTGTTCAGATGAAAGGGAAAAGTGGAATGTTTTGATGTCATAGAGACGGTTGGATGAGAGAGTAAGAGAAATGAGTGTGTGTGTGAGAGAGAGAGAGAGAGAGAGAGAGAAAGAGAGAGAGAGGGAGAGAGGGAGGAGAGGTATGTGGGTGGCTGCCACACCTGCAACTCAGGTATGGAAGGGGGACTCCAGAGGTTTGACGACACATCAAATGTTAAGGATTCTGTTTCGAAGGAGTGGCAGCAATCATTATGGCAAATCAGTGTGGTATTTAATCACTCTCTCTCTCTCTCTCTCTCTCTCTCTCTCTCTCTCTCTCACTGTGTGTCTCTCTTTTCACACTCAAAGTCATTTGCAACAAGACAGTGACCTTTCTTTACCCTCTTTAAAGTGTATTCTTGTAGACCAGCTTATTTCACACTGCCTCTACTTGCTGATGTCAGAGGCTCCTTCCTGTTTCTGTCTTCTGGTGTGCAGATGTTTTTCACACAGTTCTAACAATCTACACGACTGCAAACGTGAACTTTGAAGCTTTTACGAGCTTCTTCATAAACAATAATGCACTCTAGACAAGTTACTTGAGTTAATCATGTGGCACCGCAGACAAACACACACACACACACACACATTCATTAATAAATGAGATGTCATGCTTTTATAGTTACAGTTTCATTTTGTCTGATGTTCATGTGACCAAGTTGTCTCTTTCTCCAGTCAACTTAAGACAAAAAAAAATTCAGCTTGTCTCATTCCCATGGTAGAGGAAAGCCCAGAGCTCTTGTATTGACAGTTACAACATGCTGATACTGGAGATTTCTTCCATGTATATTAAATAATATCCCTATAGAAAACTAACTTTTTTTTTTTTTTTTTTTTTTTACTTCACTATGAAAATACTGCCTTTAGTAGTCTAGGTAAAAATAGAAATGCTGAAATGAAAAACTGCAAATTCTTTAAACCCTGAGTGTTTACTTTCTTATGAGTCACGAACCACCACTTTAGACCGTAACATGACAAAGACTTTCAATGCTGAATCTGAACACAACAAAACAGGTGCAAATTCTATTTTTGGCCTCTGGTAGATATCATATCTTCCTGTAAATGAACTGTTACTGTAGAAGACATAATGTATTTTGTAATAAATTACAGCCAGAACTAGTGTTATAGGAAATTCATCAATACCTACTGACCAATCAGATTCAAGAATAAATTGAATATAATATTAAACTTTATCACAACTATTGAAACCTGCATCTTATTTTTCAGTTAAGTATTGTCAAATATTCCATGAAGGCATGTACAAACAAACAAAAATCATCTCTCATGCAAAGAGAAATATGCCACGGCATTCCATAAATGCCATGGCCCTTTATTGCCTTTTATGTCCATTTTGGGAAGCAGCGTGTGTGTGTTGCTTTGGCGGTGCCGACATAACTTTACCTCACCTGTGGAGTTCCACTGAACTCATTCCTCTCTGCCTGAACATTACAGTCTGAGAAGATCATTTGCCACATGGGTGTTTTTTTGCATTTCAGACATGCATGGCATAAGCCATATAAGCTCTCTGCTGCCAAAATAGGAAATGTCACCTGGCCTCATTCTTAGCATTTTGCACATTACCACTGTGGAATCGTTCCCATAAACACCCTTATTAGTGACTGTCTTATTAAATGGTCTGGAAATATTTATTTTAATGGTAAATCTGTAAATGGATTTGTAATCCAATGTAAATCTGCACTGGATATGTATCTGCATATGGAGCATAGTGTTCTTTTGCTAGGTTAAAAGAGTCGGCATGTTTTTTTTGTTTTTCTTTACAGTTTTGATTAACAAACCAATCAAAACAACTCAATCAGTCATCATCAAATGTACAGCTAGCAAAAAATGCTGCTTAACCTAGCAAAACATTGAGAAAATCTGCTCATCAAGTTAAGCCAAGTCAAATGAAGAAGCTTTTTTTGTCATTTTGAACATATTTATAGTGGATGCAGTACACAGTGAAATGAAACAACGTTCATCCAGGACCCTGGTGCTACATAATGGCATTATAGAGAACAATTTTCTGCTTGGATTTGTGCTTTGGGTAGCTATTTTTGCTAAAATAGATTGTTATCCTCAGCCTTAGCTTTTTATTAAGATGCTACCACCATCATGCTTCACCCTGTATGAAACAGTATGGTGTTCTTTGTGTTTTTGTTCCAAACATCTTTTATCTTTTTATAATTAGGCCCAAAATGCTCTACCTGGGCCTCCTCAGACTTTTTACTACACAGATTGGTAGAAAGGGGATCAATGCAGCCATTCTACCCTAAAGCCCAGAATATATAGAATATTAAAGATTGTTGTCACAAACAGTATGTGCCAGATATTCCTGAAGAATATTCAACATTAAGAATTCCAGCATACTCTTATCTACTGGTGATGCAAGTCTGATTCTTAGCTAATGGAATTCTTCGCTAAAAATTTGTCTATTCTTAGCTGACTAAATAGCTATGAATAGCAGGGGGACATGGGAGCATTTCTAAATTCTACATTTAAACTATTTTTAAGGAACAACAATTCTTGATTTTTAATCATTTATTATTTTACACAGATTACTTTAACACCAAACTTGTCTGGATAAATGTTTTTAGACGGTGAACATACGTTGCGTTAAAAAAAACAAAAAAAACATGTACAACACCACTGAAAAAACCCATAATGCTCATATTCTTCTGCAGCGAACCACCTCCAGCTGTGCCTTCACTCTGCTGTGAACTATGCGAGGAAAGCAAGATTGCATCTGAAATAGAATTTGAAACATGGCCCAATGTCCCATTTTGAGTCAGGAAATAGAATCTCAAAGCCTCACTGCTGGAACTGCTGAAGCAGGCAACATACAGAACAGGATACACCAAAAACTGCGATAACTGCTTGAATTAGCGATCAGTTACCCGAAAGAAATCCCCACATAATTCAAATGTATTTTAAAAAATCAGTATTAAAATAGATACAGACAGCTCAGACGGCAAAGTCTTTTGGCAGGGAACCCAAAACCTCATGAAAATCTAAACCCACTATGTGCTACCTCAGAGGCTCACAATCGCCCCTAAATAACAGTGGGAAAAAAACGCTAGTGGAAAAACTGAGAGGCCAGTCAGTTCTGCGTGACCTCTCAAGATCTACACTGTGATGATATGCTAAATCCGGCAGCATACTGTATGTTGCACTCATACAGGATTCAACTGCTAAGTCTACAAGCTCCAATGAATGCAGCTACTTTGCATTTGAAAGCTCAAGCTACTAGCTAGCTACAGCCATACCACCCTTTTCCTGAAATAAGCTACTTTGCATTTTAAAGCTACAAGTAATCTCCAGCCAAGCTACACTTTCCAAGAAGTAGCTAGGTAAACTATAAGCTATTAGGAAAGTGTAGCTAACAACACTGAAGATACTTTGTCAAATGAGAAAAAAGGAGTGTTGGGAAAGCTATTACAAGCTAGCTCCAGCCAAACTACACTTTTCATTAAGTAGCTAGCTAAACCATAAGCTACTAAGAAAGTGTAGCTAACAACACTGAAGCAAATTTGTCAAAATGATTTTTGGTTCATTTTATTGTTTACTTCATGATGCTGGTGTAATGTGTTTCTATCTAACTAGCTAGTTGTGTCTACTTGGTTAAAAATAACAAGCTAGTTTGTAGTTGGTTAATTATTAACAGTCTAACCTCCCATTGGGATCAATAAAGTGTTATTTACTATAGTCTTACTGGAAAAGTTACATTATTTTAAACTCATCTACTACGCTAATGGTTAGCATTGTTACTTGTAGCTAGCTTCACCACAACACTGTTTAGCACTGTTGCCTTGTACACTTCATTTCAGCACTTTTTAGCAGCTTGTATTGTCAGCTAGCTATTAGCATTCAGTTAGTTTGTATCATCAGAGATATTATCATGCTAGCAAACATTTTACAGATCAGCAATAAAGCTGTTGTTAGTTAGCCTCAGCTAATGTGTGTTTCTTGGCTCCTTGGTGAAAAAAAGCCCTATATTCTTATACTTTCATACTTTGTGTAGATTTATTTTAGACTTAATGGTTATTTTTACTACCTCTGATTATAACTTTAGCTTGGACTCACAGGCTGAAGCCCACAGTAGCTACATGAGTATTTTGTTTACACACACAGAGAAGAATGGAACATTCCAGAGGATGAATATTATCATATCTTTTAGGCTCATCACTTCCTGTGTGTTCTAAAAATAATAAAGGAATGTATTAGAAAAATCCAAATTTTTTCTTTGTCCTTTTGGCAGAGAGGACGTACGTGCTGGTTAAATATCAGCCTCCATCTGCTTGTCCTCAGTAAAAGCACATAACCAACACTTTGCACCATCTTCATGTTGAGGATGAACGTGCTTCACAGCACACATCCCCGAAACGGGACAAATTCCTCAGTAAAGAGCTCCGGGTTTCCGACCTCTCCTCCTCTTACAGCGTTGGACCGCTAATCTGTCTTTCTGAGTGTAACTGCATAATAATTCACGTCGCCTCTGAAATTTATCATGTTAAGGGAGTAATTTGACCTAGCGTCACCCAATAACACAGTTAATGGTTAGGGAATGCAAGTGGGCAACCGGTCAGATTTAATCATGTATAATAATAATCAAACATAATTTTTAAATTTTTATTATTATTATTATTATTATTATTATTATTTAAATTATTTTAATTGAATAAAAAATAAAAAATAATACATTTCATTTATCAATAGGAAACGTTCTGTCTGTGGTCAGAATTTGTAAGCTGATCTCAGAAGGACACAGAGAAAGGAAAGAGAATAAAATATGAGATTACTGTATGATTTATGGAGACATGGTCCAAAATTTCATGTTGTTGCCATGGACATCCTTATTGCAAGTATTTTTATTTTCCTTAAATGACTTTTTTTTTTCATGACACTGATCAGTTTCCATGGTACCTATTTTGATCCTGATCTCAGATTTGAGGATTTCCATGTTAAAGGATTTCCCAGGTTTCCTCTTGGCTCTCTGGTTTGCTCCCATCTCCTAAAACCAGCAAAAGCCAGTCAATGAATTGGCTACACTACATTACCCCAGGTGTGTATGGCACTCTGTAATGGAGGATGGCACCCAGTCTTCACAGGATAGGCTTTGGATTCACCAGGATCCTGATTAAGGTCCATCACGGGTGTCCAGAAAGGACTGGTATGGGTTTCACTTCAACCAAGTAGCAGCCACACCTGACACTGTGTGCTCATGTCCTCCTGAGAAGTTCATATTTACGATATGGGAAAGTCATAAATATGACATCAGGTGCGTTCATGTCAATTTGATGGAGGACCAAAATGGAGGTGTACCTTCTCTTAATTAACTACAACAAATACAGCGAGATAAAGGAAAAACCAAAAACGCACATTGGGTCTGTTTTGCTTTTTAATGTTTTTAATCAATTAATGACTTCACTGTAAACTTTATCGTTACATATTATATCGTAATCAAACCATTTCTCTCCTGCAGGTGCTTAAATGTTAACCAATTTGCTTGTATTTCAATTACTTGTGGTGTTACAAATGCATAACTGATTCAACTTCTCACGTGAATAAACAGACGTTGCATCCAGTGAGTGTCTTACTCACACACCCCCCAAGAGTGTTCCAAGAGAGTTTCCCACTCGTAGTTACGACTTTGTGGTGTCATTTATATGCTTTCAACTCGTAATCTTTAGGACATGACTTGAATGCATCAGTAGTCTATTGAAAGCCTTGTGTTTAAAGCTGATATTTAAGTCTGATTGGCTCTTGTAGTTTATTATGCAATAATACTTGCTGGATCTGAACTCTGATTGGTTAGTGACATCTTCAGCTCCAGTTTCTTAAGAGAATGCGGTAAAAAAACAACAACACAGTAATGATTTTCATTATTTAATCAGGATATCATCATCTTAAAAGATATAATTATGCACATTTTATGATATTTTAGATGATGTTAAGTATCACTTCTATGGTTTAAGTGATGCCTTCTGTTATGTGTCTCTGGCCCCAAGAAATCTGCTTCTGCTTTTTCTCTCTGTCTTTGCCTCATTGACTGTGTGTGTGTGTGTGTGTGTGTGTGTGTGTTCCTACACACATATATCATGTCAATTTCATGGAGGACCAAGATGGAGGTGTACCTTCTCTTAATTATCTACAAAAATACAGCGAGGTACAGGAAAGACAGTGTGTGTGTGTGTGTGTGTGTGTGTGTGTGTGTGTGTGTGTGTGTGTGGTGTGTGTGTGTGTGCATGTCACTTTCATGGAGGACCAAGATGGAGGTGTACCTTCTCTTAATTAACCACATAAAAACAACAGCGAGGCACAGGAAAGACTGTGTGTGTGTGTGTGTGTGTGTGTGTGTGTGTGTGTGTGTGTGTGTGTTCCTACGCACATGTATGTGTGTGTCTTTTGCTATACCTCACCATCACATTCTAACACATGACTGAAAAAAATGTCTAGGAAAAAGTCATTGTCTGATCTGAGACCAGGTTTCGTCTCTGTATCGTGGTGCATGTGATACGACTTTAAGGCACGAGGCAGGTCTGGGATCTGAAGGATGGACCACGCAGAGGTGCTTCAGGTCAGAGGGTATTAGCGTCAATGGTAGGGATTCCTTAAGAGCTTTTGTCAGGGGTGACATTCTTCTTCATGCTGCTGCATCTCTGTGTCAACAGCAGGATAAAGAAGGTCACTGAGGAAGCTTGCGCAGCCGAGGAGACGGAGAAAGAGTGTCATGATGTACTATGAGTTTTGAATATCGCTGCGCAAATAAAGCTAATGGACTGAACACACACACTTGTAAAAAAAAATAAATAAATAAATTGCTTTTGCCCTTTGTCATACGTCAGGGCTGATTATGAACATTTCATTTCATTATTGAAATATGAACGTGTGTGTGTGTGTGTGTGTGTGTGTGTGTGTGTGTGTGTGTGTGTGTGTGTGTGTATGGGAAATTTAGAGAGCAATTCTTTTTCTGGGAAGTAAAGTAAAAACAGCTGAGTGTCCACACACACACACACACACACACACCCCACACACACACACAAAAAAAAAAAATGTGCTGAGGCTGCAGGAAAGTGTGCTGCAAAGATGTGTAACTGTAATGATGGGTGTGAGTCAAGGAAAAAACATTTTCCGATTTTTATCAGGTACCAGTAAGAATCTCAACGGGACAGTTGTAAGGATATTTGAAAAGCTTTTGTGACTTTTTTTGTGTGTTTGAAGGGCGAGGAAGAAAGAAAGAAAGAAAGAAAGAAAGAAAGAAAAAAAAAAGGGACTAATGTGAGACAAGACGTCATTTATACGTATATATACACATAGGCTGAGTGTTTTTCTTTAACAACTGCATTCATTTGGTCTGCTCTCGCGGTATCTGTTTTTCTATGGGACAAAAAAATAGAAATATTTGGATGCTATTAACAACTAACTAGCTGTGGTGTGGTTGCATGCTGTATAAAAACCAACAGAGAGTTTAATGGGGGGGGCATCTCATGTAAACCTCCAAATCATCTGATTAAATCCTGAATAAAAAAGAAAGGTATGATATAATGTAGGTGAGAGGGGAGTGGAGAGATTTGACAGAAGAAATGATCACCCTGAGCTGACACAGGAAATCCTGGAAATTCCTAACAGAGACACAGAGGGATTGTTTCTCTCTCTCTGTCTCTCTCTCTCCCTCTCTCTCTCCGTTCCAGACATCGTCGGTCCGAGCACTGAGCTCATTTGAGCAGCGAATCAAAGCACCAAAGGGAATGATGTCAGCCAGTATTCATTAATATTCAAAAATATTTGTGGTATCATTCATAGCCAAACAGTGATACACATCCAAACACTGCTTTCTCATGAAATGGGTCAGTGAACAAATAAGTCGCAAGGATTTAAATGCAAAGCCTGTGTTTTTTTTTTCTCCAAGACCCTGTGCTTCAGAAAGTTGAATCTGTTTAGCGTTTCATCGCACATTTTCCGACGCAGTTAGCTTTTTTTTTTTGGAAATCCATCTCCAAACCACCAGCCTCTCCCATTTAAATGATGGAGTTCCCAGGCAGCTTCTCTCTCTGACTGCTGATCTTCCTGGCGCTGAGGTCTAAAGCCCAGAAATTACACTTAATTTTTAATATTATGGGACAAGGGGAATTTGTGTTGTTTTTTTTGCTGAGTTCACATGACTATACACACACACACACACACACACACACACACACACACACACACACACACAGGACTGTTTTACTGCTATGAGAACCATCCATTGAAATAATAACTAATGCAGCTAATTATGCGAGAACTAAATAAGCAGTTTTCCCTCAGGGCTGCAGCCAAACGTACCAACAAACACACACACACACACACACACACACACACACTGATAAACCATGTTGAAATGAATTCATAAAGGTTCCTCTCTGTCACACTTATGCAATCATCACAATTATGGGCTCCAACACACACCTGGAGACCAAAGGACAAGGACCGTGACCTCCTGCCTAGACGTCTCCACGGCAACCAAATAAACCAAACCTGTGACCAGATGCAGGTGTTATTATGTTGATCGATTGATTATCTAGGTAGAAGTTAATGCCGCAATGCAAGAGGTAGCTGTGCTGTGTTAGAACAGCTTCCTTGCACAAAAGAACACACACACACACACATACGCACGCACACACTCACAGCCGGTTGCGTGTGTAAGTGCTTGGCTGCTTTTGCAAATGAGCTCAGGATGTAGGATGTGGGCAACGCTGCTACCTGCGAACTCTTTCATCTTCTTTTTCTTTTTTTTCCTCCTCAACCGCTTCTTTTGCTGCCCTGTGCATCCTCCCACTCGCTGCAGAAACACAAACTGCTGAGACTTCAGAAGAAACTAAACACCTTGTATCAGCAAAGCTTGTATCAGATCCGATAAATCACTTAGCAAATGAGTGTGATTTCACAGTGCGTCATCAAGACCCACTTTTTTTAATCAGTAGTGTGTTAATGCTCTCATATCACACATGAATATTCATTATATATTACATCTGCACATCCTGTTAGTACATTAAAGATGGAGAAATGATGCTGTACAGTACAGGAATATAGAGTACAGAATGTTCTAACTATGTGTATGTGCTGAAGATTAGTGCAAAAGTTTACACACCCCTACAGATTTTTCTTTGTTATCAGAAAATGTTGGGATGTGAAATTACTCTCAAATAATCAAGGATTTTATTGTGTGCTGTGAAGCACAAGTGGATTCATTTCCAATAATCTCATATACAACAGTGTTTTATTCCACTTGTACCATAAGAAATTGCATTGTTTCATATTTAGATTTTCCATTTTAAATCGTTTTCCTTTATTAGAAGCCAATATGTCTGTTTTTTCACCCATTTAATGATTACCAGTTTACTGGAGTTTCATTTTGCTGGCTTAAAATAGACTTATGGGACATCAGTATGAACAAATGAGTGATTTTCTGGCTGTGAGTCTGATATAAAAATGAGTCAGGACTCAGTGTGAGACGTGTGTTTTCCCCTCTGTTCGATAACCTTACACAGAATTTTAGTGGTTGAAGAACACCGTCACATTTTTGATGATTATGAACAAACACTTGGGGCATCACAGAAAGCAGAAATGGGTTTGATATCAACATTTACTACATTAAAAAAATGTCGATTTTTTGGGACTTTTCTATGACAATGTTCCCTCTAGTAGGCTAGATAAAAACAGGAATACTTATGAAACACTACAAAGTCTTAAAGCTCTGAGTGTCTACTTTCATATGAGCTTCATATTATACACCACTGTGGAGTGGGACATGACAAAGACATTCAATGCTGAACATAAACACAACAAAACACATTTTTTGGTGTCTGAGAAAAGACTTAAAACCATATTTGCATTATTGTATATCAGCTGAGAAGTTTATACCTATGCCGTAATATTCCCTAATAATGGGAATGGCCATCATTGAGCGTTTTTTGGTTTTTTTTACCCAAACACAGCTTCTTTTGTATCCTCTAAACACCTCTTCAGTTCTTTTCAGCCCTGTATTTCGTAACATATCTGTTCTTATTGTTTTTTTTCTTCTTGGTGTCCATTCTTCTTAAAACTCTAACAAGAAAAACAGTTCTGGTTTGATTTCGCCATATGTTTTGTATCATTGTCTGGATGGTTGGATAAACCCGTTGTTCCTATTACTTTCATTTTTACTTTCTGCGATTGTTTCTTTTTTTTTTTTTTTTTTTTCATTTTTATGAAGAAGAAGAAGCCCTTATTATTATCACCACACATACATTACAGGACAGTGGAATTATTTTCTTCATGTATCCCAGCTGAGGAAGTTGGGGTCAGATTGCAGGGGCAGCTATGATACAGTGATCCTGGAGCAGAGAGAGTTAAGGGCCTTGCTTAAGGGCCAAACTTGGCAGTGCCGGGGCTTGAACCCTGATCTTCTGATCAACAATCCAGAGCCTTAACCACTTGAGCTACCACTGACTCCGGACGGACGGACGGACGGACGGACGGACGGACTCACTCCAGATGGATGGATGGACGGACGGACGGATGGACGGCCGGCCCCCATGCAAACTTTTGCACTGTTACTTTTATTCAAATTTTCTGTCAAAGTGATCCATAGTCCAGCGCTGTACCTGAGTAAATGAGCTTTAGAGGAATATATAGATCTAGATATATACTAACAGTGGAAAAGAAAAACAAGATTATAATAAGATTACTTTTAAGATTACCTCACAGTTTCCAATATCAAGCTTTAAAGGGGATAAAGGGTGTGGTGTGTATTAAATATACACACATGGCTAGGTGATGATGTGAACTGAAGGATATGTTTGCTTTGACTCCCTTCTGTTTTCACCTCTGTGTAATTACTGAAGGCTCTGGGGTCAATTTCACATCCTTGTGCTTGCTCTGTGTGTGTGTGTGAGACGCGAGGTGTGTCTTAAACAACTTTTTTTTGTGGTTTCTTCGAATTGGAGATCCTGGCTGGAAAAACACAAGCAGCTGCATATTATCAGTAATAACAAACATGCCGTTTTTCAGGAAAACTGGAAACTATGGAGTTTCCCGTTTTATTTCTAGCGTGAACTTTTTACCTGGCTAAAAAAGGTCACTTTCTAAATATATCACAGCCGAGTCTTTTTCGTCATGTCGTATTGTTAAAGGTGACTTGATTCAATTACTCCTGATTAATCTGCTACGAAGTGTCACTTGATCCTGCATCTCGTACTAATGACTTCATTCTGTTCTCGTATTCCGGGCCTTTTGTTTTGCCTGCTAAAAGGATTAAGAGCAACACGTGAGAAGAGAATGTTTTGGAATAGCTAACATGCCTTTTAACAATGCAGAGACGCCGAGCCTCGGTCCCATGATGCTCTCTCACGCACTGTTTGGAGCCTGCGCAGTTCATCGAGTGCAATTCTCTGTCTGACCTTTAACCTTGACGAAAACACACAAACATAGACAAACACAAAGTCTTCAGGGTTCAGAGGCTACAGTAGAGCATGCTCTTTCAGCAACAAAAGAGAGAAGTCTTAGATCCTTTCTTATTTGAATAGCTCTTTTTCTTTGATTTGTAGACACACACACACACACACACACACACACACACACACACACACACACACACACACACACACACACACACACACACACAAATACTCAAAGTGGTAAGGTCATCAAAAAGGTGTGAAATGAGTGCAGCATTACATCAGTCCTCCACCAAGACAGCAAAACAGCAAAGATTATTTATATGAATGCATCTGACACACAATGTATGATGGGAAAGCCTTGATCACTTACTCCATAGTGGTTAGACACATAGTGGATTGACCTATTTATGGTATCATATAGATTTTACTTCACACTTCTTTGTATTCCCAGGTAGTATACTCATGGATAGTTGAAGTATTATCACACGTGATCTGTAGATGATTTTCTGTTCTGTCACCCAGCCCAATATTATAATAATATGGTTTAGATACATGACATAGTGTCATATACATAGCAAGTCTATCCCAGACGACCTGGGGCACAAAGCAAGGGACACTCTGGATGGAGTGGCAACCCATCACAGGGCACAATCCCATCACAGGGCACACTCATTCACACACTATGGATTTAATTTCATTTAGAGATGCCTACAAAGCATGTTTTTTACTGGGGAAGAAAACCAGAGTACTCAGAGGAAACCTCTGTAGCATGGGGAGAACATGCAATTGAGAATTATGAAATTAAACCCCAAATCTGGAGATGTGAAGAAATTATTTTAACCACTGAGCAACTTAGATATTTGTTTGAGTGGAAAAATGTGAATTTTATGCTGTTTTGTTTACAACCATTTTGCCCATCTCATGACAAATTTTGCTCACAGTTTGCATGTATTGTAACGTTATTTGGACTCATCGATCAGGTATAACATTATGAGCAGTGACAGGTGAAGTGAATGACACTGATGATCTCCTCATCATGGCACCTGTTAGTGGGTGGGATATATTAGGCAGCAAGTGAACATTTTGTCCTCAGAGTTGATGTGTTAGAAGCAGGAAAAATGGGCAAGTGTAAGGATTGAGTAAATTTGACAAGGGCTAAATTGTGATGGCTAGATGACTGGATCAGAGCATCTCCAAAACTGCAGCTCTTGTGATGTGTTCCCGGTCTACAGTGGTCAGTATCTATCAAAAGTGGTCCAAGGAAAGAACAGTGGTGAACCGACGACAGGGTCATGGGCAGCCAAGGCACATTGATGTACGTGGGGAGCGAAGGCTGGCCTGTGTGATCCGATCCAACAGACGAGCTCCTGTTGCTCAAATTGCTGAAGAAGTTAATGCTGGTTCTGATAGAAAGGTGTCAGAGCACACAGTGCATGATGGGTCAGGGCTGTTTTGGTAGCAAAAGGGGGAACAACACAATATTAGGCAGGTGGTCATAATGTTATGCCTGATTGGTGTATGATTTGCATAATTAACATATAAATAGATTTAACTAACATTACCTAACAATACTCAAAAGTACAGACTAGATTTGTACTCGACAAAGGCCACTGACGATCAGCTCGACCTGTTCATAATAATAACATAAGACAAGACATAATAACAGCATGCTCACAGCCTAGACATTATACACTCAAAGTTATGAAGCAGACACATAATGATCCCTTGCTTTAATTCTCCCTCAGAGCACTGTATAATGTGTAGGTACACTTCCTCTTTTGCCTAACCACCTGTGTTCATGAGAGGGTACACAACTACAGAAGGATTTGGGGTCACATGATCTTTGACTTGAGCAGAAATCTGAAGTTAGGGAACGTTATTTCACAAACTGCCCAAAACAGACACACTGACACGGTAATGCCAGCACTTTCCACCAGCATCACATGCTTTTTGGTTTAATTAGGACCATCTGGAATATAAGTTTGAGAAACACACACACACACACACACACACACACACACACACACACACACACACACACCACATGCAAAGCGATCAGAAATAGAAAAGGCATTTTCGGTTCTGTTCTATTCTATGTTTATTTTGCCCTTACAACCAGACTTTAGTCATTGTTTGTGTAAGAATAATTTAAAGTACTTAGTTGTCAGAAACATGCCTGTGGTCATCATTTCCAGTCACGATGGGGTCCTACACACTTAGTGCTTTTCTTAAACCTTTTCTAATTTCGTCTTAATTGAATAAAGAACAGAAATCGCTAACTTGAGCGAAACTCCGGTCCTTGAGTAAGTCATAATTCCTATAAATAACATTAGCTGCCGAATGAGCTGTTGTGTTGTGATTATATAACACTGATGTCATTTTTCACACATGCTCTAATATTTCTAAAAGTATTAATTTAGTGGGTTTAGTCTGGTGGCTTTGTCGTTTAGATGCTCTCTCGTTCTCTCTGTCTCGTTTGCAGAGGAAGGTCATGACCCTCTCTGACTACCGCTCCAGTTATGTGTCTGTCAGTTGGCTACCATCAGCACACACAAATAAACACACATACACACACATTCCTGGGCAGCTGATGATGAGGTGAAAGATTTCTCATGCTGAACGGTAGTTGGTGTTCACTCCAGTTACCTACTGAGGTTTTTTTTAGTTTTTTTTTTTTTTTACAAACACTCCTCTCTAATTCTTCTCGTCTCTTACACACTTATATTATTTACATATTGAGGGTGTTTACAAGCTTAACCTTATTTTATCACCTCCTTTAGTCAGAGTCATGCTAATCATCATGCTACATTTACGTTCAGTCCCTAAAATGTTCTGTTCTGTCTGAACAGATAGATAGAGAAGATGGATATTTTTAGGTTAATGTTAACGTTTTATTAAGTTCAGCACAGAGTCTGTCCTAGAATGAGTGTTACATTGCGTCTCAGGTGGTACAGATCTATTTCAGAAACAGGTTACGGACTGAAAGACCCTGCAATTAGAAAGGAATTACGTAATGTGTGTGTGTGTGTGTGTGTGTGTGTGTGTGTGTGTGTGTGTGTGTGTGTGTGTGTGTGTGTGAACTCAGTGGCTACCCTATTATATGCACCTACCAAGTACCTATAATCACTGCCTTTTTTATCATGGTGTGCTTTGTACATAATTACTGATTGTAGCACATCTGTTGCTATGTTTATCTTCCTCATCCATCAGTGGAAAGGGGCCACAAATGACCAGATATTATTTGGCAGGTGGATCATTTTCTGCAAAAGTGATGCTGACACGGTAGCAGTGTGTTAGTGATGCTAGTACGAGTCCATCAGATGCCACGGTGGTGTAATTTAAACACATACCATGTTGGTTCAGCTTGTACACTGAACCAACAAAAAGCTCATCTTTTTCCAAACACAGTCTGTGTTAATCATTCTCTAACCTGGACCCCTTGGTGGCTGGTTATTTTGGATTGGTCGACTGTTTCTCCATGCAGGTAGTGACAGGTGTTTATAGATGACAGCAGCTGATCCGCTTGTATCAACAGCATATACTGACATGTCTGACAAGGTGAAAACATGTGAATGAGAAAATAAAATCCCAGCGTTATGAAAGCAACAAGAGCAGCACATTTCAAGAAAAATTAGCATGTCACATGACCCCCTGGGATCAATAATAAATCCTAGCCTGGGGTCTGGGATTTTCTAATATTGTTACAGAGATGGAAAGCATAAAAGATCAATATCAAAGTTGTTATGAATGTAAATAATAGCATCTGAAATGTACAAATAATTTTATAATAATATTTTATATATATATATATATATATATATATATATGATATATATATATATATATATATATATATATGGGTAAAAAGTTCAGAGACAGATAGATAGATAGATAGATAGATAGATAGATAGATAGATAGATAGATAGAAATTTTATATTAGATGATCAATTAAAAAACAATTAACTTACATTTATTTATTACACAAATATTTATTTTATGCACTGCACTGCATTGCAGTCCTTCTCCTGACTGAAATGTTTAGAAGCCTAGCCCCGCCCCTCACCCCTTTTTGGGGGGCGGAGTTAGAGGAGTACCTTATTGTCCAGAGTGTGTGCGCTCTTGCTCAGACCTGACAGCACGTTCATGCACGCAGGACTCTGCTGGAGTATTTAATACCAGTTCTCCAGAGGCTTTAAAACTATATAACTACTCGCTAAAAAAAAGTGAAACCAGGATTTTGTCCTCACTATTTAGGCGTTTTTGGTCTTAATAATTCACCACAGCTGCGGAATCTTCAGGCAGGTCAGCCTGCTGAGGCGCGTTCACCTGGATGGACTAAAGTGTTTCCGTGATTAGTGATTAAACCGTGTTTAGTTGTGCACTTTTGTCAACGCCGCAATGTTGGACTCCTCCAGCAAGAAGAACAATAACAATAATAGCGCAGTGATGACCAAAATCCACACAGAAATCCGCACAGAGCCTTTTATGAACAACTACGACCTCGTCGGGAAAGAACTCGGCAGGTAAACCCTCACCTTTCACGTTACATGTTGGGAACGCGCTCAGTAATGGTTTTTAACTAGATGAGCGTTTAGTGTAGCTTAATAGCTAAGCCTTTTTTTTTTGTGCGTGTTAATTGGTAGTCATTAACTTCACACAGCTGGATTAACCATATTTATTTATAGCTCATTTATTTCTCCTTGATTCATTAACTGACTCCTTGACTCATTAACTGACTCCTTGACTCATTAACTGACTCCTTGACTCATTAACTGACTCCTTGACTCATTAACTCATTAACTTTCAAACGCTTTCAAGGCTTAATGTAGCTATAATAATGTCCCTCAGGCTGAGGTAGACAGGGTTTAGTACAAACTGCAGGTAGTCAGGTGTGAGGCTTAAATGAAAGAAATATGTAGGGGGAAAAAAATGCAATGGCTATTTAAAGTCTTTCTTTTATCTGAAAACATATTACATCACCAAAGACAAGTTTAAGTTCTTTAAGTTTGCCCTGAAGCTATGAGTCTGATGTATTAGATAACAATTTCTGAAAGTATGTCCCAGAATAGAGAGCTATAAGAGAGACTCTACTAAAAGTCCAGTGTGTTATTCTGGTGAAAGGAAGAAGAAGAAAAAAAAAAAAATGGTACTAAATTAAATTTTGGACAAAATGTATTTCGATTTCAAAGCCAAGCCTTTTTTATTGTGAGGCTTTCTAATTGGTGCCTTGTTTTGCTATCTGTGGCTCAGCTTTCGGTTCTTAAGCTGGAAAAAGATTTATGTTCAGTCTTGTGGACACAATTCCCTGAGGCACAGCAATAAAAAAAAAATAAAAAAAGAAGAAAAAACCCAAAGCAGAGACCTGGATGTCAGTAATGTATCCGAGATCCCGCATTTGCTGTGGTTTTAGATAACACAAATGTTAGGAAAATTCCAGCACTGGGTGTTAACATGGAGCATTTAATCAGTCATGGTTAGGGTCAGGGTATATCTGCTGGCAGACGGGTTTCAATATATGGCGATAAAATCTGTTTGCTTTCATAGATGCTTGGAATGCTCTTTTTCACTGAATGAAAACATTCATGACCCCACATGCATGTCACGGGGCGCATAGTTCTTTATGTAATGCATGCTATCTGATCTGTAGTTGAAAGAGAAATCCAGATCTGAGGGAAGATCAAGCTCTATGAGAACAGACAGCCAAAATATCGTGCCTTCCTGCACCCAAACACCACCTGCTGCATGCATATAACACACACGCACACAATTGAGCCATGAGACTTCAGTCTAAGAAGATACCTCAGTGTAAATGCTTTCCTTTCACTTGTCATCTTTACACATTCTTTCTCGTCATTCACTTCACGTCTGCCATCGAACCTCAGCTGTCTGTTCATTTGGAAATCGCTTTGAATAAATGGAAATGAACACCCGTTTTCTTCGTTGGTTGGACATGGAAATGTCTTCCTCCATCTCTCGCGCTCTCTTTAATGCATTTTAAAGTGTTCAGGTCATCACATATCACTGCTTCGGAAGTGGACAGAAACGAAAAGACAGATTTCTCTGCAAGAAAGTGCTTCTCGCATCATTTTCCTGATGTATGCTGCGTATAGGTCTTTGCGAGTGTCCCACTTCTGAGCGCTGCATATGACGCTGGCCTGATTTCAGCGCTGGCTTTTTTTATTTTTTATTTTTTTTGCTCAAGTGTCATTTTAGGAACTTCCCCTGAGGGTCCTAGGAGTCAATCTTGCCCTTGTTCTTGCTTTACTGTGTGTTGATGAGGTACAGCAGCAAGTCCAGGTTTTTAGAAATATGGAGACTATTAAGAGGACATTTTTATGGGACATTTGTGGAATATTTTATTTGTTCAATAAGAATTTGGTCGAAACAATCTGCCTGAATTGTGTACTCAGAGACATGGGGCATTTCCATGGCTATTGGACTGTCCATTACTGTATCCATTGCTGTATCCAATGCCCATTGCTGTATCTATTACTGTATCCATTACCCATTGCTGTGTCCTTTCCTGTGGCCACTGGACTGAGCATTTCTATAGGCACTGGGTAGGCATTGGAGGTGCCATTAACATACCATTAGACTGTCTATTGCAGTATCTATTGCTGTGCCCATTGGGTTATCCACTGCTTTAGGCACTGGAGTGTCCATTACCAAGACATGACCTCTGGGCTGTCCATTACTATAGCCATTCCCATGGGTTCTACCATGATCATTTAGGCAGTTAAACTTACTTCAAGCATGAAGGCTTATTTTCAAGGTGGCAAGTTGTTTAGGACATTAACTTAGCAGTGCAGAGACATCCGTGATGTATTTCTATTCTATTTCTATACCCGCAGACATGCATGTTACAGCAAGGGGGGGGGGGGGGGAGAGGACAAGTGTTTGTGTTGGTTTAGTTTCGTGCAGGATTTATAACCACTACTGCATCTGGGTCGTGCAACCACATAGCGTGTTTCCTGTCTACATAGTGTGTGGAAAACATCCTTTTAAACCTTCTAAGGTGACTGATTGCAGATCAGTGAGACTAAGGGGCGAACAAGGACACTTCATTCATATTCTTGATTTTAGAATGGTTTAAAAAGCAAAATGAAACACAGTGCATATCGAGAACAGTCAAATACCAGATGCTGAACGAGCCGTAATTACAGCCTGCAATGCTTTACACGGTGCTTATGGTCTTAGTGAATTATGATGGTCAGCATTGTGCCCTCTGACTTTTTTTTTTTTAATTTTTGGTCACACTAGAGCATTCTTCTTTTGTGTTGAACATGAGTAGATACACAGAGAGATTGGGGCACCATTTATCAGTAGGGTATATACTGGGTGGTCTGTTGTGTCCCCTACCACCCACATACACCTCCCATGCTTCATACAGACCATAGTGTGTCTTATTGTGAGGCTTCCTAAAGAAGAAGCAGTGAAGGCGGAGTTACAAGCAAATTGTTCCTTTGGCTGTTGGACAAAGGATTGTACAAACTGCTGGCCCGGGCATTGTGTGTGTGTCAAGGGGGGGCTATGAGTTGACACTTTAAAGTAATCGCTGAAGTGTGGGTTAGACATCTGATGTAGGGAAAGACCCTGTGTGTATGTGAGGAGGAGGAGGAGATCCTTATGAACCAACTGTTGTTTTTGTCTTCTGATTATCAGGCTGTCAGAAGAAGCAGCACAGATAGCAAGAAAGAAATGAGTCAAGTGGTTTAAACTCACTTCTAATTCTCGATTTTTGAGACCTGCAAGAGCGTTATCAAGGCCGTTAAAGCCTCCGAGAATTTTTTGACCCATATCAAGGAAGTGCCTGGTCAGATTGTGGCATCAGAGGCGTGTGGATTTCCTTCATCTCAGTAATCACGAAAGCAGGGATAAGCGGCAGCCGTGAGTCATTGTGGGCAGCAGGCGAGTCGCTTGTCGCCTCGTGTGGGGACACGGCATCAGCTGATGATGCTCTGATGGGAAGGTTTCCTAAACCTCTAAAATGTCAGTTCAGCTATTCTACGCCAGTATGTGGGTTTACTGCAGACACAAGCTCCTGTTTTCGAGTGCAAAGCGACAGTTTTTTAAATTAAATTGCTAATTGCGCAAGTAGTGAATGCAACAAACAGTGAGTTATTTTAAATCTATCAATTTAGATAAGGGTTTATTTAGAAATGAGTGACGTTTGTAAGATTTCTCCAGTCCTTACTCATAAACAAAATGTTCCAGGTGCAGTGCTACACAATTTGAGTATGACATTCGCACATAACTGTCATAATACATGCCAGAAATGTAAAATGTAATTACTGAATATGCAAATTGGCAATGCTGCCCATCCTACATAGCTGTGTCTTTTCCCTGGAAAACCGGTTATTATACAGCCTGAATCTGCATATTAGACATTCTAACTCAGAAGGTTCATCTCTTTTGTTTGAGCCTTGATTATTTCAATCATGAATCTTTCTTAAAACGAAAGATGTTTTAGTCATTAACACATTTTAGATTACTTGATTATGAAAACTAATCATATTCTCTCTCTCTGTCTCTCTCGCTCGCACTCTCTCTCTCCAGAGGGAAGTTTGCCGTGGTGAAGAAGTGTGTGGAAAAGGCCACACAGAACGAGTACGCTGCCAAGTTCCTGCGCAAAAGACGGAAGGGTGCGGACTGCAGAAATGATGTCCTGAATGAGATCGCCGTCCTCGAAGCAGCCAAAGCCAATCCTTACGTGGTCGGGCTGCATGAGGTGTACGAGACCCGCCACGAGATCATCCTGGTGCTTGAATAGTAAGTTTAACACACACACACACACACACACACACTTCGACTAATATGATGCATAGTGCACAGCAGTGTATGACAAACGTCACAGTATGTAGCTCTATTGGACGTTAAAATATATTTTCAACACTGAATGTATCCTCTCCCATTTTCACAGTTGAGCGCCACATTTCTATAGATGCTACATAAAAGCATAAAAAATCTCTACTGATAATTCAGGCATCATATAATATGTGGCATATCTGCCATGTCTTACATATTACATTTATTGTGTGAGTGTGAGAGAACCCTGGAGCTGTTTCTGCTGGTTTCCGATGAGGCGAGTCAACATTCCAACTTGATGACCAACAAAAATTGGAGAAATGAGAGTGCATGTTTTCTTTTTCTCTTAAGCTTGTCCAGGTACCGGATTCAGATCAACACACACAAGCACACAGAGAATTGGGTTATGACTAGGGTATAGACAGTAAGAGAGAAAGACACAGTGAAACGGTCAGGTCATGACCACTGTCTTTCACACTCCTCTTTCTGTCTGTTTATCTCTCTGTCTCTGTCTCTCTCTCTCCTTCAGTCATGATCCAATTCTACCTGCTGCCTCATGGCCCATGAAATCATCAGATCATCTTGAAGATCATGATGATCTTGTATCTTGTCACATGTGCACATGCAGGGAGGTCTTGCAGAATACACCCATGAGCTCAGACCGAATCTCAGACTGTGAGCTGCGTCAGTACCCAGAGTCGATAACGATCTGTAATGAGACTCCAATTAACCCCGAGAAACATTTCCCGAACTGCTTCGCTTTCTTTTTTTTTCTTTCATTTTTTTTTTTAATCAGGGTTTTTTTTTTTTTCTGGCTTCTTTAGATTTTCCCTTATTGTCAAAGCTTGAACACGTTCACAGAGTCTGCACTTTTCTTCCCCTGAATGTTACTTTAACACAGCGGATGCTGGTCGCGAGTGTTAGAACTTATGAGAAACGGTAGATTGCATCTGTGTCTGACTCTCAGTAGCCCACTTCCTGTGCACGGTTCATCAAATTCTGCTGAAGATCAGCTGTGCGCCAATTAACCAGCCTGACGTAGACGAGTGTGAACACACACGCGCATGCACACACATATAGGCACTACAGTGCATGTCAATGCCTTATTAGGAATTTCTTCTGGTTAATCATTCATTTTGGTTTGGTGGTTTATCTGTTTATCATGAAAACCGCTCTTGCAGTCACTCATCTTCTTCGTGTGTGTGTGTGTGTCTATCCATTGTTCTGTATTAGCTTTAAGTATTTTTTTGAGTTCAGCGTGTCTAACATACAGACTAAGCATACAATGATGCTTCAGGTTAAAACATAGCTTCCCTCTGTCTATTTAATTTCGCATGCCAGGGCAAAAACATTGATCCTCTGCTTTAACACTTTTACACATTTTATTGTCTCCGTCTGCCTCCTTTCTGCAAGCAGAGATACAAAGAAGAACGTGAGCATAAAGAAAAGAGTAGGAGATGCAGAGAAATGATTTGTTTCCATTTCCTGTGGCTTTTCTTGCTAGGCTTTAACCGATTTCTAAAAACAGAGCAGCAAGCATATACACAGCCACAACCCACATCCTCAGTGCTGAGCACAAACTCGAGCGATGTGTCTCTATCGCATGCTTCTCACAGTTAAACTGCGAAAGGAGGCGAAGTTTTACAAGAAAGACAGTCAAAATGCCATCAGTTCACTGGCTGACTCGTTTTTTTCTTTACTTTTTGTTTTTGACTCACTGCTAGCCAGCCTCCTTCTTCTTGTGTCTGTTTTCTTCCTCACTTTTATTTTGTTTGTTTTTTTGGTCGATTTTTCCACGGAAACAAATGCACAGTGTGTCGTGTAGACTAGCAGGATTTGCGCAGAAGTAATGCTCGGAAATGTTCTCTCATGATGCGAGTGGTGGCCTGGTAATGAAGATGACATTACTACATGAAACTGCTGACAATGAAACGTCTAAAGAAATGCACAAGATGTTGTGCTTTCAGGTCTTCGTGTGAGGTGACAATTAGGCACAAAAATAAGACGGTAAAAGAGAGGACTGCTGACTAATGCTAGCTGTATAGAGACTCTAGTGTTGTCCAAGAATATTAGATTCATTGTATTCATTGTAAGAAAAATAACCGCTTCCTATTTGAGCAAACTGTCTAATAAAAGCACTGTTCATCCTTCTGCTCTATTGTGTCTGAGAATCTGAAGTCAGACTCCGCCAGTCCAGAAATCCACCTTCAAAGTCATATTTTTAGCTTCTGGTTTCCGCTTTTTCTGCAGCATAGAACAGCAAGTGCAGCGTCTAGTTTAGGCTTTTCCAAAGCACCGAGTGCGTGCAGGACTGAGACTATATCTAATTAACTCTGAGCCGATGGCCAGGCCGATAAGCCACGCTCAGGACCCCAGTTATTTACACAGCTGGCTTTCGGTGTTTAACAAATGAAGCGTACAATGTACACACAAGCAAACATGTGAAATTTAAAAAATAAATAAATAAATAAAATAAATCCCACGCACTTTGCTGAGCTATAATAGTTACGCAAGCCTGAGGATCACGAAGCATTTTTTTTAAAAAAAAAAAAATAAATAAATATCCATTTTCTCCCTAATTTGGACTCGCCATGTGTTATCATACAACACCTACTAGCCAGGGAGGGTAAAAGGAAAACACGTGCTTCCCCTTTGAAACGCGTGAAGAAATTCAAGCCACCTGCACTGATTGAAAGGTGCTGCTCATGCTGCATCACAGGGCAGTGTAACATGCTGAGGTCTCAATCATCCACATAAACGAGCTCACAGATGCTTGTTATTGGCGACTGATACTGTGATGGACAGGAGAGGGAAAATACCAACATAACACTTCAGCTTTTGTTCCCTTGGCACCTTATGAAAGGGTGAAAGTTTTTCTGTTCTGCTTCTCAGGAACGAGTTTTTGTGAAATGAGTAACACCTTGATTTGGTAGTGCTCTCACTCTCGCTCTCACTCTCCCTCTCGCCGCCTTTTAACATTTATCATATGCCTGGTGTCATGTCAGGACACAGACAGTCTGAGTTGAAGTGACAGCTCTGTCAATAATAAAACCTCATCTCTGCTGTCTTCAAAATCACTTTCTCTGGGTTCGAGTTGTACGTCGGTTAAATCTCAGCCTGTAGGAGTAGGCACTTTGAACTGTAGGAGGGTTTGAAACTTCACTCGGTCGTCAGTGTGGGCCAAAGAGCACTCACATTAAAAAGCCGCCGTAATTCTGGCCTGTTTGGAGCTGAGAGCTATTGATTTATGGGTGTGATATCTGCAGCGCTTGGCATCAGGCCTGGCTTTGTGTCTGGTTCCTTAAAATTTTCCCTCTGCCAAAGTTTATCCAGGGAGGTTATGCAATTTGAAAAGCGTGCGAGTCCGGGGTGTGGGTGTCTGTGCTGCCAGAAGAGCCACAGCATTACAATGTTCTTCACACTCCGTCCTGTCGGTTTTCTTCATTTTGAATGGCAGGTCTGAAAGAATTTGCAAGTCAATTTGTGATTTTAAAAAGTGATTCAGTGTATAATTAAGTGACCAGTGAGTCAAGAGGATGTTCGACATGCTCTTTCTCAACTGGATTTCTGCAGTAGGAATTTCTCAATCCAATGCATGAGAAATTTGTTTGCGCAGTAGGCATTGCAGAATGGCAAAGATATTTGTTTACACAATAGGTTTTGGTACTTTAAAATTGATTGAATTCCAATTGAATTTCTTTTTAAATAGAGTTTCATATAAGGTTGCACTATGTAACACACTTCTTTCTATGTCCGTGTCTTGCAGTGCTGCTGGAGGAGAAATCTTTAATCAGTGCGTGGCTGAGGACGACGACGAAGCCTTTACCGAGGACGACGTCATCCGGCTGGTTCGGCAGATTCTAACAGGAGTAGCTTTCCTTCATCGCAACAACATCGTTCACTTGGACCTGAAGGTGAGCAAACTGTGTGTGCATGTGCACATGTAAACGTCTACATAAACAAACTGACCCACATTCAGTCTTCATTCCAAGTGTACGTAAAGTATCCAGTTTCATAACACACAGAAGCTGAGATTTCGGATGGAGCAGCTGCAATTAGAGTTCAGGGTCTCGTAAACTTTTACCGTTCGCTTCCATGAAGTCATTACAGGAGCACATTCGAGCCAAACCAGACAGGTCATAGTCCATGACTTGGTTGGTTTGCTAGTTAGAGCTGTGTGTAGCAGATACTGATTTAAAAAGGTACACAGGATTTGTCTCATCAGATCTCAGAGAGGCTCCAGAGAGACGTTTCAGGCAGAGTTTAAAGAAAGGGTTGCGTACTGAAAGATTTATTAAGATGGTAAAAATCTTCCAGAGGAAAAAGTTGCACTTCATCCTTAAGTCATGCATCAGCTGTATTTAGTCGGAGCAGCCAGAACCGCAGGTCGCTGGTAAATAGACGAGAGAAAGTGCACGTTAAAATAGACAAGAAAGCAAGGCAGATTTACTAGATGGTGCAGATGTTGGAAAAATCCCTTTCATGAAGCCCTTTTTTCCCCTCAGGAAGTGTTTTAATTTGACATACCAGTCCATCATGTTTGCTGTTGAAATCGTTCCTTTTTCCAAATCCTTCCGTGCAGGCGCAGGAATTTAACTCGCTCGTCTTGGAAAATCTATCTGAAATAACAGCAATGTGCACAAGCGTGTGAGGATTAGTTCAAATCTGTGTGTGTGTGTGTGTGGACGTGTTAACACTAACGCCTCATGTCTGTGTTGTCTGTCCCAGCCTCAGAACATTCTGCTCACCAGCGCTCAGCCACTCGGGGACATCAGGATCGTAGATTTCGGTCTGTCTCGACAGGTGGACAACAAGTCTGAAGTGCGTGAGATCTTGGGAACTCCAGAGTATGTAGGTGAGTCAGTCGCTTTTTATCTGCTTCGGTTTTTATCTGCAGCGTTGAATGAAGGTCAGAAGGAAGTACAGGTCAGAACTGGAGTTTTGGATTGAAGTATAAAACCACACTGCTCTATTTAAAAGCATACGCGTGGGATAGGTTGGAAATTTAGGGTTCGATTCTCCTTGAGAAAAAGGCATCTTCAAAGCGGTACGAGATGATTAGTGATGAAAAAACTCCCTAATTTTTTGGTGCAGCTTGCAGTCTAGCTGTGACTTAGTGTTTCATTTCTAATAGCTCTCACTGGGTTTGAAAATAATTTAGAAAAAATAATGGGGTAAAAGAGGGATTTACTATCTATTACAGCCTCCTGACTCTTCTGAAGATTCAGGAAACAAAATCTTTGTCATTTCTTCCTTTCTGGATTTTCTGTGCTGAGATGCATGAGGCTGAAACTTGAGATCTCGACGCATATAAAGCAGTTGTGCTACTGGGCAATAACGCAAATTCCCACGTCAGGGTTCACCACACCTGACGTTTCACTTAGTAAATTTATTCCCACTGGAAAGCTTTTAACTTGAAACTGCTAGGTCCTAGCTTTAATATTTTACCGCTAATAATAGTACAACATTGAATAAAAGATGGATTTCTCCTTTTCACTCCCAGCTCCTGAGATTTTGAGCTACGAGCCAGTGTCCACAGCTACAGACATGTGGTGAGTAAGACATTGTGTGTGTGCGCGTTTATTGTTTTATGAGGTCAATTTGATAACTCGACTAGCGTGACAAGGCATTTCTATAAATATTACTTTATCGCTATCGCTGCTTATCATTAGAACAGTTTGTGTAATGAGTTTCCCACAGCTGCCAGGATACGTGACCATGTAAATGTTTAGCACCGATATGACCGAGTGTAACGCTACGTTTTATGCTGTGTAGGAGCATCGGCGTGTTGACGTACATGATGTTGACGGGCGACTCTCCTTTCCTGGGTGACGAGAAGCAGAAGACGTACCTGAACGTCTCCAAAGGCATCGTGGACTACTCAGAAGAAGTCTTCGAAGGCATCTCGCACCTCGCTGTGGAGTTCCTCAAATCGCTTCTCCACCTAGACCCCAGGTATGTCAGGAAGGAGCAGCCGATGTGCGTTTAAAGACTGCTGCTCATTTTCAAACACATTCGAATTAAAACTCGGGACTCTCCAATCTCAAGCTATAAATATAGCCAATTAAATAAATCTCGCTTCAAATGTAACAGCCAGCAAACGTAGAGGAGATGTCACATTCCCACGTTTGTCTGGTGCCCTTCTGACACTCAGCAGCGGCCTTTCTGGCTCTGTCGCAGCGACTAATGGCAGCCCAGATCTGTCACCATATCGGCTCCATGAGAAATGATGGCAGCCTTTGCCTCTGCACTCACTAAAACTTTACAGCCACAGATCATCAGCGATATGAGAGGAAAATGAGAGGCTAAATAAAAGCGATGTGGAAAAATTCCTCTGTGTGCGAGTAATCCCAAAGCGAAGGAAAAACCTGGGGAGAGGGAAAAACGATATGAGTATTAGGTTGTTGTCAAACGGCTGGAAAAAGCCTTAGGAAAAATGGACAATTTTAATAATATTATTAAATAATAATAATAATAATAATAATAATAATAATAAAAAAGAGACTATTTATATGGCTAAAAATGTAACAATCAGAAATAAAATCTAAAAATAAATCATTCTAAAATTGAAAAATTTAACCATAAAATAAAATGGTAATAGTTTGGTAAAGCAGGAAATTGTAGCTCTGAAAAATAGATTTAAATAAAAAAAAAAAAATTACAATTTACAGTAATGTCAAATGATACAATAAATGTAAAACTGAAGAGCTAGAAGAAGTAAAAAAAAAAAAAGCTCGTTTTCAACTTGCGATTTTAATTCTCCACCCGAGTCAACATGTATTAACAGAAACTGGAATTTCACCTCACAATTTAATTAAACTTACTGTCCAGCACTTTTTAATGATTTCATTTTTTTTTTTTTCTTTTTTCCTTTCCTTTTCCCTGTATCTAGCAATCGAGCCACAGCACAGGAGTGCCTGAGTCACCCCTGGTTAAACACAGACTCCAGCAGCCGCACTCTTATCACCATCACCTCCACAACCACCTCCACAGCCGACGAGCTGGAAACCAGCCAATCAGAATCTGAGCCAGAGAGCCCCGATTCCTCTCCCGAGCTTCCCGTCATCCAGTTGTATACCACATGCCCCGTACAAGGGGACCTAAAATCGGGCCGAGACACTTTCACTTTTACAGAGTCCTTCCCTACTCGCCCTGAAATGCAGCAGGAGCTGATCTGTTAGAGTGACCGCCATGGCGTCTAATCAGAGGGGAGCTCGGTTTGTCGGCGATGAGACATTGATGTGAGCTGGTTCGCTCTGGTTTTTGGCCCCGGTAGTGTGCCCATTGGTGTGTGTGTGTGTGTGAGATTTTAGGTATGCACTTGTGACTAGTAAGAAGTGCTATTTAATAATCTTACAGAAGCCTATGATAACTGCAATTTTTTTTGGTTAATTAAACTCTTTATCATCAGTTAAACTGTTAATTTTTTATAAACTGTTAATTATAATCAAATAAAAAGTAGGTTTCTTACCACTCGCGCACGCACACGCACACACACACACACACACATCAGTGTAAATAGAAGCTTCTGTGGTTACTGAGTGTTAGTCTGCTGGTCGGTGTTGAATCATGGGTAATCCTTACCCGGAGAGCTGAACTCTCAACACCAAGGAACCCTCTTGAGCTCGAAGACGATGGATGGGCGTTCGACGTACCGAGGTGCAAGCTCTGAGACCATCCTCACCTTCGGATCGTCGATCAGATCTTCCTCTTAGGACGCTTCAAACTTGGGAATAGTAGCTTCTCTCTTTTTTTAGCACTTTTGGAAAGAAAAAAAACTGAAATGGCAGATGTGCCAAAGACTCTGATTCAGATAAGCACAGTTTAGAGTTTTGCGTTAATGTCCACACATGTACGTGTCCACGCCATCACTGTAACCTCTGTGTACATCACGGTCTCCACCACCTGCCACACCCACTTTTTCCGTTCCATTGATTTAAGAACGTTTTGCTGCGGTTGCACAAGTTTTATGTATAGACCTTTTTGTTTTCCTCTTTTCTTTCTGTCTATTTAAATTTTTCATGCTTTTCAAAGACAAAAATCGGCATTTTCACAAGATGCGGTTACATCGTCTTAACCTGTAAAATGTCTGTATTTCTGGGTGGGGAAGCGTTTTGGTTCGATTTGGTTTAAGCGACCCTACACTCATTGGCTGATTTCAGAAAACGTCTGGGGTATGTGGGAGACGAATCCATTATGTTTGTTTTAAGAGAATATTGTATAAAGTATTTTTCTATTTTTCATTGTATTTGAAGATATTGAATATGTAAGAAAATATAAAGATTGTCTTAATTTAGAATTTTATGTTTCCTATATGCTTGTGGCAAGTTTGCACTTGTGTCCACTGGACCATCTCTTGATGAGTTCGATGTTATTGGCATTGCTGGCAAAGTATTGAAGAATAATAAATGTGCATTTTTTTGTATTAAAATTCTTTGTTTTTGTCTGGTTTCTATCTGTATTGTAGAACCAATCAGAATTTTACGTTCCTTTTAATACTTTCATGCTGGTGTAGTTTAAGCCACGCCCACATCAGATCTGAATTTGACTCCATTTTGTGTCTTTACACTGCAAGCAGGCACACAAGCTATATATTTCCATTGAATTTTAAATTGATGCACTTTAGTAATGCAATTTTACAGAAATAAAGACATAAATCCTTAAAGAGTGAGCTAGAGATGACCGTGCCTAGGGGAAAAACTCCCGAGAAGACCTCAAGAGAAACCCATCCTCTTCCATCAGGTGACATTGGATAGCAAGAATCTGAACCGGTACCATCTATAGTGAAAAGCATGAGTGTGAAATGCATTGAACGTACACTATATGGCCAGAAGTATATGGACACCCGATGCTCACATTTGTGTCCAGATTTAATCCCTTTACTGTTCTAATAAGAAGAAGCAGCCTTTATTATCACTACAGTGGAATTCTTTTCTTCGCTGAGGAAGCTAGGGTCAGAGCGCAGGGGCAGCTATGATACAGCACCCCTGAAACAGAGAGGGTTAAGGCCCCAGCTCAATCGCCCAAGTGGCAGCTTGGCAGCCTGACCTTCCAAACAATAACATTTTGAGCTACCACTGCCCCAGAATAAGCACCACTCCTCTCTTCTGTGAAGGCTTTCCACTAGATGTTGGAGTAAGGATTTGGGATGATTTAGCTATAAAAGCAGTAGTAAGAAATGGCTGGATGTTGGGTGTGGAGGTCTGGTGTTCAGTCGGTGTTCCAGTTCATCCCAAAGGTGTTCAGTGGGGTTGAGTCAGAATCAGGGCTCTGTGCAGGGTACTCAAGTTCTTAAATGCCAACCTTCACACATCATGGAGCTTTATGCATAGGTGCATTGTCATGCTGGAACAGGGTTTGAGCCTCTTAGTTCCAGTGAAGGGAAATCTTAACACTACAGCACACAAAGACATTCAGTGTGATGGTCGGGTGTCCACATACTTTTGGCTGTAGAGTGTTTATAGGTTGTTGTTGTTTTTTTTTGTTTTTTTGGGGTTTTTTTTTTTTTAGAAGTACTGCATATCCCTAGGGCACCCAAAATGAGTCTTTATCTCGTTAACAAATAACCGATTAATCTGGAAAACTATCTGCAGCCTGATTAGCCAAAGAGAACCAGAACAGCAACAGGAAATTCCAGCCTGTAAGAACACAAATAGTTACAGCGCTGACATGATCTGCCCTCGTCTGTTTATTCGCTCTCTCATGGAGGCTTCACGCACTCTTAAATACAAAGTCAAACAATAGTGAAACCTTCAATCCATTCCTGCTTTAATGCTCTTTTCCTGCAAACTTCGGCTCTTCTCCAACACCCAAAAACACGAGGGTCTCAGGAGTTTCCGTTTCCCCGAAGAAAAGAAGGAACGTCCTGCTGTTTTGCAGTCTGGAATGTGAAAGTTGTGATGCTCTCTCTCTCTCTCTCTCTCTCTCTCTCGCTTCCACATTCACGCTCTATTTAAATGTCCATGCTTTCAAGAACTGAAAATAACACTGGACATGGCTTAAGACTAGAACATACTTTTCTTGCTTTTTTTCTTTGGTGGATATTTCTGATTTGCGCCGTCATGGAAAATTTGTGATTAATTATACACGCTGCTGGTCCTTGCGTTTGAGAGTCTGAAAAAAAAAAAAATCAAGTAGAAATCCAGTGGGTTTTCTTTCAAAGTGCTCCTAATTAAGCATCTTAAGAAAGCCAGAACCTTTAACCAAAGTGTTATTTTATGTAAATTAAGTGGTTTTAACTTCAGGACAAAATGCTCTGGAAATGCACTGAAATTCATTTTATAAGAGGAATAAAAGCTCAAATTATTATTACTGCTATGTAGATAAAGTCAAAACATTTGACTACTCTCTTAGATAGTTAGCTAACTAGCAAGCCTACTTGACTAGCCTAAACACTAACTCGGAACACATTTCACAGGTTAATGCTGGTTATCGGACCCTGTCTCTCTAGACCAATCATGTTTGTTTTGCCAAATCTTTCCAAAAAAAGTTTATAGAAACATCCCTGAAATACTTGATCCAAATAATTAACATGTAGTCTTCAGTGGAGTCCAAAGTCCAATGTTTTTGCTCGCTTCATCTCTACCTAAAGCGGGTGATGCGGCGGCACTTTAGTCGTTATCTATATTATTTCTGAATCATTTTTGTACACTTTGGTCAAGCTTCGAATTTCATGCTAATACAGTCACCGATTCAATCGCTAACATTGCACTGATGAGGCTTTAATTTCAACATCTCCACTAGTTCATTCGTTCGTTGTCTACTGCTTATCCGATCTATTCTCGGGTCACAGGGATCTCAGGCGTCATTGGGCATCAAGGCAGGATACACCCTGGACGGAGTGCCAACCCATCGCAGGGCGCACACACACACACACTACGGACAATTTAGAGATGCCAATCAACCTACAATGCATGTCTTTGGACTGGGGGAGGAAACCGGAGTACCCGGAGTTAATCCCCGAGGCACGGGGAGAACATGCAAACTCCACACACACGGCGGAGGCAGGAATCGAACCCCTGTCCCTGGAGGTGTGAGGCAAACGTGCTAACCACTAAGCCACCGTGCATCCCAGTATCCCAGTATCCCAGTATCCCAGGAAAAGTGTATCCCAGGAAAAGTGGCAAAAGTAGCTCTTGCTCTTTTGTTTTTATATGAACAAACTGTTAAAGGCGTCACAAATACTTCACCATTCACACATTTAATGTGTATCGAGGTGGAGTTTTACTTTTCTCTTTATGATTTTATTCCAAAAGGAAAGGCAGTTTTATCCAACTGGGATTGTTTTTTTCTTTAATTGGAGCGATGGCACTCGCTCAAATCCAGCTCTGACCTGCAGAATTTCCGTTACACATACTTTCCTTGTTATCCTTCAACATCCAGAACCGTTTTTTTTCACCCAAAACTGACAAAAATGTAATGATTTATGCTCCATACGTGTTAACCTTATACAAGCGCACAAGACACGCATGTGTTTTCAGCAACCCTCTGCTGTTTGATCTGTCTTTCCAAAGCCTTTCTCAAGCCTGAGTGTTTTTATGTGGTCTGAAAATGTGAGCACAGTGGAACCACATGGTGTTTAAAAGTACACTATAGGTGTTATTTTGCAGCGGTGATATAAGACCCCAACCCCCCTTAGAGCCACAATAATATGGAACCTTCCAAGAAAAAAGGAATTTGGGATTCAAAACATCCTGAAATAGAGAGGAATCCCAGGAGGTCGGTAAGATCAGGAGAACATTGCGCAAGCAAAAGACAACAACATGAAAGTGGAGACTTGTGTAGGGTGGAATTACGCTAAATGATTGTGTTTGGGTGCAAGAGAATGTGTCTCCACCGAATAAGAAACTAAAATTAGAAGCATGCTTTTTCAATCAGTATAAACAAATAAATGATCTGGGAAAAAAAGAGTTAAAGAAATTCGATTTCTTATCCCTGAAGTATAAGAGTGAAAGGATATATAAGCTTTATATGGCCAGAAGTATATAGACACCTGATCATTACATCCACATCCAAAACCATAGCCATTAACATGGACTTCCACTCTTCTGGGAAGGCTTTCCACTAGATTCTGGAGTGTGGCTGTTGGGATTTGTGCTCATTCACCCACCAGAGCATCAGTGAGATCAGGTCTAGTATGTGGTCAGAGCTCCAGTTCATCACAAAAGTATCCAATTGGGTTGAAGTCAGGGTTCTGTGCAGGACACTTCATTCTTCCAAGACATTCTAGACAATTGTGTGCTTCTAATAGTTTGCTAAAGAACCACACGTTGGGTGTGTTGATCAAGCGTCCACATACTTTTGCCCATATAGTATATCTTTATAAGGAAATCCAAATCAGGGACTAGAAATACGGGCTCCCCAACATGGATAAACAAAGAAAGAACGTTTAAGGGTTGGACAAAGACCTGATATTAGGGTGTGAAGCTAGTTAGCTGGTGTCTAGACTTTAAGTGTTTGTCCACAACGGCCAGCGAATGCCGAGCAGCACCTTGTTCCCAAGTTGGAGGCCATATTCGAGGTGTTTGAGGAGAAATAACATAAAAATTTGAAATCAATTTCTTTCAAAAGCCTGTAATTCCAAAAAAGCTACAAAAACACCACATAGTGTTACAAAAACACCACAAACCATATTTGGGATACAATCTCCGGCGCAGAAGTTATGCATAAACTTGTCCCCAATGTTCTACAAAGCATAACTGATAAAAAGAGTTCCATGGAAAGCCATGGGCATGCAATAATGTTTTCACGAAGATCAAATGTATCTCGGATAATACCGATTCGGTCAAAGTGTCCAGGATTTCTCTGAGTGAACTAGGATTGACTGTAAACAGACAAAACCTACGGTACACCACATCACTCGGCGGCCATCCCTAAGCCACATGATCCCAGTCTCTCTTGTGTTGTGTTTTTTTCCCCCACCTCCCACCTTAATGAGCCGATAATAAGGAGCAGGGCCGTGAAGGAATGTCCTGCTTATGCAACACGTCAGATCGACTTCTGAGAAAAGTGACAGAATGACTAAAAGGTCAAGACAGGAAGCAGTGAGAAAAGTGGGAGTCAAGCTGAGAGACAGATGGAGAGGAAGTAAAGTAAAGAGGAGAAAAGAAAAAGCATGAGAGGGTGGAATGAAAACCAGAACAAACGAACGAGAGAGAAAGAACGAGATGAGACGGAACATCTAAGCAAGCCATGGCTGATCGCATGCCGCCGGAGTTGGAACCATATGAAATATTCATGGTATGGAAAGGTTGTTTGCAACATAACATTTTCCAAAGAGGGCAGCTTTATATGATAAGAAATACTAAGGAATGAAACATGACAGGGCATGCTGGTGTGGAAAAACAATCAACACTGGAGTGGACTGACAATACAACTCGAAGTGATCAGAGTTACTGTTGTACCATGAGTGTTGAGAATTATGCATTTAGCAACATGTGATGCTTTTTATCTGTTTATAACTACAATTATGTAGCTTTGTGGTGGAACGCTCCATGATGGATAAGTCCTAGTCCACTAGGATACCCAGGTCAATGTTTCTCATTTTAATGTTTATCGTTTCACTGATTACTCAGGAATGCTGATTAGTTGGATCAGTTGGTCCGATTACGGAACATAACAAAATCTGCAGAGCAGTTGTTCACCAGACCAGGACCAGGGTTGAGAACAAGTGCTTTGGGCGAATAGAACCGTAATGTGAACCTTCCTATTTCTGAGAACCACACAAGCTTTTCATGAGAAGGATCCCATCCATCCATCCATTTTCTGTACCACTTATCCTACACGGGGTTGGGGGGAACCAGGAACTGATCCCAAGGAACATGGGGGACATGGCAGGGGACACCCTGGACAACACATGACTTTGGACTTGGGGAGGAAACCATTGTACCAGAACAAAACCATGTAGTACAAGGGGAACGTGCTAACTCCAGGATCCCATCCATCCATTATCTGTACCACTTATCCTAGACAGGGTTGTGGGGCACCTTGAACCTATTCCAAGGGACTTGGAGAACATGGCAGGGGACACCCTGGACAAGACATGTCTTTGGACGGGGGAGAGGAACCATTGTACCTGGAGGAAACCCCCATAGTACAAGGGGAACATGCTAACTCCAGGAACCCATCCATCCATTCATCCATCCATTATCTGTACCACTTATCCTACACAGGCTTGTGGGGAACAAGGAACTGATCCCAAGGGACATGGGGGACATGGCAGGGGACACCCTAGACAACACATGTCTTTGTCTGGGGGAGGAAACCATTGTACCTGAAGGAAACCAGTACAATGTGTAGTACAAGGAGAACATGCTAACTCCAGGCACACAGGGCAGAGACAGGACTCGAACCCCCAACACTGATATGAGATATGAGGCAAACATGTTAAGCACTAACTCACCACACCCCCAGGCTGCATTTTCAATCCTCACCAACACTGAGCAATAAAGTTTTTATGTGACTATTTTAAAACGTTATTACCGAGCACGTGGCCTCAAAACAATCAAAACAATACCATTAATTCATTTTTGGTAACTGCTTTATCCTACTCAGCATAAAATGAGCTGTCCCACGATATGAGCTTTAAATTTCATCAGTTTTATAAGTTTCCTGAACTGCAGAAGTGAGATCCATTCTACAGCATATAGACAAAAAACAGCGGCTATTGGGTATCTTTGAAATGATTACAGGGTTAGCTACATTTTTAACCATTATAACCTTCACATTTAGATCTAAAATGATTGTCCCTAAGAAAGTAGGTATTACAGAGGAGGACATTGCTAGTACTGTTATGTCTAAATGACATCAGAGAAAACTTTAAGGCATCTGAGGAAGTTTGGAATGTCCAAAAAGGTGAAGGGATTTGCACAGAGCCATTATTGCAAGAGGACTTTCCCATGTTTGGTAGCTCAAGAGCGCACAAAAGGAAACAAGTTTTACACATTACAGATTGGGTGACTGGTATGGAAAGAAAACCAACTCCTCACAGACTTCTCACATCCTGCAGGAGAATAATGAGTCTGAAATGCTGCACATCCCGGCTATTAAACAACACCTCTGCGTGACTTATGAGTCAGCTAATGGTGACCCGCTGATACAAATCTACCCGGGGATATCAGCGTAAAGTCCCAAAACTATCTCAAGCGGCTTGTTTCAATTCAGAAGAGCGATGGGTTTTATGTGTTATGTTTTGTCATATTTTACAGTGTTGGCATCAAACCTTTTATTTGTTCTGTAATGTGCTTTATGTGTTATTTATTGTATTATATTGTTTGTGCAACATCATATTGTGTCAACATGACATATCAGTGTGGACATTTTACATTATAGTGTGGGTATTTTAGTCTATGGTGTAGATATATTACTTTACAGTTTAAGCATCTTAAAAATTTACTTTACAGTGTAAACATCTTACTTTACAGTGTGAATATCTTACTTTCCAATTTAGACATCACTTTACAGTATGGACATTTTACTTTACACGTGAACATCTTACTTTACGTGTGAACATCTTACTTTACAGTATGGACACTTTACATGTGAACATTTTACTTTACAGTATAGACATTTTACTTTACATGTGAACATCTTACTTTACATGTGAACATTTTACTTTACAGTATGGACACTTTACAGTATGGACATTTTACTTTACAGTATGGACACTTTACATGTGAACATTTTACTTTACAGTATGGACATTTTACTTTACATGTGAACATTTTACTTTACAGTATGGACATTTTACTTTACAGTGTGAACATTTTACTTTACAGTATAGACATTTTACTTTACATGTGAACATCTTACTTTACAGTGTGAATATCTTACTTTACAATTTAGACATCACTTTACAGTATGGACATTTTACTTTACATGTGAACATCTTACTTTACATGTGAACATTTTACTTTACAGTATGGACACTTTACATGTGAACATTTTACTTTACAGTATAGACATTTTACTTTACATGTGAACATTTTACTTTACAGTATAGACATTTTACTTTACATGTGAACATTTTACTTTACAGTATGGACATTTTATTTTACAGTGTGAACATTTTACTTTACAGTATGGACATATTACTTTACATGTGAACATTTTACTTTACAGTATAGACATTTTACTTTACATGTGAACATTTTACTTTACAGTATGGACATTTTACTTTACAGTGTGAACATTTTACTTTACAGTATGGGCATATTACTTTACATGTGAACATTTTACTTTACAGTATGGACATTTTACTTTACAGTGTGAACATTTTACTTTACAGTATGGACATATTACTTTACATGTGAACATTTTACTTTACAGTATGGACATATTACTTTACATGTGAACATTTTACTTTACAGTATGGACATATTACTTTACATGTGAACATTTTACTTTACAGTATAGACATTTTACTTTACATGTGAACATTTTACTTTACAGTATGGACATATTACTTTACAATGTGAACATATTACCTTACAGTGTGGGCATTTTACTTTACAGTGTAGATATCTTACATTATAGTGTGGATATTTTACCTTACAGTGTGGACATCTCACATTACAGTGTGGTCATTTTACTTTACAGTGTGGACATATTACGTTACAGTGTGGACATATTACGTTACAGTGTGGTCATTTTACTTTACAGTGTGGACATATTACGTTACAGTGTGGACATATTACATTACAGTGTGGTCATTTTACTTTACAGTGTGGTCATTTTACTTACAGTGTGGACATATTACGTTACAGTGTGGACATATTACATTACAGTGTGGTCATTTTACTTTACAGTGTGGTCATTTTACTTTACAGTGTGGACATCTCACATTACAGTGTGGTCATTGTCATGTCTCTCTGTTTGCTTGTTCTGACTGTAAATAATAGGTAACTCAATAACTTTTTGCACTTCTGTACCAAATCTCTCAGCCAAGTTCACAAGTACTAGACAAACACTAGAGAAAAGAGCAGAGAAGTGCACCAAAATAGGTCAATGAGTGTGTCAGGCCATAATGTGTTCCTCATGTGGCTGAAGTACATTCTTTACCCCTCCAAAACATACACATTTCCTTGCTGTGTGTATGAGAGAGAGAGAGAGAGAGAGAGAGAGAGAGAGACAGAGCTTTCCTTGGGGCATGACTGCATTTTTCTGAATAATACACAAATGCTTTTGGTTGCACATAGCTATTTTCTTCTGTGGCGAGAAACAAAGGTTTAAGTGGGTAAAATAAACACAGAGAGAGAGAGAGAGAGAGAGAGAGAGAGAGAGAGAGAGAGAGAGAGAGAGAGAGAAACAAAGAAAAGACTGAAAAAACTATCTTTTCTTACAAATGTTCTTTTTCTGGTTTAAAATTATAGCTGTTATTTTTATAAATGAATATTGAGAAGTTGACAGAGCACTGGAATCTGTGCAGTAGTTCATTCCGTGTGTGTGTGTGTGTGTGTGTGTGTGTGTGTGTGTGTGTGTGTGTGTGTGAGAGAGTGCAATTTTATGTCTGCTCGTCTGTGCCAGTGCCCCAGTGCCACTATCAGGGTGGGGTCGAGATAGTAATAACCATAAAAGCACTCAGTCCTTGTCCAGCTAATGATTTGTCAGCATTTAGGAATGAAACATCACCTCATTTTTTTTTCATCCCTGTCTGACTTTCTTTGTCTCCTAGACGACTCTAAAGATATCTGACCTATCAGACCTGACCTTATTTTATATATTTAACTACCTTAAATATGTTACAATCAGCTAAACCATTAACAAATGTAGAACACTGAAAGAGCGTGAGTGATAATGACTTTATCACTTCATCGGGAAAAGTGTATAGTGCAAAACTACAGCACCAAAAAAAAGCCTCATTGAAACTGCTAATCAGATGTCAGACACATAGCTCTTCATAATCCTATTAGGTTTAGGGTTACACCTTAGGGTTTCTCTACAGTTTTCTACACTCACATGATTCACTTACTAGAGTTTTTCCCGGATTACACCTACCAATCCCGTGCCTAGCCCGGTGCTGAGTGACCGGTATGGTATGGTACGGTTATCAGTCGAGACACGTTCAACTTCACACATTAGGGCTTGGCGTGTTTAGACATCCTCAGAACTGTCTAGTCTATACTTGCAGCGATGTCAATGGGATCATCAGACAGACACACAAGTGAAATAATTAGGAGCGGTGATTGTGTACAGAACACAAACATCCCAAACAATGGCTCATCTCCATCATCTCTCCTCGTCACTGTTACTGCCCCACAGTGCCACACTGAATCAGATCTATTACGCAGTCTAAAGCACATTTGGTTGTTTGTCACAAAGCAGCTTTATGGAAATCTGGGTGTAGATCCTTAATGAGCAAGCTAGAGGCAACCGGTGGGCAAGTTGGGGAAGAAAACCTTGAGAGAAACCAGATTTCTTCTGGGTGAAACCCCATAGTGAGAATATAAATCATTACAGGATCCTAGTGTCATGCAAGGATGTTGATTATAACCATAATGTGATCCAGAGTCATGGAATGTGAGCAGGATGAAACTCCAGAAAACATGTTTTATTGAGTCACAGATTCAATTCAATTTTATTTGTATAGCCCTTTTAACAATGTCTCAAAGCAGCTTCACAGAAATATAAAAAAAAAAAATCAGAATTAAAAATGAAGATTAAAACTACATTTAAAGTGTGCAACAAAACTTAGTGTGCGTTTTGGGGATGTTAAAATGTACTGCGCACACAGTGTTAGGGCTCTGAGTGGAAAATCAACCTCAAACAGAAAGTGTAATAGAAAGTAGGTTTCTTGTCTTTACCTTTAATCGTATCTTTGTTTCGTTCCTTATCATGAATACAAGGAAAAGCCTCCAGTAAACCATCTGTCAGTGAGCATGTGGGCTCTACAATGAAGATTGCAACGATAATGTAGATGATATGTTGCACAACCAAAAGAGGTAAACATCTAGAAGCTTCTATATACCGGTGTCCAGGGAACGGACTTAACATTACGTGTATAAAAAACAAAAAACCTATCAATACATTAGCTTTCAAATCTTTTCAAATAGTCTGTGTTTATAAAGTGAAGTCTTTGTAAAGTGAAGTCTCTGAACTAACTCGTTAGGACTTTTAACCATTGGTGTGCTCAAACCCTGAGCTATTCATGCTAGCATGACGATGTTCCTTTGTAAAATATAACATGGAGCACAATGCTACAGCATCCCGTTCGCTTAAATCTAACTCTCGGAAAGCAGAGAACTCCTAGGTTCCATCAGGAAAGCTAGAAGAAAAAAATTTTCAAACACAGCACATTAAAATATCAAGACAATCACCCGTGTTTCTCTCTTTTTTTCCACGGAACAAACTTTTTATCGTTTCGATCAGTCATCCTTCTCAGTGTGTGTGGGTGTGTGGGTGGGTGAAAATATTTTCTCTGCTTTCTGAAATAGCTTGCGTCATTCGCCATATTCTTGTCACTGTTACATTCTATTATTGAAAAATGAGGCTAACTTGAGTGAGGTCGCAGGCGCAGACTAAACTTCTCCTTCACTGGTACTAAATCACTAGCAGGGTCGGATCAGTGGAATTCCAAGCCTCTCAGTCAGGAATGTGTGTAAGGAAACAATACATTTTCTCAGGCCTTCTCTCTCTCTCTCTCTCTCTCTCTCTCTCTCTCTCTCTCTCTCTCTCTCTCTCTCTCTCTCTCTCTCTCTCTCTCTCTCTCTCTCTCTCTCTCTCTCTCTCTCTCTCTGCCTGCCTCTTAGTCAAGCTAAATGGCTTTAGTACAACCGGAATGCGATAAACCAGACAAAAAATGGAAATGGTTTGGTGAAGGGTTTATTTCCAGTGGTGCACTGAGAGCAAGAAATCTGTGTGAGGAAAATCATCAGTTATTTTAAATATCAGCGACGGTATTTATCCTAAGTGTACTGTATGTATCGCCAAAAAATGTACCAAAAGAAAAATTCTCAAATTTGATTGGACAAAAGGTGATTGTTTTTCTATTCCAGGAAGTCACTGCAGTTGCAGGTGAAATCACGCCTTCGATTAATCTGCACAATGAATAATTTATCGTTTCTATAGAGTGTGGCTGATGATCAACATAAGCTAATACCACTGCTACACAGACACAGTGAAATTTTTTATTGAAAATGAAATGAAGAAAAACTTCGAAACGTCGATGCGGTGAAGTTTTTATTTTTTAAATTTATTTATTTATTTTTAGTGAGACGTTTATAGAATATTTATGGAAGGAGTCTCCAGTATCAGCACTCCATTTTCTCCATTGGAAAACGATGGAATTTTTGTGTTATTTTAGTGTTTATTTTATGTCTTCTTAGCTAAAATCTCAAGATCTGTTAACTATAAATGAATGAAAACCAGCATGTTTATTTCTTTATTAAATTAAAGCTTGTAACATTTGGCAAACTGCTACGAGTAGAAGAAAAATAACACACTTCAAGAGTTGCTGAAAATAAATAATCGACTATGGGGTGATATCAGGAACTAACAAGAATTTTGTTCCTTATTTATTTATGACTGTCTTTGTCTATATTTCCACCACCGAACCCTTTCATAACCTATAGATCATCTTAGTGTAATTATTTGACCTTGCTTCATCATCAGATCTGGAGACTGAGAGACTCATGATGAATCTATTTCGAAACGATTTCTCAGGATTATTTAGCTTTGATTACGTTTGTTGTTTTGTATTCGCATGTTTCATTTTTGGAAGCCATTTTGCAATTTTTTTTTTAGCTCATCTAAAAATTTCAGAGTGATAAAGAATGCAGCTGTTTGATATGATCTAATGGTTTACAGGAATATCCACAGCCCTACACGTGAACAGTGTTAGCGTAGAGG
>JAUCMX010000016.1:6388122-6493122 GCA_033459395.1 Hemibagrus guttatus | reverse complement strand
TAACTACCAACCTTTCCTTAGTTAGTTAGAATGAAATATACAGAACAGAGAGTAGCCCAGGACCAGGGCTGTGAACCATCAATTTCTAGATCTCTATGGTTAACACTAATATTATTCCCTGTTTTTGGGTAACCATTTCCTCATTTGGCATGCACTTTCATCCACAGCAATTTACAAATCATCGGAATGCAATCGTTTTCTATTGTAGATGAGGAAAAGATGAGAAGTGTTAACAGCCTTGCGCAAGGCTTTCTGACAGTTCTGAACTCCTAACCTTCCAGTTACTAGCATGGATCCCCTAACCGCTGCCCGCTAAACCAAAATAAATTTTTCTAAGTGTCTCTAAGGGCCCATGTGGTTGTAATGTGTACGGCTGCACGATGTGTTCTGTTCCTACCACTGTGAGTCACCAGATTAGCATGAATGCATAACTGACTGATCAGCTATCGTTTTTATCACATGCTAGTCACTGTGTATGGGATTGTATGTGCTGTTCAGTTTCTCAGAGCTTGGGTATGATTGCAGATGACTTCTTCAGGGTCATGTGCTATAAAAGGAACAAAACACACATGACTTTATACAGTATATATACAGTATGTCTCCTCACATCAAGATTTTTTTTGTTTGTTTATTTTAGCGGTGGAATTTATGTAGCACTTCTGCTATACAAGTACACTAACATAAACCGTCTAACCAATCACAACCATCTATTCGACAGCAGCATACATTCCTTTAATCCTTCATTCAATCGTTCTCTTAATTGTGGCTTTTGTGTTTACATGAGTGTGTGTGTGTGTGTGCATGTGTGCGTGCGTGAGGAGTGTTGAACGTCCCACCATGAGATTAGGTCAAATTTCTTGGAAACTGACTGAAAAAAAAATGTCCAGGTGCAAACTCAGGTAGGTTCACATCAACAACATGAGAACATTAACACCTCCGCTCCCACACACACCCACATACACACATAACCGCAATCATCTCCTGTGGCATTCCAACAAACTTCGACGGGATTTTTCAAGAATCCAGAGTGCTGTAAATCAGCCAAATACCTCTTGTGACAGTTTAGAATTTAGTCCCTTTAGCAAACATTATTTACTGCTGTAGATAACAATAATGATCGACTTCAGCATTAATAATAATAATAATAATAATAATTGCTGTATAATATTCAACAAATATTTTAACATTGGTAAGTTGTGTTCTTTTATACCAGATTTATAAGTGAAGTTTAATGCTGGATGCCGATATTTACTCCAAGTTCCTGAGTTATATCAGGGTCCAAGCCATCTTATTATTATTATTATTATTATTATTATTATTATTATTATTATTATTGTTATTATTATTGTTATTATTATTGTTACTCACACCCCAGGAGTCTATGACAGCACAAATTCACAGCATTTAAATAATAGTCTCCAGACTGATTCCTAATACTCCCCCAATTTATTTTTTTTTGCTGATTATTGTGCCTGATATGCTGATAAACCATCTACAACCAACAGGCCAAAGTTTTGCACACATTTCTGTGTGTATTAATATTAAGAAGCTAACAATGTTAGTATGCTACCTACATATTTCCAGCCATCCTCTACACCACCTTTACCCAGAGCGACTTACATTTTAGCTCTTTTTTAATACAAGTGAGCAATTGAGAGTTAAGGGCCTTGCTCTGGGACCCAGCAATGGCAACAGAGTGGACCTGGGATTTGAACTCACCAATCCTTCCAATCAGTAGACCACAGACCACTTCCATCCTTTTTATCTAGCTAGGTCATGGGCAACCTGGAGCTTATTCTATCCTATTCTATGTATTTTGCGTATCTGTCCTGTAGTGCTTTGTCTTTTTGTCTTGCACTGTTTGCACTAGGTTGCACAAGATGCACTTTATGTAGCTAGGACAACTTACTTGTACTCCTTATCTCTGTGTTGTTGTATGTAGCACCATGGTCTTGGAGGAAGGTTGTTTCATTTCACTGTGTACTGCGTCAGCTATATATGGTTAAAATGACAATAAAAGCTTCTTGACTTGACCCAGGACACACATCCACAAGCTACAGACAATTTTAGAGATGCCAGTCAGCCTTTGGACCAGATTACCCAGAGGAAACTCCTGAGGCATGGGGAGAACATGGCGGAGGCCAGAATCAAACCCTGGAGGTGTGAGGCAAAGGTGCCATCCATCAAGCCACCTTCCCCCCCTACATATTTAAAAAAAAAAAAAAAAGCAATACAAACTGGCTATATCCTAATGTTGCTTTCTAAAGGCATATTAACCTATCTATTTTTCATGAGAGAAAACAGCTGCAGATAACACAGAAAGATATTTAACATGATTACACCGCAATTCATAATTCATTTACATAACAGCGATTATGGAAAAAAAAACACAATGAGGGAAAGACCGCAGACTCAAGTCGATTTATTTAACCCCCCAATACTCACCACTTCAATTGTTTCAATTCATTTGTGTCGCCACCCACATTCCCTGCTCATGTTTCTCTTTCTCTTTATATAAGCCTGTTAATCGAGATCATTGTTTGCCAGCATATTTGTAAAGAATGAAGTCACACCAGTGGGGTGAGGCTGGAAAAAACAAATGAAGGTACACAGCCGTTATGCAAACTTGTTATGAGCCTTCTAGCAGTTGACTAGCAGGAATGTACCTAAAGCACGTGTACCTGCAGGGGTCTGTGTGTGTGTATTGCTATGTGTGTGTGTGTGAGAGAGATATGACAAAATGAGCCTAGCATCTTGTCAGAAATGAAAATTTATGAAAATAATATTTGATTTCCACTTGCTGATTAATATCAAGGATACCTTAATAATAATATAATACCTGTCCTCAAGAGCAGCTGCTCATAAAGAACTGTCCCTAAATAACTCTTTCGGTTGGATGCCGTTCAAATCCATAGCACCACAGGAAGTCTTCAGGACTAACCCAAATTCAGAGGTGAATTACAATGAGTTGCAAGTTTTGTAGTTACTACATCAGCCACCAGTGTAGCCTTTTTCAGAGAATTCGACAGAAATCAGAACGATATTTTTAAGCATAACTGGACAAGAGCTCCCACTTAAACCATGTAATAAAAGATCTAAATAAAACAACAACATGATAAATACATAAGGAAATGAAAAAGACCTCAGATTAACAAGAAAAGTTTGTACACCATCATGATTTCTGGACGAGAAGTTTAGGTATATTCACTTATTTTACAGTTTATTTTCAAAAGTCATTCATCTCATGCTCATTGAAATGACTTCTTCTTCTTTCGGCTTTTCCCTTCAGGGGTCGCCACAGCGAATCATCTCTCTCTACCTATCCCTATCTTCTGCATCCTCAACACTTGCACCCACTAGCTTCATATCCTCATTTATTACATCCATATACCTCCTCTATGGCCTTCCTCTTTGCCTCCTGCCTGGCAGCTCCATGTCCAACATTCTCCTACCAATATACTCACTCTCCCTCCTCTGAACATGTCCAAACCATCTTAATCTGGACTCCATAACTTTGTCCCCCAAACGTCCAACATGAGCTGTCCCTCTGATGTACTCGTTCCTAATCCTGTCCAATCTTGTCACTCCCAAAGAGAACCTCAGCATCTTCAGCTCTGCTACCTCTAGCTCTGACTCCTGTCTCTTCCTCAGTGACACTGTCTCTAAACCATACAGCATGGCCGGTCTCACCACTGTCCTGTACACCTTCCCCTTGATTCTCGCTGATATTTTCTGATCACACAGAACTCCCGACACCTTTCTCCACCCATTCCAAACTGCCTGCACTCGCTTCTTTACCTCTTTCCCACACTCTCCATTACTCTGGACTGTTGACCCCAAGTACTTAAACTCCTGTACCTTCTTCACCTCTTCACCCTGTAACCTTACTGTTCCACTTCCCTCCCTTTCATTCACACACATGTACTCAGTCTTACTACGACTGACTTTCATTCCTCTTCTCTCCAGCGCAAACCTCCACCTCTCCAGGTTTTCCTCCATCTGCTCCCTGCTCTCACTACAGATCACAATGTCATCTGCAAACATCATTGTCCAAGGAGACTCCTGTCTGACCTCCTCTGACAACTGGTCCATCACTATAGCAAACAGAAAGGGGCTCAGAGCCGATTCCTGATGCAGTCACTTTGAACTCCTCTCTCTGACCTCCAGCACACCTCACCACTGTCCTGCTCCTCTCATACATGTCCTGCACCACTCTGACATACTTCTCTGCTACCCCTGACTTCCTCATACAGTACCACAGCTCTTCTCTTGGCACCCTGTCATACACTTTCTCCAAGTCTACACACAGTGCAACTCCCTCTGACCATCCCTATACTTCTCCATCAAAATTCTCAGAGCAAAAATTGCGTCTGTTGTGCTCTTTCTGGGCATGAAGCCATACTGCTGCTCACAAATGTCCACTACCTTCCTTTACCTAGCTTCCACTACTCTTTCCCATAGCTTCATTGTATGGCTCATCAACTTTATCCCCCTATAGTTGCTGCAACTCTGCACGTCACCCTTATTCTTAAAGATCGGCACTAACACACTTCTTCTCCATTCCTCAGGCATCCTCTCACTCTCTAAAACCCTGTTGAACAAACTAGTTAGAAATTCCACTGCTGCCTCTCCTAGACACTTCCAGACCTCCACCGGGATGTCGGACTTCATCCTTTCTAATCTTATCTACTTTCTGTTCCACAGAGTTCACCCCTTCTACTCTTTTTTCCCTCTCATTTTCCTCATTCATCAGCTCCTCAAAGTACTCCTTCCATCTCCTCTGTACACTCTCCTCACTTGTGAGCACCCTTCCATCTCTATCCTTAATAACTCTAACTTGCTGCACATCCTTCCCACCTCGATCCCTCTGCCTAGCTAACCTGTACAAGTCCTTCTGTCCTTCTCTAGTGTCTAACCTAGTGTACAACTCGTCATATGCCTTCTGCTTGGCCTTAGACACCTCCCTCTTCACTCTGTGCTGTAACTCCTTGTATTCCTGTCTATTGTCTTCAGTCCTGTCCATGTCCCACTTCTTCTTGGCTAGCCTCTTCCTCTGGACACTATCCTAAACTTCCTCATTCCACCAGCAAGTCTCCTTATCTTCTTTCCTACTTCCAGATGACACACCCAGCACCTTTCTCCCTGTCTCCCTGATTACTTCTGCTGTAGTTTCCCAGTCATCTGGCAGCAATACCTGACCACCCAGAGCCTGCCTCAACTTCTGTCTAAATTCCTCACAACATTCCTCCTTTTTCAGCTTCCACCACTTGGTTTTCTTCTCTATCTTTGACCTCTTCGTCTTACAGACCATCAAAGTCATCCTACACACCACCATCCTATGCTGTCTGGCTACACTCTCTCCCACTACCACTTTACAGTCACTAATCTCTTTCAGATTGCCTCTTCTACATAGGATGTAGTCTATGTTTCCCACTGTGTGGCATCCCCTCTTCTTTTTATAACAGTCTGCACACGTCTGGGGACTGAGGAGACAAGTTGCTCAAGTTTAGGAACAGGAATGTTGTCCCATTCTTGTCTAATACAGACTTCTAGTTGTTCAACTGTCTGAGGTCTTCTTTGTCGCATCTTCCTCTTTATGATGCGCCAAATGTTTTCTATGGGTGAAAGATCTGGACTGCAGGCCGGCCATTTCAGTACCCGGATCCTTCTTCTACGCAGCCATGATGTTGTAATTGATGCAGTATGTGGTCTGGCATTGTCATGTTGGAAAATGCAAGGTCTTCCCTGAAAGAGACGATGTCTGGATGGGAGCATATGTTGTTCTAGAACTTGGATATACCTTTCAGCATTGATGGTGCCTTTCCAAATGTGTAAGCTGCCCATGCCACACGCACTCATGCAACCCCATACCATCAGAGATGTAGGCTTCCAAACTGAGCGCTGATAACAACTTGGGTTGTCCTTGTCCTCTTTAGTCCGGATGACATGGCGTCCCAGTTTTCCAAAAAGAACTTCAAATTTTGATTCGTCTGACCACAGAACAGTTTTCCACTTTGCCACAGTCCATTTTAAATGAGCCTTGGCCCAGAGAAAATGCCTGTGCTTCTGGATCATGTTTAGATATGGCTTCTTTTTTGACCTATAGAGTTTTAGCCGGCAACGGCGAATGGCACGGTGGATTGTGTTCACGACAATGTTTTCTGGAAGTATTCCTGAGCCCATGTTGTGATTTCCATTACAGTAGCATTCTTGTATGTGATGCAGTGCCATCGAAGGGCCCGAAGATCACGGGCATCCAGTATGGTTTTCCGGCCTTGACCCTTACGAACAGAGATTGTTCCAGATTCTCTGAATCTTTGGATGATATTATGCACTGTAGATGATGATAACTTCAAACTCTTTGCAATTTTTCTCTGAGAAACTCCTTTCTGATATTGCTCCACTATTTTTGGCCGCAGCATTGGGGGAATTGGTGATCCTCTGCCCATCTTGACTTCTGAGAGACACTGCCACTCTGAGAGGCTCTTTTTATACCCAATCATGTTGCCAAGTGACCTAATAAGTTGCAAATTGGTCCTCCAGCTGTTCCTTATATGTACATTTAACTTTTCTGGCCTCTTATTGCTACCTGTCCCAACTTTTTTGGAATGTGTAGCTCTCACGAAATCCAAAATGAGCCAATATTTGGCATAACATTTCAAAATGTCTTACTTTCAACATTTGATATGTTATCTATATTCTATTGTGAATAAAATATAAGTTTATGAGATTTGTAAATTATTGCATTCCTTTTTTATTCACAATTTGTACAGTGTCCCAACTTTTTTTGGAATCGGGTTTGTATTTAAATATGTCTTATTAAGAGGTCTAATGACTTAAAATCAATATGTTTACTTTGTTGAGTCTTATGTAAGGCATATAACTTTAGAGAAAGTTATTGGATTAAATAGGAATCAGAAAATACTGACCTGGGGAAGAAAGATATGAAGAGATAGCAGTAGATATGATAATCACAATACTAACATGGCTTTACTTTAGTATCTTAAGGTAGATATGACCGTTGTACTATTTACTAGGTTGATGGTTTGATATCAGTGATGGAAAAATCAAGGTCAAGTTTTTTTTTTAAAAAAAACAAGAAATGTAATATAGTATACCGATTCCAATATCACTTATTCGTTCATTTTTTGTAAGCAGTTTATCTTGGTCAGGTGAATCCAGAGACTATTCCAGTACCATTGTTGGCAAGGCAGGAGTACATGTGGACCAGCAGGGCAACATTCACTCTCTCATATACATTTGGGGCAAGTCACCTACCACTATGCTTTCTGGAAATGGGAGAACATCAGCAAACCCAGGATTAACACACATTGGTCACAGAGAGAATGTTCATTGGGGCTCCACCCACTGTACCAGTACATCCATCCATCTGGAGTTGGTGGTAGCTCAAGTGATTAAGGCTCTGCGTTGTTGATTTTAAGATCAGGGTTCAAGCCTCAGGACTGCCAAGCTACCACCATTGGACCCCTGAGCAAGGCCCTTAACCCTCTCGACTCCCGGGGTGCTGTATCATGGCTGACCCTGTATCATGGCTGACCCTTTCAATGTAGAAGGCTTCTTCTACATTGAAACTCTGCATCTCCTTGAGAAAATTGTAATATCGTTTTTTTAAGTACGTTATTCATTTCACATTGCCGCATTAAACCATTCCTCAATCAATATTTCTCATACCAAACATTCTGCAACTCCCTGTTAAGGTATGACTTAGCAACCAATGCAGTAGTCAAACTACAACAGACACCCTAGCAACCATATATAAATTAGTTTCCAAAAAACAAAATAAAAGACTCAGCTAATCACTGATGTGTTTATAGGACAGTAGCAATGTGGGAAATAGAAGCTTGGTGGCTACATGATTACATTTACAGCATTTGGAAGACGCCCTTTTCCGGAGCGACTTACAATGTATTCCAGTTTTTATACAGCTGAGCAACTGAGGGTTAAGGGCCTTGCTCAGGGGCCCAGCAGTGGCAGCTTAGCGGAGCTTCAGACTCACAACCTTCCCATCAGGAACCTAACACCTTAACCACTAACCTACAACATCCCACTAACCTAACAACCACTATCCTACATTAGAAGGTTGTGAGTTTAAATCCCAGGACCACCAAGCTGCCACTGCTGGACCCTTAATCCTCAACAGCGCAGTAAATAAGATATATGCAAGTGGCTCTGGATACAAATGTCCGCCAAATGCTGCGATTGTGCACAAAATGCTTCCTTTGTAAGAGCCACTGTTTCTATTCTTGTGAGAATTTCTGTTAGATGTCTCATTATGAAGGCATTCAGCAAGGCCTGTCCCAGCTGAGTCAGTTCATTACCATTCCATGATGATGAAATGAATTTCCCATAATTGTCCTGAACGTCGATTTCACAATCATCACAAACCGCCTGAAGACTCAGCTGTATCGAAAACACTTGAGAGTGATGATACCAAAACACCCTCGCGTGAGAGTGCTTACACTTCTCTAGGTGTGTCATTTTGTGCTGTTTTGTCACCTGTTTATGGAATTAATGGCACTAAATTGGGTAAATTTCTGCTTCGTGTTATTCTTTGAGCTGTTTAGTTATTACTATTATTCATCCGTCTTACTGACTGCCTCGTGAGAAGTGCTCGTTAGTCATAACACCACCCTTTGTATTTACTAGCAACCTGGTTCTTACTGCTATCCTGCGCTTGGTTCTGATCAATACTGGACATCTTTTAACAGCTCTGTTCTTGGATTTGATTTAATTAAACTTATTGGTCACTTGAATAAAAGAATCTGCTGCAAGAATAAATATAATGTAAGAGAGATGATCACAGAGAGCTGATTCATTACAGAAGTACAATAATGTGGTTCAGTGTGTCCATAATACTGAAGAAAAAAACTTTTTTTAGAAGAGCTCTAGATCTATTCCTCATTGGGTTTAAGTGTTGGAACTGACTTTATATGAAGTCTGGATATCGGTTTGTCTATGTGCATGGAGCACATTCTACCACACGGCTGTGCGAATGAGCTGCATCCTTGAAGAAGAGCACTTACTCTTAACTCTATCCTGCCACAAAGTGGTACATTTGCGCCACAGTGTGGTAAAATCAGTACAACGCACATACAGGTGCATCTCAATAAATTAGAATGTCGAGGAAAAGTTCATTTATTTCAGTAATTCAACTCAAATTGTGAAACTCGTGTATTAAATAAATTCAATGCACACAGACTGAAGTAGTTTAAGTCTTTGGTTTTTTTAATTGTGATGATTTTGGCTCACATTTAACAAAACCCCACCAATTCACATCTCAACAAATTAGAATATGGTGACATGCCAATCAGCTAATCAACTCAAAACACCTGCAAAGGTTTCCTGAGCCTTCAAAATGGTCTCTCAGGTTGGTTCACTAGGCTACACAATCATGGGGAAGACTGCTGACCTGACAGTTGTCCAGAAGACAATCATTGACACCCTTCACAAGGAGGGTAAGCCACAAACATTCATTGCCAAAGAAGCTGGCTGTTCACAGAGTGCTGTATCCAAGCATGTTAACAGAAAGTTGAGTGGAAGGAAAAAGTGTGGAAGAAAAAGATGCACAACCAACCGAGAGAACCGCAGCCTTATGAGGATTGTCAAGCAAAATCCATTCAAGAATTTGATGAAATTCACAAGGAATGGACTGAGGCTGGGGTCAAGGCATCAAGAGCCACCACACACAGACGTATTATCGTATTCCTCTTGTTAAGCCACTCCTGAACCACAGACAACGTCAGAGGCGTCTTACCTGGGCTAAGGAGAAGAAGAACTGGACTGTTGCCCAGTGGTCCAAAGTCCTCTTTTCAGATGAGAGCAAGTTTTGTATTTCATTTGGAAACCAAGGTCCTAGAGTCTGGAGGAAGGGTGGAGAAGCTCATAGCCCAAGTTGCTTGAAGTCCAGTGTTAAGTTTCCACAGTCTGTGATGATTTGGGGTGCAATGTCATCTGCTGGTGTTGGTCCATTGTGTTTTTTGAAAACCAAAGTCACTGCACCCGTTTACCAAGAAATTTTGGAGCACTTCCTTCCCATTCTTCCTTCTGCTGACCAGCTTTTTGAAGATGCTGATTTCATTTTCCAGCAGGATTTGGCACTGCCCACACTGCCAAAAGCACCAAAAGTTGGTTAAATGACCATGGTGTTGGTGTGCTTGACTGGCCAGCAAACTCACCAGACCTGAACCACCCTAGAGAATCTATGGGGTATTGTCAAGAGGAAAACGAGAAACAAGAGACCAAAAAATGCAGATGAGCTGAAGGCCACTGTCAAAGAAACCTGGGCTTCCATACCACCTCAGCAGTGCCACAAGCTGATCACCTCCACGCCACGCCCAATTGAGGCAGTAATTAAAGCAAAAGGAACCCCTACCAAGTATTGAGTACATGTACAGTAAATGAACATACTTTCCAGAAGGCCAACAATTCACTAAAAATGTTTTTTTTATTGGTCTTATGAAGTATTCTAATTTGTTGAGGGAGTGAATTGGTGGGTTTTCGTTAAATGTGAGCCAAAATCATCACAATTAAAAGAACCAAAGACTTAAACTACTTCAGTCTGTGTGCATTGAATTTATTTAATACACGAGTTTCACAATTTGAGTTGAATTACTGAAATAAATGAACTTTTCCACCACATTCTAATTTATTGAGATGCACCTGTATAATTCCTTCATCAGGAGGAAATTAGTGTCTATAATAAACTCAGAAATTACACTGACCTATAAGTTGCTCAGGAGCTCTTGGTTGCACAACTTGACTATAAGCAGCTGTAGAAAGGACATTATTTACAATTACATTATTTACTGTCCGGTTTCACTCAAATGCGGATGAGGTTCCCTTTCGAGCCTGTTTCCTCTCATTTCTTCCTCATATCATCTCAGGGAGTTTTTCCTTACCAGCGTTGCCTCAGGCTTGCTCATTAGGGATAAATATGAACTTTTTTAAGCTGTAAACTTTGTAATTTTTATTCTATATTTTTTTTTTATATTTCTGTAAAGCTGCTTTGAGACCGTTGTTGAAAAGCACTATACAAATAAAACAAAATTGAATGGGAAAGAACCAGGACTTTGCTTGCAATAAAAACTTAATATAAGTGAAAAGCTAATACATAGTTAATGATCATAGACTTTTTGATTCAAATATTTATCGAATTTGGCGAATTTAGGAGCCTTACATTTTTCAAAAATGGCAAAAAGGTAAGCGATAAGAAAACTGCTTATGTGCTATTATAAGTAGTTCTGAAAATATATATTTTTTTTATTTTCATCCTAAAAGCATAATTCAACTAAATACAATTTGTCAGTCTGATGTTCAGAAATTGTTCTCTGCTTATCCGATTTGTCATGAAAATAATATAAGAAAATATTTCGATTCTTTTCAGGTACAGTAAAGTCTTTAAAACAAGTCTTTTGCAATTTTATTTTAATTATTATTACATCATAATTATGCCTGAATTCAGTGCTTGAGCAGCAAGCATGTAAACATAGTGCTTTATCTGGTGAGACATGATGAAACCACCATCAACACGATACAGGGGACAACAGTAGGAATACAACAGCCTAGTCTAAACATCTCAAAATCTGTTCTTGCTCTTTAGGCTGCTCCCTAGTCAGGGTCGCCACAGCAGATCATTTGGTCCGCATGTTTCAATTTGGCACAGGTTTTACACCGGATACCCTTCCTGACACAACCCTCCCATTTTATCCGGGTTTGGGACCAGCACTGAGAGTTAACTCTTCAGTGGCTGGGTTATCTCCCTGTCCGGGAATCGAACCCATGCCACGGCAATGAGGGCGAGGGATTCTGCCGCTGGACCACCAGGAGGCTTAAACATCTCACAATCTGTAACGTTAGCTAAAAAGCATCTGAGCCTGGGTGAGGTTGAGCTCTTTTCAAATTCTCAGTAAACTTCTTGCACCGCTGGACAGTGAATTCCATTGTGACTGGATGCTCACACTGTGTGAAAAACATTCAGGGTTGTATAGCACTATACCCGATCCTACTCGGGTCTCTGCCATATTAATCATGTTTGCCACAGCCAGCGAGTCTGTCAGCAAGAATGTCCTGGATGCAGTCGTAGACATAGCATCCTCTCACTCCTCTCGCTCCTCAGCCAAGAAATGAAGAGGATGCGCAGTCATAGGATTAGAAGTAGGGCTCTCTTGAAGGACATGAAGTTCAAATTTAGCAGACTAACCTGAGAATGGTGCATGATATGGTCAGGAAAAAAACACATAAACACACGAATGGTATGTAGCCACATGGCGCTATGTGGTATACTTAGTGTGAGCAGATAGTACTAACGAAGATTGACGAATAGATGAATGAATTACACATAATCTACATTGTCTTTAAACACCACATGTTCACAAGCATACCTCTCTTTTCTCTGTCTGTCTTTCTCTGTCGAGCTATACCTGAGCTCCCAATGTTCTGAGTTCCCAGTGTGACCACGTCTTCTATCTGGACCTGCCTGATCCAACCAGATGCTCTACTCCCTGGTTGAGTCTCATGGCTTGGTGCTGCTCACTGCTGCTGGGGATTTGAACTAACAGCCTTTCTATCAGTAGTTTAACATGTTAAACCCTGAGCCACCATTTCCCTAGCTTTTGTAATGTATAAAAATATACTTACCACAGCAGAAGAGTTAACAGGAAGAGTCTTTCACCTCTGTCGAATAAACTCACACGCTGATATGTAGCGGCGTATATCATACAAGCATAGAAGAAGAAGAAGAAGAAGAAGAAGAAGAAGAAGAAGAAGAAGAAGAAGAAGAAGAAGGATGTAAAACATGGGTGTATATTCTTCATCGATCATCACTAGAGGTCTTGGTATGGGTGTGCAGATGCAAAGGAAGGCAGACACCCAGGTGATTCTCACTGCCCCCGGGTGGTTATATGGGGTGAAATCGAGCTGTGGCATCACTCTCTATTTCTGCACAATGACCTATTCCCCAGTGTCCTTTAGGATGCCAACAGATGGCTGTGTCACTAAGCACAGGCCTCACCCACGCATCTGCTCAGATTACATGTTGGACAACACCATGGTTACAATCTACTGTAATCATATACAGTCTGGAATACCGAGTGTCTGAGTTACGGTAAGGTGAAGGCCTGGGTGATTGATCCATGGGTCTGTTTTTAAAATACACCATTGCCTTTTTGTTTGGTCTTGATGTATCTAATCAACTTCATCACTGTGACATTTTCAACACAGTTTAAAAGGAAAGGTCTGGGATTCAAGCCCCAACACTGCCAGGCTCTTGAGCAAGACCTTTAACTGGTGTTTAAGAGTGAATTATAATAACACTGAAATTATTTATATATAGTAATTGATCCCATCTTTGATCCCTGACCAAGTAGCTTTCAGCATATTCTGTAATTAGCACTAATGCTTTTGCTAGCTCGGTGTGGTTAGATACAACACATTATTTGTTAGCATTTTTGCTAGATATACACCATATTGGCAAACGTTTTGGGACGTCTGCCTTTACATGCACATGAATGTAATATGGAGTTGGCCCGCCCTTTGCAGCTATAACAGTTTCCACTCTTCTGGAAAAGCTTTTCACCAATCCTTTAGAAGCGCATTTGTGAGGTCAGGCGCTGATGTTAGACGAGAAGGCCTGGCTCGCAGTCTCCGCTCTAATTCATCCCAAAGGTGTTCTATCAGGTTGAGGTCAGGACTCTGTACAGGCCAGTCACGTTCCTCCACACCAAACTTGCTGATCCATGTGTTTATGAACCTTGCTTTGTGCACTGGTGTGCAGTCATGTTGGAACAGGAAGGGGCCATCCCCAAACTTATGAGCATGAAATTGTCCAAAATGTCTTGACATGCTGAAGCATTAAGAGTTCCTTTCACTGGAACTAAGGGGCAGAGCCCAACCCCTGAAAAACAACAACTGAATTCAATGATTTGGAGGGGTGTCCCAAAACTTTTGGCAATATAGTGTAGGTAACATAGCTAGCTAGCTAACTTACAAACACTATTAGCTTGCTTACATGGTGCAACAGCCTCTTACATCTTGATAAACTCATTCCAACTCATTCCTTTGGCTAGGATGTTCAAAAATGAGAGAGGAAATGGATGTCTATGTAGAATAAAAATGTGAACTATTGAACTTTAAACACACTCCTGTCACTTTGCCTTTGACCAGCTTCTTATTAAACACACAGTGATAGATTCTTCACTATGTCACCTTCTAGCCTTCGCACCCAGGTAACAACTTGAGTTGTAAGCTCTTCAGTCCACTTGAAGCTGCAGCTCTGTTCCTTCCCCACATTCTTATTTATGTACATTATCGGTTGCATTAAAAAGCTGAATGGGTGAAGATCAGGCCATGATGTGGGCCTTTAAATGCGCTGACGATTGATAGCAATACTGTATATACCTTGGGTCTCTATAAGTTATAGTGTAAATGTGTAACATTCTAACTTCTTATAAACCTAGAAGCTTCTCACATATACTCAGTGTCATTGAAATAACACATTTATAACATTAAATAATTTTTTGTCAATATTGTCAGATAATTCCAATGTTTTAAATTTATACTATGACTAGATTATGACGTATGGATAGAATTTTCATTCCAGTTATTTGCTTAATGTTAAAATCACATTTATTAACACGTGCATAGTGTTAGTTCTCATTTTTCTCCTTTCTTAAATTAAAAAAATATCCCAAATGTATTTATTTATTTATTTGTTTGTTTGTTTTTCTTTTTCTTTCTTTCTTTCTTTCTTTCTTTCTTTCTTTCTTTCTTTCTTTCTTTCTTTCTTTCTTTCTTTCTTTCCTTTCGATTACTTTTTCCTTACTCAGTCTTCAAAGTTTCTTGAATAATACATAATAATAAACTTTTCATGTATACAATTTGTAAAGAAATTATTAAAAAAAAATTCTTATAAGAAATTATTTTAATAAATAAATTTTTAATAAAGGGGGGCACGGTGGCTTGGTGGCTTGCACGTTTTCCTCACACCTCCAGGGTTGGGGGTTCGATTCCCGCCTCCGCCATGTGTGTGTGGAGTTTGCATGTTCTCTCCGTGCCTCGGGGGTTTCCTCCCCCGGTCCAAAGACATGCATTGTAGGTTGATTGGCGTCTCTAAATTGTCTGTAGTGTGTGTGTGTGTGTGCACCCTGCGATGGGTTGGCACTCTGTCCAGGGTGTATCCTGCCTGCCTTGATGCCCAATGACGCCTGAGATAGGCACAGGCTCCCCGTGACCAGAGAATAGATCGGATAAGCGGTAGACAATGAATTAATTAATTTTTAATAGAAATGGTCATTTTAATAAATTGATAAATAAATAATATTTACAAACATTATTTATTTATTTGTTAAATTAATATTAACGTAAATATTTTTTTAAAATTGTAAATTAAACCTTATAATTTATCACAATTGTTTAGTCTTTTGATTATAAATGAACACATAATATACATGCAACAAATTAGGCTGATTAATGACTAGAGAGTTCATGATTTAATGAGTAAAAACAATATCTAACATTAACTGTTTACTTTATTAATAATGTCTTATAATGTACTGTTGAACATGAACATGTTGAAATATTTCTGTTTATGTGATATCTATTTAGTCTCAGTGGTGTCATTCTCAGAATTAAATACTACAACTAAATACCTAAAAAAATTGATAAATTCAGTGGTATCTGGAAGAAAGTATCCACATGTTACAGGTTCAGTATCACTGACCTGGAAAATGTAGTCTGATGTGGGGAAGCGATGAGGCCAACCACACCCAGACACTAACCACTGAGAGTGCAGCGGTAAAGAGAGTGGGGAGGTGAGGTAGAGAAAAAAAAACAAGAAATGAAAAAAGTATAAACCAACAATAGAGAAAATGTATTTGTTAAGGCTCTGCAACATGTACACACCACACACACACACACACACACACACACACACACACACACATATACATACATAAATATATACCTATCATGGATCATAGAAAGTATCATGACGGGATATTTTAATCACAGCTCTGTTTAATTCCAGATTCTAATTGATCCAGAGATGTTGATAAATTTTCACAGCAGTTCTTAAGAGTGTAATTCAAATCACAGGTTTATATTAATGCATTCCTCATAATAACAATAATAATAATAATAATAATAATAATAATAATAATAATAATAATAATAATATCTAACCTGACTTGCATGGTAGACACCGAACACTAATAAAAATTATATTACATTATTAAGTATTATATGTAAATGAATTGTTCATAACCACACTAAAGTGCTCTCTCGAGACCAGCTAGAACCAGCAGGACTGACTAGGATGAGCCATACAAGCTAGGACCAGCCTGACCAGCCGTGCCTGAATCTAGAATTAGTCTGAGCAGCTAGATCCAGCCTGAACATCTAGAAGCAGCTTGACCAGCCTGTGAGCGTCAATCTGACAAGCATTAACTAGCCCGACCTGCTAGAGTCAGTCTAACCAGCTAGAACCAGCCTGTAAGTGCCAATCTGACCAGCTAGAATATGCCTGACCAGGTAGAACCATCAAACCTGGGCATCCTGAGGCTTGTGACCACCCAATACCAGCTAACTGTCCCAAGCTGTTGTGTTTTTCAGCATCAGCTTTGCGCTTTCTGGTTTCTTGGTGACCGACAGCATGACAAGTTGTGTCTCCTTGTCTTATAAATGTCAAGAGAGAGAGATAACGCTGCTTTGTATCTATATAGTTTGTATGGTCAGTGTCATTTCACTGTAATGTTATTTCACGCTGCACCTGTGTGACTCCTGAGTAATCCTTTTCTATAAAGTGTAATAACAAGGGAGTGAACTGAGTTAAATCTCCTGCAGCTTTAAAGTATTCACCATGCCACACAATCATGTACAGGCTTTCTTAACACACCCACGAGTCAGATATTTAAGGTGCGAAGGTAAACCAGTGTATCAGGATCAGATCTTCATCAATGGCGGCGCTCACCTTGGTCACGTGACCTGCATTGGCCTGCCCGTGACGTCACACGTGTTGTTCGTGGCTGATCAGCTGATCACACTGAGAAGACGGGGCACGGAAAGTAGACGCTTTAATTCATATTATATCACTATACTGTGAGTAACAATTACTTGGGGTTTTTTTTTTTATGTCTGTTGTTGACTGGATTTAATGTTTAAGCTTGTAAAAATAAAAACAGAGAAACGTTTGAAATTCTGGAAGCAGCAGCAGCAGCAACCTGCTCGGGGATGAGGTGTTAGCATTAGCTACAAGCATCTAACTTAGTGATGTGGGTCGCCTGAGTAGATTTATCTCGTTTTAATTCGTCTTTAAGTACGTGTTAGTGAACGTAAATATTAAATAGAAACACTTTCGACGTTAAACAAGGCGAATAATTTACTTACAGCAACCTGTTGCGCTGACAGCCGGCAGAAGCTAATTGAATTTGCTAGCTTGTTAGCCGGCTAATTAAATTGCCCAGCTAGCTAATGTGAGTGCAGAATGTATTTCTATATTCCCCCAAACATTTTATCAATGCATTATATTTCTCTGTGTGAGTGAAGCAGCTGATGTTTTTCCTTTGATCGAGTGATACAGCGAGGGGAAGAAGCGCACTGAATTATGCAACAAGCCTCCAGTTTTTCCAGCAGATAATCAGAAACCATCTAATAAAAGATGCATTAGTTGCTGTAGATTGGATCACTTGACTCTCAGGTTAATCCTCTTCTTTACACTGTATACCAGTTTCTTTTTTTAAAGAAACACAGCAACATGGCTCAAATGAGGGGTTTTCCAGCTTTATAATAGATTAAACATACCATCTCAACGTCATTCTGACATAATCAGATAGTAGGCTTGTTAGTCAAATGTATTCAATAATATTCACACACCCAGAATACATTAGATCCAAGCTGACATTATTTCTAGTCTTAATTGTTTGTTTTCTGCTCCCATTTATCAGTCTCTCCGGGGGTTTTTGTTATTGTGACCTCCAGAAGCTGAGATGCAAGTTTGTTCTGTTTTTTTTTTTTGTGGAAAACTAGTCGAATGACTGAAATTGCAAGTACAAAGTGTATTGATTTTCAATGATGGCTGTACTCATGTTCGACGCTGTGATGCGATGATGTCACACGACACACCTTGGCCCAGATCTGCAGAATATCTGTTGTCATTTTGAAAAGCTCCTCCGAATATCAGAGTTTGTGTGTGATTTTGCATTAATTTCTGTCATCGTATAATCGTTAAAAACTGGAGGGACACTCGTTCAGTTCAGCTGACCAGAAATGATCGATATTAAGAAATATCAGTGCATCTTTATTTATTTAAAATATTTAAGCGAGTTTGGAAATCATCCAAACCTCCCTCTCTTTCTCAAGGGATTTTCTTTTCTAGACCTTCATTAAGGGGTTCTCCTAATGCATTTGCATATGAAAATATGGAGCCATTTTTTCCAGCTGGCTAAAAGAGGAAAGATTTTTCACCCTCTTTGGACTAACACTCTCTCGGATTGGCTGGGTGCAGATAGCGTGTTTTGTCTGGTCATTTATTTATCTGTTACAGATGCACTTGAATGTGAGTTGACAGGGTTTTCTTTTTTTTTTTTTTTTAATTTCTTCGTGTTTATTTTTATTTTATTTTTCCCCTTTCTTTCTTCTTCTTTTTTGTTTTCTTTTTTTCCCCACTTAATCTTATATAAAATGTATCTATAACTCTTATGTCTTACTAATGTTGTGTTGCCAGCTGTTTTATTTTGTAAACCCCCCCCCAAAAAAAAAAAAAAAGATAGCAGTTGTCACCAAGAGTGTACATCATCTCAGCTAAATCAGAGCAGTGAAGATGAAACGGAAAGAGAAACAAAAAGAGAAATATTGAAAGAAGAAATAAAACATTCGAAGCCAAAACCACATATTTAAGACACATAACACATATACATATAAAGACCCCTGAGCAAGGCCCTTAACCCTCAATTGCACAGTTGGATAGAAATTAGATAAAAAACATAAGTCGATCTGGATAAGGACGTCTGCCAAATGCTGTAAATGTAAAAACCGCAGGGTATTTAGCATACAAAATGTTAATATTCAGCTCAGCTTCATCCTCTTATTATTAGTGAATGTCGATCATGTCGTAGTTGTCCAGAACATTGTTCTGATTGTGTCTGAATATCAGCCGTTTCTCTCGCAGCCGTGTGTCCTGTCACATGCTAAAAGATTAGTGGCAGAACACTTTGACTGAGTTGGAGTCAAGTAGCATAGTATACTGTACTGTTTGTTGGGTTTTTTCACCAGTGTCAGCACTTTGTAACAGTCAGAGATGAAGCTTGACCTAAAACTGACCACTTTTCCGGTCCCTTAGTAACAAGCGGCATTCTTTTGTATTGAAGAGAAAGTAAAAGAAATATATTTAGAGCTGTTATAAGTCACAAGTCCCATAATGGGAAGTTGTTTCTGTGATGTTCCTCATCATGAAATGTTACTATAAATGGATAAAACATAGCAAAAAACAACAGATAGAAAATATCAGCTTCGTTATTGATAGGTTGCAGTGAGGTATGAGGAATACAACGCTTCATTTACACTTCTACATTTACATTTCTGGCATTTGGCAGACGCTGTTATCCAGAGCAATGTACAAAAGTGCTTTGAAGTCTCTATCAGTGAATTTACGCTGCTTCAGTAGGTCACAGACTGTTTTAATATTTTTTAAAACATACAACAATACATAAAACAACCAGGGAAAATAAGAGCTAGTTTAAGTGCTTCAGGAAGTGGTAGGTCTTCATCCGTTGGCTGAAGATGGTCAGTGACTCAGCTGGACGGACATCTAGCCTGTGTGGATAAAAATAGCAGAATCCTTCTGATGTTGTACAGAAGAAACCAACATGAGCGTGTCACATTAGCAACATGGGAGGAAAAGGACAGTGGATTGTCCATGGTTACCCCAAGGTTGTGAGCAGTGGGTGAAGGGGAGATCAGAGAGTTGTTCAGAGATATAGCAAGATCCTGGGCTGGGGATGAATCACCTGGGATGACCAGCAATTTAGTTTTGCTGGGATTGAGTTTCAGCTGATGAGCCGTCATCCACGAGGAAATGTCCACCAGACACGCCAAGATCCGAGCAGAAGCCGTGGTATCTGTGGTAAGGAAGGAGAAGATAAGTTGGGTGTCATCAGCATAGCAGTGGTAAGAGAACCCGTGTGAGGATATAACTGCCAAGAGAGTGAGTATAGTGGGAGAAAAGGAGAGGACCAAGTACTGATCCTTGGCCAGACTGGTTGGGATCTTGGAGGTTGTTCTGTGAGAGCTAGTCAGACAGTTGATTATAAACAGTGATTAAACAATTATTATAATCTTGCCACTCAGCCGTCATTTATTCATTTCCTTTAGCAGGTATATTCAGATATGTGTTCCTGGACATACTTGTATGAAATCCCATCCATTATAAAAAACATATAAATATGAATGACCGTGTAGAAAGACTTTTATTTTTCAGAAACCTATTAAAGTGCGCAAAATTTATCACTGCTCTTGCTGCTTTGTTGTCTCATGAATCTGTAGGGGGAAAAATGGACATTAGGAGGAATTAACATTTTAAAATGTCATTCAAAATAACATTACAATTCTAACAACTTCCTACAAACAAATCTCTGTGGCATATGCGTAAGTACAGTAGAACCTCGGCATGGGAATTTAATTCGTTCTGGAGACGAGTTCTTAAGGTGAAGATTGTATTGCGAAACAAATTTTCCCATAAGAAATAATGTAAATGCAGATAATCCTGTTCCAGCCGGCCAAAAATATGACCGATATTACCAATATGAAGCGTATGTAAACTGTATGGCTGCTTACAAAGAACTGACCCAAGCCAAGCATTCCATGTCAAGACTCCTCACAGGAGGTCGTGCCACCAAGCTTGGGCTAAAACTAGAACAGACCACCAACCAACCTATGCCACCAATCTGTCATCAAAAAAACGTGCGAAAATTGTGTAGCTTTTGAACGCATGTCGAAGGCAACGTTGGTATCATGGGTAGACTCTTTTGAAACATCTTTTGCTGACTGAAAAAAATCTCCTCAACTTAGCCGGAGTTTGGTTCGGTTCGTTCATATGCCGAAAGTGCTTCGTTTGCCGATGCAAATTTCTTGCAAAATTTCAATTCTTAAGGGAGGGCAATCATATGCCAAGATTCCACTGTGCATTTTAAGCCATTAACTAATATCTTACTCTAACAGGTCACATGACCTGCTGTACACGATTGCATATCTGCAATGAAACAATTTACAAGCTCAAATGTCACAACACAGGATTTGCTTGTTGTCATGCTCTCATGAGTCTTGGAGACTTGTGCTGCCCACAGATTACAAAGCCGTCAGGTTGTTTTTATCGGAGGAGTTCTGAGAATAATCACGCCCACACCTTTCACTCAGCTCAGTGTTTTGTCTGATATGAGCTTTCAGCATTAACAGAGGTGGCAATAATGGAAACGCAATATACCAGACAGGATTTTGTGTGTGTGCACCTATTATGTACACAATGAGTATTTAGGTCCTAGTAGGTATAAATGGTGTTTTATGTTTGTGCAGAAGCTGAAAGTGGGTGGAAGTGTTAGCGTGTTGTTTTTCAGTTTGTTCTGTGGCGTCAGGCCCTCGCTTGCTTGCACCCTCCCTCCCTCCCTCCCTTCCTTCCCTTCTGTGTAACCACACAGTTCAGTGTCGATAATGCGCTCTTCACTCTGTCCACTTGTACACAGTTTAGATCTCTACATATTTAGGTGCAGTACTTTTCCGCCATTCTCTGCATCTCCATTCTTCTTCACTTTATGAATTTAACTTTGAACTTTTTTTTCCTCAGGTGTTCTCTGGTGGTCGTGGTGGTGTGTGTGCGCTAACGTAACATCATGGGGGAGCTGTTCCGCAGCGAGGAGATGACTCTGGCCCAGCTCTTTCTGCAGTCTGAGTCTGCCTACTGCTGTGTCAGCGAGCTCGGGGAAATCGGCATGGTGCAGTTCAGAGACGTGAGTACACGCACTAAAAACACACACGCACCGATAGCTCCGTCTGTACGGGATGTGCACAGGAAATGTAACCATTCTAGGCTCCGTTGTTTCAAGTGCAGGTCTATTTGGTTTTGTCGCTTTTACATTAGAAAGTCTCTGAGAACACAGTTTCGAATGTTGTTACTCATACAAGCGATCTGTTCATATGAGACTTTTAATGAGAACAGGAAACCATGCTTTATATATAAACAAACAACAAGAAGTGTCATCAAACACTGTGAACATCCACTGTGCTGAAAAAGCAAGCAAAGTGTCAGCAGTGCAGTCAAAACATCATGTAAAAAACGATTTAAAGTATAAAAGACAGCAGTAGAGACAAAATAGTTCTTGTAATCACTTATGTTATAGCAACTATAAAGACTTTTCTTCACCAGACTTTTTTTTTCTTCCCCTCCCTCTCTCTCTCTCTCTCTCTCTCTTTCTCTTTCTCTGAAAGCTACTTGTCATGTTACTGAGAAACCTAAAAACACAAAGAAAAAAATGACTTAAATTTCAATCTCCAGATATTTCAAGAAGACAGAACAGAATGTTATGTAAAATTCCTGAGAATTTCCTGTCCAGAGTAGACCAGAGTCAACCAGTTTAAGCCTTTACAAATGGTCATCACTGGGTTAATCTAGCTAACCTTTCGTTGTGTGTGTGTGTGTGTGTAAATTATAGCTGAACCCTGATGTAAACGTCTTCCAGAGGAAGTTCGTAAATGAAGTGCGTCGTTGCGAAGAGATGGACCGCAAGCTGAGTAAGTCACAGCCATATGTCATATGAGCCTAGAACTCTATACTGTGGAAAAGAGCAGTTTACTTTCAGTTCCCTTTCTCTCTCTCTGCATCTCTCTCTCTCCTGTCGTTCATCTTTACTCCCTGCTTTTTTCCCAAGGGTTTGTTGAGAAGGAGATAAAGAAGGCTGATATACCCATTGTGGACACAGGAGAGAACCCAGAGGTCCCCTTTCCTCGAGACATGATTGACTTGGAGGTATTGAATGGTTTAAAACGCTGTTCAAGCATCATCAGTGTCAGAGGGTGAAATGCCGAATGCATTGTGTGAAGCGTACTGCTAGCCTTTCTAAGTAAATATCACATAACATCGGCGAATGCGTCATCGTGCTCAGAGGAGAACACTTCACTCATGTGACTCAGCATCGCAGCACACGTGAAGGTTTAGCTTTACCTTATTTCATATACTTTTCTTAATGACACACTACAAAAAAAACAGTAAGCTTCACTCTGTCAACAGCAGAAGCAGGAAATAGACATGAATTTGACCATCTTTAACCTATAGGTTTGTTTCAGATGTCCTTTGTGAGACCTACCTTTTTTTTCTGGAGCTGTACTCTCATTGTTTTTAATGTTATTAGAGTCATTAATTAAATCCATTAATCCTGGTGTCAAATGTGAAAGGAGTCTAATCTTCAGTCAAAGCTAGAAGCAAAGTTTGTGTCTATCCGTGTTCAAGATGTGCAAACATTTTCCTACAGGCCACATTTGAGAAGCTGGAGATCGAGCTGAAAGAGATCAACACTAACCAGGAAGCCCTGAAGAAGAACTTTCTGGAACTGACCGAGCTCAAACACATCCTCAGGCGCACACAGCAGTTCTTTGATGAGGTATTCAACACTTTAAAATAATATGGCCGTTGAATAAAACTGCAACAAAATAGTACAAGCTGTTTTTTGTTTTGTTTTTTAAAGAGCATGTGATGAGACAAAATAAACATTGTCATACCTTTGTAGTGCAATAATCCAACCAGATCATGTGTTGAAATGCTTCATAGCATACCTTGTGTAATTATTGATAGGGTGAAGGGTTTTTTTTTTCCCCGGAAGGTAAAGCAGGAAATTAGTTTTCCTCCACTGGAAAACTGGAAATCCTTCAGAAGACTTGTGTCGCAGTGTCGTATTGTCTAGATCAAGAGAGAGAGAAAAAAGCAAGAGGTCCTGGTGAAGAAATCACTATATAATGCAGATTATAACAAAGACTATGGATGTTCCATAACATTAAATGTAACTTTGATGATATTGTTCTTTGATGGATAAAGTTGTAGTTGTTGGCCATTTGCTGTGATATGAGGACAAGGAATAACACACATTACTGGATAATCCTTATCTTAGGGCTGGTAACAGTAACTCCACTTCGTTTCAGGCCACTTGATTATTGTCCTCTAGCAACACACCCTGAAGTGCCTTACCTTGTACTATATAAATAGCTTGCATCATGATTGAAAAATTTGAGACACAAAAACATTACATGACGATTGATTATCCAGCCAAATGGCACCTTAGTATACGCTATGTTTCCTTGATCTTTTACCTAAAATCACTTATCCCATCCTCGCAGGTGAACTTTGATGTTATTGTCTTTTACAGGTTGCCTCTGTCAGCTAAATGTCTCTTATATTGTAATCATTTACAACAACTAAGCTCACAACACGGCTTTCGTATATTTTACAGTGAAAAGTAGTATCACGAATGACAGGGCTGATAAATATTTTCATGAAATATTTATATGTGGAAACGCAATGGTAATACATATATGTTGAGACTGAAGTGTCTAAGTGACTGCCTGAGTATCAGTCTGTGTGAGTGTCCATCTCTGTCTTTGTTTGTAGATGGAGGACCCTGCTCTACTGGAGGAATCGTCCATTCTACTGGACCCGACTGAGGTTATCCGAGCTCCTCTCAGGCTTGGGTGAGTTATCCAGCTTTCTGTAGGCAACATCTGTACACCATAGCTGTACTGAAGATGGCAAGAGAGTTACAAAAAACTCTATATTTATAATTTGTAAGAAAAGTAATTGTGTATTGAGAACAGCAAGATGCAATGCAGTATAATTTGAATTATTATTATTATTATTATTATTATTATTATTATTATTATTATTTAAGTATGTGTTGAACAAGTGTAAAAATAGTTTATGAATATTTTTGAAACTCCCCACGTGTAAAGTTAGCCAGTGTGAAAATGGTAGTGTTAAAGTGGCAGCACTTTTTCAGGATGTGTTACAGCATGTATAGTCTTGTAAGTTCTGTAATTATTTAACCATTTACCCACTCGCAGCTTTGTAGCCGGCGTGATTGGTCGAGAGAGGATTCCCACCTTTGAGAGGATGTTGTGGAGAGTTTGTCGTGGCAACGTGTTCCTGCGCCAAGCAGACATCGAGGACCCCCTGGAGGACCCCACTACAGTCAGTGCCATACCAGTGATCAAATATAGACCAGTTTATTAACACTTTGTCTGGAGCCAGGTTAGCAATCAGGCAATGAAATGGTACCGATGCTGCCTCTGTATGCTCTGTGTGCTATGTGTGTTACAGGGTGACCAGGTGCACAAGTCAGTCTTCATCATCTTCTTCCAGGGAGATCAGCTGAAGAATAGAGTGAAGAAGATCTGTGAAGGGTAACAGCTCCCTTTGGCCCTGAATAATATATGGTTGTCAGTTGCCTGGTGAGTAACTGATAAGTGTATTTGTTCTAATCTACAGGTTTCGGGCTACGCTATACCCCTGCCCTGAGACGCCACAAGAGAGAAAGGAAATGGCAGCAGGAGTCAACACTCGTATTGATGATCTCCAAATGGTGAGCGAGATACACATACACACTCGCTGACCAAAAAACAAACAAACAAAAAAAGCTTAATTTCTAACAATGACACATTACTCTGTCATTTCTACCAATGACCTATTACTCTATTATTAATTTCTCTGTAGAGTTTATTTAAAATGAACTTTAAAAAAAAAAAAAAAAAACATTCTGGCATTAGAACAAATACTAAGCAGTATATAAGCATTGGAGCGGTCAAGTTCATAAAATAAATCTGTGCTAAAGTGGTCCATGGACTGATTTCCAGGATGTTGAGTAAATACCTGAGTTTATTGAAATAATTTTTTGTGGCAAATGCGTGATTATTGGTGTTATATAGAAACAAAAACTAACTGGAGTCACGTCACAGAGAGCCAGGTCACACATACTCTGATGATGTCATTTAAGTGGGAGGGAAGGAAGCGGACGTCTTTGTTTGTGTGTGTGTGCATGTTCTGTGTGTGCACATGTGCAGACTCTTTCCTTGTTTGCTGTTTCTTTGTGTGGGAGCTGAGTGTTGATACACACAGCTGTCTGCCCTTTTTATGTCAATGTACACTGGCCTTTCTGTATGAAAGATACTTCCCCTACATGGACATAGACTGATGAGGACATTCAAAGCAGCCTGCAAACCAAAAAGCTTACGCAGTGTCTAGACTAACAAGGTATACACGCCGGACCAGCTGCAGAGACAAAATGCAGAAATGAAAACAAAAAATCAATACGATCAATCAGACACGTCAGAGCTCATCTGACTGGCGAGCTGAGGTGGGTCAATACAATGATCCGGTCTCTGTGATCCCATATTTAGCCTGACTTAATTTTGTGAGTGAAGTCAGGGGTCTAGTATGTTAATGAGACCAGATTAGATGTGTACCACACACATGCACATGCTACAGTAAACATAAGCAAGTGTGACAGCTGCAGTTTATACAAACCTTTCCATCTTTGCTCAGGCATTAAGTCACTTCAGAGTATCAGCTAAAAACAGCACTTTCTTTTCATTTAGCCAACTGTAATCAAGTTTGTGTCCATTTGAATACAAGAGATACAGAGATTCATTGACGATAAACAGACTTCTCTCAACAGAAACTTGCTCTTTCTTTAAATTCCCTCCCAGTGAATTAGCAGAAACAGTAACAAATTAAAAGAAGTGCATTATTTAAAGCGTGATCTGACCAATCAGAATTGAGAATTCTGCAAAGCTGCAGCCTAAAAAGGAGTTAGTACACTGCAACCTGGAATCTTGTTCATTAGCTATTGGCTAATTATGTCAAATACTGTATCTCAGATTACTGTTATTTTATATAATTTCAGAGCAAACGTTTTGTCTTAAAATATTATAGTGTGTGTATAATAGTGTTAGCTATCTGACAAGCGAGCCAGTTTATTATTATAGTTGCTGGAGTATTTTATACCGGGAGACTACTGTAACCCTGGAACAGGAAAGTGGGCCTACCAAGGCTATGGCCAAAAAAAAAAATCAAAAACACAAACGATTTTGTTTGCATTAACACCTTCTGCAAAGCCTGAAATGGGAACAGTTGTGTTGAGGAAATAGGCTGATGGTCTTTGCTTGACCTGTATTAGGAAATCGAAGGCTTAATGTCACTGGGTGTGTGCTGCCTGCTGGTGCCGCCGCCCCCACACACATAGTGACCATAGTTACAGACACACACTTCCACTGTCCTGCATACACACATGCAGAGGGTGTCGCTCTCACACCTGCTCAAATTCATATACGATGACAGAGAGACACTTGGCAGGCAGTGTGTTGGCTCTGAACCATCGAGGAGACAGATACCGTCACCTTGCCAACAGTCCCTTATGTTTCCCTGCTCATCCTTCCACACACTCAACAACTCGCTCACACCCACACACACACCTCAGTATGACTAAGTGTTCTGGATCTTCGATGGATTTCTGCCATCAAATTTTTTAGTTATTAAACAGTTCTATTAAAACATTAAATAAACTTTGCAGTAGAATTTGTTTTGTGAAAGGGATAATGAATTAAAATCTTTTAAGTCTGGTGTATGGGAAAATAATCAACACCTGGGTGGTGTGATGCAGGATGATGCAATGTGGAGTTACTGACCCCACCCCGTAGATGATTATTTTTCTGTAACTGCACGTCTCAAAATGATCCTCATGTACCAGATTGGCCGACGATTAGAACTTATTGTTTTATTAAAAAAAAACATATACAGGTGCATGGAAAAGTGCATTTATTTCAGTAATTTAACTCAAATTGTGAAACTCGTGTATTAAATAAATTCATTGCAGACAACAGACACAGACAACATCAGAGGCATCTTACCTGGGCTAAGGAGGAGAAGAAGAACTGGACTGTTGCCCAGTGGTCCAAAGTCCTCTTTTCAGATGAGAACAAGTTTTGTATTTCATTTGGAAACCAAGGTCCTAGAGTCTGGAGGAAGGGTGGAGAAGCTCATAGCCCAAGTTGCTTGAAGTCCAGTGTTAAGTTTCCACAGTCTGTGATGATTTGGAGGGCAATGTCATCTGCTGGTGTTGGTCCATTGTGTTTTTTGAAAACCAAAGTCACTGCACCCGTTTACCAAGAAATTTTGGAGCACTTCCTTCCCATGCTTCCTTCTGCTGACCAGCTTTTTGAAGATGCTGATTTCATTTTCCAAGCAGGATTTGGCACCTGCCCACACTGCCAAAAGCACCAAAAGCTGGTTAAATGACCATGGTGTTGGTGTGCTTGACTGGCCAGCAAACTCACCAGACCTGAACCCCATAGAGAATCTATGGGGTATTGTCAAGAGGAAAATGAGAAACAAGAGACCAAAAAATGCAGATGAGCTGAAGGCCACTGTCAAAGAAACCTGGGCTTCCATACCACCTCAGCAGTGCCACAAACTGATCACCTCCATGCCACGCCCAATTGAGGCAGTAATTAAAGCAAAAGGAGCCCCTACCAAGTATTGAGTACATGTACAGTAAATGAACATACTTTCCAGAAGGCCAACAATTCACTAAAAATGTTTTTTTATTGGTCTTATGAAGTATTCTAATTTGTTGAGAGTGAATTGGTGGGTTTTTGTTAAATGTGAGCCAAAATCATCACAATTAAAAGAACCAAAGACTTAAACTACTTCAGTCTGTGTGCATTGAATTTATTTAATACACGAGTTTCACAATTTGAGTTGAATTACTGAAATAAATGAACTTTTCCACCACATTCTAATTTATTGAGATGCACCTGTACACTATATTGCCAAAAGTTTTGGGACATCTTCCTTTACATGCACATTCAAAGCACAGTGAGGAAACAAGTTTCCCTGTACAATGAAATTCTTTCTTTGCTGTACAGTGAATGCCAGACAAGTACAAAAAACTGTAAAAAAAAAAAAAAAAAAGTAAAATTAAAGTAAATAAACACACACATAAATACCGACATAATAAAAAAAAAAACTATGCAGCAGAATTGGATATAGACTATGTAAATATAGAAATGTAGACTGTTATCTATATGTGCAAATGTACAATATTTACTTATGTGCAAAACAATATTACTGTAGTATGTGCAAAAATTTAATACAACTGTAGATGGTAATAGCAGCAGCAGTAACATTAACAATGTGCAAATTGAATGCAACTATGGATAATAATAGAGGTAGCATTAACATTAACCATTTGCAGTGAGATGCAGCTACTTGATATAATAATAGCAGTAATATTAACAAATGTGCAATATGAAGAGGAGCAATTTAGTTCAGGTGATCTAAGAGATAGATGAAACTAATCTGTGTCCTCTGGCTACCTGTTTAAAAGTCTAATGGCTGAGGGAAAGAAGGCTAATCTGGAGGTCCTGCATTTCACACTCCTGTACCTCCATCCTGAGGGTAGGAGTGTGAACAGTCCATGTTGGGAATGGGTGGGGTCCTTAAGGATGGAGGCAGCACTCCTGTGGTCTCTGCGGTGGTAAATGGTCTGCAGAGAGGGCAGTGGAGCCCTGATGATCTTCTCTGCAGTCTTCACCACTCTCTGCAAATGTTTGTGGTCCCTCATAGTAGTGATGCCATACCACACGGTGATGCAGTTGGTCATGACTCTCTCAATTACAAGCTGTAGAAGTTGTTGAGGATCTTAAGTTGCATGCCAAACTTCCTCAGCCTCCTCAGGAAGTACAGCCGCTGTTGTGCCTTCTCAACCAGCTGGGTGGTGTTGAGTGTCCATGTGAGCTCCTCGCTGATGTGGACCCCCAGGTATTTAAAGCTGCTCACCCTCTCCACTTCAAGCTTTCAGATGAACAGTGGCTGGTGAGTTCTCCTCTCCTTCCTCATGTCCACTATCATCTCCTTTGTCTTGTGTGTGTTGAGGGTGAGGTTGTTGTCCTCACACCATGTCACAAGACTGGCCACCTTCCTCCTGTAGGTCGCATCGTCCCCACCAGTGATCTGTCCTATCACTGCAGTGTCGTCAGCAAACTTTAGGATGATGTTGTCCTTGTGGAACGCGACGCAGTCATGTGTGAACAGTGTGTAGAGGATGGGACTAAGAACACATCCCTGTGGGGTGCCAATGTTTGTTGTGAAGCCAGTCGCAGAGTGTGGGGTGTAGTCCTAGTTTGAAATGAATGCACATGAATGTAATATAGAGTTGGCCCGCCCTTTCCAGCTGTAACACCTTCAACTCTTCTAGAAAGGTTTAGGAGTGTATTTATGGGAATTTTTTACCATTTCTCTAGAAGCACATTTGTGAGGTCAGACACTGATGTTAGACCAGAAGGCCTGGCTCGCAGTCTCCGCTCTAATTCATCCCAAAAGTGTTCTATCAGGTTGAGGTCAGGACTCTGTGCAGGCCAGTCAAGTTCCTCCACACCAAACTCGCTCATCCATGTCTTTGTGGACCTTGCTTTGTGCACTGGTGTGCAGTCATGTTGGAACAGGAAGGGACCATCCCCAAACTGTTCCCACAAAGTTGGGAGCATGAAATTGTCCAAAATGTCTTGGTATGCTGAAGTATTAAGTGTTCCTTTCACTGGAACTAAGTGGCCGAGCCCAACCCCTGAATGCAATGATTTGGAGGGGTGTCCCAAAACTTTTGGCAATATAGTGTAGTTAGTTGTATTTGTTTATGGTTACATTCAGTACTGTGGAGGCATAACATAGTAAAGAACTTAGTTCTTGTTATTACTTCTGTTATAGTCACTATAAATAGTCAGTCCCTCATCAGCCACTCTTTTTTCTTTCTCTGAAATTTCATAAGAACAAAAATATATCACTGAAAAACAACAAAACTATCCTGAAGGCTGAAGATAAAGAAGCAGGAGTTATGTCTGTTGCAAAGCACTGGCACTGCTATAAATTTTTTATAAACATTTTATTAAAAAATGTCACCACATGGAAAATTACATTTACATGAACACAGCTGAACAAAAGGCGGATAAATGCCAGTCATCTAACTATAGCTAAGCACACACATGTGCTGAGTGGCGAGTGACTCACACCAGGCTATTAACAGGATTGTACATTTCTGATATGAATCATGGATTTGGGAGTGACCCGAAATGAACCTAGAGCAGGATAAAAATCTTTCCTCCTCCTGTTTGTGTGATTGCTCATGTCTCAGTGATTAGCAGGAGACCACTAGAGGCATGTACATGGCTCCTGGGTGTGTGTCTAGCGTGATACAGGGCAGACCTGGGAATTAAGAGCTGCCTGGTATGTGCTGATCTGCTGTCACAATCTCTCTCTAACTCTCACTCTAACCTTCTCACTCTCATATACATCACTTTCTCTGTCAGCCAGGGTCTATAGGGAGACTCTGTTTCCCCAAAATAGACTCTGCATATGCTAGGCTGTTTATTCACACTCAGCCCCGGTCCATAAGTGATCTCTGATGAGAAAACAAGGCGTGTATGGCCATACATGGCCCCTGAGCTGCTGTAGACAGCTGTGCCTTGTTACAGAAGATCATGGGAAAGGCGGGTAGCATATCAGCTGTCTAAATATTAGTTATCTCAAATTAGAGGTGGATTCTTTTTGTCATTATGCTGATAATTGAGCTTGTATTATGTTAGGCTGCAGGACATGAACTGTTTTCCACCAGAGACCAGTTGCACAAACACGCTTATGTCTCTCCTTAAGCTACGACAGACAATTACAATGGGTCAGACGTATTGGTAACCTCTCAAGTTTTTTTGCCAACCACTTTCAAGATCAGCTAGTTTATAGCACTGCAGTCAGTTTTATTTACTACAAGTAGGCTTCTGCATCCTTTCTAAACACTAATAGGATGCATGCCTGTTCTTTTTGTCCTTACATCATTCTATAGTTACCACTGCTGACCAGTGGCAGTGTAGTTAAACATGTAACATGCGTGTTAACTGTTACTGTTACATAAAGAAAGGCAACCAATCAGAATCGAACCCAGTAAGTGTCTTAATTAGAGCTCCAGAACCGCCTCAGTATGAATTGGCATCGATTCTTTGGGTCTCCAGAACTGTATTTGGAAAAATCAACATTGTTCTTCCAAAAAAAAACATGTTTTGTAATGGTGGTGCTCATCCAAAATCTTCCATAGATGTTCACTTGGGTTGACTGCAGTAACATCCCTCTCTATGTGGTTATGGACTGATTGTAGTTGCTGACAGTCTGATCACATCCTGCATAAATTTTCCATCCGTTACTGTGTGCTCTTTCAGAGTCACTTAGATCTTAATCCACCTTAATCCAAAATGCCCCAGAGCATGGCATGATCTTAATTGTATCATGACTTGAATCTATCTGGAATCATCTGCATTTATATGTTTTTCCGCTCATTTCTTCAGATTTTTCCTTTTAATTTTTTGACAGTGTGCGTGTGCGTGTGCGTGTGCGTGTGCGTGTGTGTGTGTGTGTGTGTGTGTGTGTATGTATGTATGTATGTACACCGATCAGGCATAACATTATGACCAGTGACAGGTGAAGTGAATAACACTGATTATCTCCTCATCATGGCACCTGTTAGTGGGTGGGATATATTAGGCAGCAAGTGAACATTTTGTCCTCAAAGTTGATGTGTTAGAAGCATGAAAAATGGGCAAAAAGGCCCAAATTGTGATGGCTAGACGACCGGATCAGAGCATCTCCAAAACTGCAGCTCTTGTAGGGTGTTCCCGGTCTGCAGTGGTCAGATCTATCAAAAGTGGTCCAAGGAAGGAACAGTGGTGAACCGGTGACAGGGTCATGGGTGGCCAAGGCTCACTGATGCACGTGAGGAGCGAAGGCTGGCCCGTGTGATCCGATCCAACAGATGAGCTACTGTTGCTGAAATTGCTTAATGCTGGTTCTGATAGAAAGGTGTCAAAAAACACAGTGCATGATGGGTCAGGGCTGTTTTGGCAGCAAAAAGGGGACCAACACAATATTAGGCAGTTGGTCATAATGTTATGCCTGATCGGTGTATTTATATGTATGCATTATATGAATTCGCACAGCTATGAGTTAAGACAAGTTACTCTAAACAGTCCCAAATCACATATTCACATCGCTGTACCATTTGACAGTCCTATATAAGATTATTCACTGTCTTGCACACACTTTTCCTCACATTCCCATTCCTTCTATTTTTCTAGGTGCTGAATCAGACGGAGGATCACAGACAGCGCGTCCTGCAAGCCGCTGCTAAAACGCTGCGTGTGTGGTTTATTAAAGTGAGGAAGATGAAGGCCATCTACCACACGCTAAACCTCTGCAACATCGATGTCACCCAGAAGTGTCTGATTGCTGAAATCTGGTGTCCCTTGTCTGATCTGGACTCCATTCAGCTTGCTCTGCGGAGAGGCACGGTGAGACACACACGACTCTTTTGTTACAGCTCACATATCTTGTTAGGTTATGAATGTAAACCTAATTCTGCAGACATATTAAAGATTTTTTTTTCTTTAAGAAATATAGTTATTTTAAATGTGATTTTTTCTCATATCCAGAATCGATTAACTCAGTCTTTACTAGAATAACATTTATATTTGTCTTAAAACAGTATTTGTGTGTGGGAATGCATGAACACACATATTTAGCACATTATCACATAGGATGACTCACTTCCTAGCACACACTCACATTCTGCACCCACACACACACACACACACACACACACACACACAGTGGGCTAGATGTTAGAAAGGAATGCCCACATGCTGTATTTCCCATTTCCCAATGGACAGCGTGCCTGTAACACAATCGCTGTGTGTGTTACGATATTAAACAAATGATTCGGCACAACTGGTGCACAGTTTGTTGTACATATCTAGTGAGGAAAGGGGAATTCAAATGGACAACTGTAAGATTAAAATGAGGCCATCTAAGTTGAGCAAGCTTGGTAGCGTGAATATGAGTTCTGCTTCTTCTTTCTGGATGAGCTTTAATTGTATTTCATTCATTCATTCATTCATTCATTGTCTATCGCTTATCCTTAGAGGATTGAGAAACAATGGTTCAAATCCAATCTGATAATATATAATATAATATAATACTTATCAGATCATTCATTCATTGTCTACCGCTTATCCGATCTATTCTCGGGTCACGGGGAGCCTGTGCCTATCTCAGGCGTCATTGGGCATCAAGGCAGGATACACCCTGGACGGAGTGCCAACCCATCGCAGGGCACACACACACTCTCATTCACTCACACAATCACACACTACGGACAATTTAGAGATGCCAATCAACCTACAATGCATGTCTTTGGACTGGGGGAGGAAACCGGAGTACCCGGAGGAAACCCCCGAGGCACGGGGAGAACATGCAAACTCCACACACACGGCGGAGGCGGGAATCGAACCCCCACTCTTGGAGGTGTGAGGCAAACGTGCTAACCACTAAGCCACCGTGCCCCCCTAATTGTATTTCATCCTTCAAAAAATACTCTGAATAAAAATTAGAAGAGAAACTGATCTCAGCCAATTTCATTTCCCTCTAATTTCCGTATATGAACACGTACTATCTTTTCAAATTATTAACTGTTGCTTTCAGTATTTATGTTCCAGTGTTTAATATTTTTGTATAATGAAGCTAATGTTAAAATTAGGCCTGTGGTTTGAATGGCATAGTTTAGGTCTATTTAGGTCTGGAGCCAGGCTTATGGTTGTAGATATTGAAATAGGAATAGTATTTGGCTCCAACAGGGATGTTTGTTTGGTTATGCTCGCACTTTGACTGTGTGTGTTTATTAGAGTGCCTGTGTGTGTGCCTGTGTTGAGATTCTCACACTTTACTGTTAGCAGAATAGGGATGGGAGAGGGAAGGGAAAACTCCAAGCCCTGGAATTCCCACCCACACATGGATTACTGGATTACACACTAGACTGTTGTGTCGTCTTGGTTCTCATGCTTACACACCGCTCAGATCAAAAACCCCAGATGGCTAATTTATGTCTAATCAGTACACAATCATCCATGCTTTGTTTTGCCATGGCTTTAAGTCTACTATTTGCTCACTTGTCTCTGTTTTTTTCTAAGGAGAAAAGTGGTTCCACCGTTCCCTCCATCCTGAACAGGATGCAGACCAAACAGACCCCACCCACCTACAACAAGACCAACAAGTTTACCTCTGGCTTTCAGAATATCGTGGATGCGTATGGCATCGGCAGCTATCGTGAAATAAACCCAGGTACCCCACCTCCTTTCAGCAGTTCATACTAGTACACATCGTTGCCATTTTATCTCTTCGAAAAGCTCATGTAAGAAGATTTGTTCTGGTTCGTGTTCAGCTCCCTACACTATCATCACCTTCCCCTTCCTGTTTGCCGTCATGTTTGGGGATCTGGGCCACGGCTTGCTGATGACCTGCGCCGCTCTTTATCTGGTCCTGCGAGAGAGTCGGCTCAGTGCCCAGAAAAATGACAACGAGGTATCACACACACACATTTGTCCAACCATATATTTCAGCCTTTCATAAAAGTGTTCAGTGTTCCTCTGATTAGGAAGGACATAATTATTTCTGTATTAAATTATACAAGTCACTGACCAACAGAAAAATGCACCGCTTGATGCACTATTTTTACTGATTAAACCATCCTGGAGTACATGTGCATTTTTAAATGCATACATTTGCAGAAGTGGTTATAAGAAAATGCTGAAACTTTAGTACCAAGGAACCAAACAGATTATGTAAGCAGTAAAGGTTCTCATTAATTTACCTCAGGTTGGTTTAAAAAAAAAAAAACCTTGTTGTGCTCTTGTGTTTAGTATAGCCATGATTAACTGGCAATTTCTCTTTTTCTCTTCCTGCCAGATGTTCAGCATGGTGTTTTCAGGGCGTTACATCATACTATTGATGGGGCTTTTCTCCGTCTACACCGGGATCATCTATAACGATTGCTTTTCCAAGTCGCTCAACGTCTTCGGCTCCAGCTGGAGCGTCCGGCCCATGTTCACGACGGACGGCAAAGGCAACTGGACGTGAGTCCTTCACTCAGATGGAAAAGCCTTACTGAAATAACTTAATGCAGTTTGGATTTCAGTCACAGAGCATGTAAACTAAATTCTAGGTCCTGATTGGTCAGATGGCCGCACGATAAAATGGTTCATAGTACGTCACTCCCTCTAATACGTTATCGTTTCTATAGTAACAAAGAAAATCATATATTCTTTGATGTGGGGAAGTTTTCTTTAAGGACATTTTCTATCTTAAATTTTCCTGGATGGGAGAATCTTCAGTACTAATGCACCTTCTTGTTTCTTAAGAACATGATAACGGCTTTGTTTCGCTCTTATTACATTGAAGAGATTAAAATGTAACTATAATCAGTTAAAAAGTATGATGAATCAGTTAATAAATTGAAACTACTAATTATTGCCAAATTGATGTGGTAGGAGTGGAATAGAACACCCTGTGCTGTATTATTTTCCTACAGCAGTATTGTATTTTTTTTTTTTTTCTTACATACAAATCTCTACACACTATCAGTGAATCTGTCAGTGTCAGTAGTGCAGGAAACGTGGAGTGGTTGGGTTAATCGGTGACCGTTCTCACTGGACAGGTTTGACATTCTGAAGGAGAACAGGTTGATGCAGTTGGACCCGGCCGTGCCAGGAGTGTTCGGGGGACCCTACCCCATCGGCATCGACCCGGTATAAATCATTTCTACCAGCTGTTTCTTTCTTCTAAACTGGAGGTCTGTTTTGTTTCCGCTCAAGCAGTTTTTCTTTCTCATCCTTCACAGATCTGGAACATGGCCAGCAACAAGCTGACCTTCTTGAACTCCTATAAGATGAAGATGTCTATAATCTTGGGAGTTACTCAGATGCTCTTTGGGGTCATGCTCAGCCTCTTTAACCACATGTATGTTACAATTTCTTCTTCTTTACCGTGATCTAGATGGAAACCAATCACATTTACATCACATTTTTGTTCTTTTTTACCCCAAAAGTAGTTGATCAGTGGAAAAGTAGCCGTGACGTGACAAACAGCATCCATAACTCATCACACTCCTCTCTTAACACACTGTTGAATATAAAAAAATACACAAAATTATGCGCTTAAAATTAATAACAGCGTTCATCTTGAAGGTGGGATTCACTTTCTTTCTGAAAACATGGTTTAGTATTAAATCTTAACGATCTGAAAGGAGGTGCTAATCTGCTAGCTTTAATGTTCCTGGTTGGTTAGTAACGTTAGCCTTGTCTCTCCTGTGTATAACTAAGAAAACAGTTTCAGAGACCAGACATGTCCTGGCTGATTGACTGCATTTGGGGTAACAGAAATTATATCAAATAAGGAATAATTATGATTGAACCTGGACTTGCAGCTACTTTAAGAAGCCTCTGAACATCTGGCTTGGCTTCATCCCTGAGATCATCTTCATGAGCAGCCTGTTCGGTTACCTGGTGCTGCTCATCTTCTACAAGTGGATTGCGTACGACGCTTCAACCTCCAAGGAAGCTCCCAGCCTCCTCATCGCCTTCATCAACATGTTCCTTTTCAACTATAATGATCCTACTATCAAACCACTATACAGAGGACAGGTAACACACACACATTTTCATTCTGTACTTCCTCAGCATCAATGTCTCTTATCTGCATCAGCATCTCCAACAGAAAGATGTAACCTTGGCATCGACTTTTTTTTTCTCTGTTTCTTCCTTTTGTTGTCTCATTTTCACTCTTATCTCATTTCCTCTGTTTTTCTGACCCATTTTTCTGTAGATGGTGATCCAGTGCCTGTTGGTGGTCATCGCTCTTTTATGCGTGCCCTGTATGCTTATAGTAAAGACGGTGATTCTGCGCAGACAGTACCTCTGGAGGAAACACCTCGTAAGCCCTTAACTCCCAAGAATACAATTAAATATATATCATGCATTATCTACAAATATTTGCTCACACAGTCATCTCTGTAACCTGCAGTGTCCTCTGTCTCTGTCCTCAGGGCACGCAGAACTTTGGGGGGATCCGGGTGGGCAACGGCCCTACGGACGACGAAGCCGAGATCATCCAGCATGATCAGCTTTCACAGAACTTAGAGGAAGAACCAGAGGTAAGCCATGTGATTACACACACACACACGCACACACAGTCCTGTGTCCTTTCATATCTTTCATTCTCTGCCACTCATTTCTTTCTCATCTCTTTCTGTCTCAATCTTCATATTTTTTCTGTAAATCTCTTTCTATTTCTGTCTACCTGTATCTCTCTCTCTCTGTCTCTCTCTGTTTTTCTTTTCTTGTCCCTTACTCTCTTTTAGTCTCTGCTTCATTATTTATTATTCTGCATATCCTCCACTCTCTCTCTCTCTGTTTTTCTCTTCTTGTCCCTTACTCTATTTTAGTCTCTGCTTCATTATTTATTATTCTGCATATCCTCCACTCTCTCTCTCTCTGTTTTTCTCTTCTTGTCCCTTACTCTATTTTAGTCTCTGTTTCAATATTTATTCTTATGCATATCTCTCACTCTCTGCCTCTCTCTCTCTCTCTCTGTTTTTCTCTTCTTGTCCCTTACTCTCTTTTAGTCTCTGTTTCAATATTTATTCTTATGCTTATCTCCCACTCTCTTTCTCTCACTCTCTGCCTCTCTCTCTCTGCCTCTCTCTCTCTCTCTCTCTGTTTTTCTCTTCTTGTCCCTTACTCTCTTTTAGTCTCTGATTCATTATTTATTATTCTGCATGTCTTCCACTCTCTCTCACTCTGTTTCTCTCTCTCTCTCTCTCTCTCTCTCTCTATCTATATATATATATATATATATATATATATATATATATATATATATATATATATATATATATATATATATATATATGTGTATATATATATATATATATCTGTTTCTCTTTCAGTCATTGTTTCATTCTCTCATATGATTTATAAATACATAAAAGTGAAACATATGTCATATGCAGATATTCACTGACAGGGGTATGTATGTGTGTTTTAATCAGATTATGAGAATGTCTCATTGGTAATAAGACTCAGTGCCATTTGTTACATTGCAGCAGTATTCAGTGTCGATGCTTAGAGACCTGTCTTCATTACACTTTATTTATAGTTTTATACTTTGTTAAGCAACTACTTGTTTACAAAGCAGCAAATCGGAGCTCTGCCTTTTCCGGCGTGTATGACATCAGAAATATACGATCATTTCCAGTAAAGGTTGGCGATCGGAACGGCCAGTTAATCCCGTGGGCGATGCCGCTGTAGTCAGCAGTGGGTAGGCTGGTGTGCATTCCTGTCACTGAGAGCGAGGGTCTGTCCTGCATACCAGCCCCACTCTAAAGTGGGTTAGCCCGCTAGCCCCTGCGTCTCCAGGCAACCAGGCTCTCAAACAAAACAGCCTCTCAGCCAGCAAGGTTACACAAGCAGATATTTTAAACGTGAATTATCACATGGTTACTCGCTCATTTAAAAATGGTTGTGTTGAAATGAATTTTTTTTTTCAGTGTTCTGCATTTTTGTTTCTGACACTTTCCTCTCGTCCTTTTGTTTTTAACCCACCTGAAAGTTCTGTAGATTTAATACCGATTTCCTCGTCTCTCTTTATTGCTTTCCTAGCACTTGTTTTAAACCTCATTCTAATCCTGTGTGTGTATGTGTTATGTGTGTCCGATTTCCTTCAAGCAGTCAGAAGAAGAAGTGGTAAGAGCAGAATTTTGCGTACACCATCACTTTTCTCAAACCCATCCCTTTATGTGTGGTTGTGGGTGTGTGTATGTCTGTGTGTTTCAGTGTTGGGTAGTGCTTCTCCATTGGGCTTTTAGAACTGAAGTAGATATTAAATCTTTGTAGAACCCTTTGAGGTCTTGATTTTATTTTATTTTTAATCCCCCTGGGTTAAAATGAAACCAATCAAGTGAGCCATTATCCACCCTGGTGATTGACCGTGTCCTGTATAATGATGTGCCAAATGATTTAGCACCAATCAGAATACTGCTGTACATGTCACACCTGATCTAATTTAATAAGCTGCTCTGATCACATCTGTTTAACTGTCTGCCTTTCTTTCTCCCTACTGTCCTTATTTCCTTCCTCCCTTCCCTCCTCTTTTCCTCACTTTCCTTGCTTCCTTTCTCTCTTTTACCTACACTTTCCCCCACCCTCTTCCTTCCTCCCTCCTGCCCTCCCTCCCTCCCTCCCTTCCTTCCTTCCTTCCTTACTTCCTCCATCCCTAACTCCCTCCCTCCCTCCCTTAATTCACTCCGTTGTTTCCTTGTTTCTCTTTCTAGTTTAATTTAACAGATGTAGCGGTGCATCAGGCCATTCACACTATAGAGTACTGCTTAGGCTGCATCTCAAACACGGCCTCCTACTTACGCCTGTGGGCCCTGAGCCTAGCCCACGCACGTGAGTACCCCACTCACACACACATACATGTTCTCTTCCATTTGTTAGATTTACAGATGTTGTACTCTGAAAGTTCCTCTTTCAGATATTCAAATTCACACATTCTTTTCCGCTTTTTATTTTGTAGAGCTGTCAGAGGTCTTGTGGTCCATGGTGATGCACATTGGGCTCTTCTCGAGAAATTTCGCCGGCTTCTTCGGCCTAATTTTCATTTTCGCTATCTTTGCCACACTAACAGTGTGCATCTTACTGATAATGGAGGGTTTGTCTGCCTTCCTGCACGCCCTCAGATTGCACTGGTAGGTACACACACACACACGGTTAGAATTAGTTGTTTGTTTTTAAGGGTAATTGTACTCTTTCTGTAAATTAATCTACATTCTTGTAAGTGAGGAGAATGAGAGAATGACTCTCTATCTCCCTCTGTTGGTGAAGCCAAGATTGAGTTTGCTTTCTCTCTCTGTCTCTCTCTCTCTCTGTCACTCTCTTTCTCTTTCTCTCTCTGTCTCTCTCTCTGTCACTCTCTCTCTCTTTCTCTCTCTGTCTCTCTCTCTGTCACTCTCTCTCTCTTTCTCTCTCTGTCTCTCTCTCTGTCACTTTCTCTCTCTCTCTCTCTCTGTCACTCTCTCTCTCTTTCTCTCTCTGTCTCTCTCTCTGTCTCTCTCTCTCTCTTTCTCTCTCTGTTTAGGGTGGAGTTTCAGAATAAGTTCTACACGGGTCAGGGCTTCAAGTTCATGCCTTTTACCTTCGACGGCATCCTGGAGGGAAAGTTTGAAGACTGAACATCCAGCACATCTGCCTTCTCAGCCATCCTCCACCATCACCTCACTCCGCAAAACCTACAGCTTTAAAGGGCCAGTCAGCGTAGCAGGCAGTAATGAGAGGAAGTGATGTGATGTGAGCTCCATCATTTACACACAATTATATATCAGGTGGAAAAGAATCACAGGCGCTACGTTATCGCGTATCACTTTAATTCTGCTCTCATATTTAAATTCCATAATTTATGATTTATTTCTATGATGTGACTCATCTTCATGAATAAGCTAATGCAAAGAAGAATCGAGGAATATTTAAAGGAGTCGTGTGACGTGGTTGAGGTTGTCTTGTATATGCAGTACACCATGCTGACTTGCGTGTAGATTTCTGTCTTCGGTCTGATTTCACTACCGTGTTTCTCTCAAGTCACCGTTGTGTTTATTGTGTGCTTGCTCATCTGATCTCATTAACTAGTCCCACTTCTTCCTTTTCCTTTTTCGGTCTTTCGCTCGAAGGGACTCCTTTTCCTTTTTTGGTCTCGTTCATGTATATTTACCTCTGTTTACATTGTTATTTAAATATGTTTTATGTAATGAGCCCTTTTTGTGATTTTTTTTTTTCCCCTTGCAGTACATATCAGAACTTGGTAATCCACTCGTATATCATAAAGGTGGAGCTTTTTGTGATTGACTGGTTGAATATCAGGAAATTTCACACACCACCTGCTTTAGTTGATCTCACTATAACTTATGGATACATAGTCTCTGTTTCACTGCTCATCATTCGTCTTGGTGTTTTTGTCATTGCCGTTTATGGGCACTCGCAGTAAGCAACAGAAATCACTTTTAATAAATTACAACTTATTGTAACTATTGTAAGTTCATTTTGTTTTTTTGTTTTTTGACAAACCAATTGTCGGAGCTCTTGCAGGCAGAGCTAAAAGGCAGCAGAAATGTTGAAATTTTACGAAGGAAAAAAATTTGGATGTTGTGTCTGTGTCAATAAAATGCGAGGCTGGGAAATTCTGCTCTGAATTTTTTTTTTTTCTGTGTTGGATTTAATATGTAGGTCTATGTTTAGGAAAACTGCCAACTAAGGAATAAAACACAATGGGATTTACTTTATTTTTCAACGATTCCAATCACAAGAGAATGATGTACGTTTTATTCGTTTAAAGTTACATCTGCCATACAAAGTACACGTCTGCTATACAAGTCCGTGTGAATTTGCTGAATTTGTGAATTAGAAACGGTGACGTACGAAGAGCATTTCTTTAATATAGATCTGTGATTTTATCTGTGATTTTTATGTGAAGCTGACACTGCTGTCAGAGTTGCTGTAATAGAAAATAATTACTTTCTGACCCATCAGATTAGAGAATTTCAACAGCAGAATTCGATGTTGTAAGGGGTAATAAACCCTAACATTTTTACTTTAAGAATCTGACACAGTGTGACATGTTCGTTTGCCAGCAGTCATTACAAAAGCTATGTCAGAACTGTGTGCTAAGTTTGTGAGTATGTGTTTGTTTCCCTCTCAGTGTCTTTTCCAGGCTCCGGAAGAACAGGGTCTAGCTGGAGATGGTCAGAGTGGGTGTGGCCTTACAGTAAGTGTCAGTATTAGGAGGAGGGGCATATTAGAGAAGGGGAGCCTTTGACAGGAGGGCTCCACAACAAGCCGTGGCATTTGAGCTCAGTGCCGAAACAGTCTGCACCCGCTGGCTGACCAACGTCCCGGTTACAGATTCGCTTGGAGAGAGGGGGAGGAAATGAGTGAGGGATATTCTGAAAGGTAGAATATTCTATATTGATGTGTAGAAGAAACACAGGCTTTGTTGGGGCTAAGGCAGGAGGAGTTTAAAGAAAAGTACAAGTGCAAGGATTCACTCTGCTTCTCAGGTGTCTGCTGTCATTGGGCTTTTTTTAGGGCTTTATTTTTACCACCAGGACTACGTTCCTGCAATTTTGGCCCAGAGGCTTGCATCTGCTGGTACACTAGTGTGTAGGTTTTTTTGTAGAGTTTTTTTTTTTGCACATGGCCATGGCCGAGAGGAACCTCAAACTGGATCGCGTGGCTCTTAATGAAAGTTCTGATGACGACGATGAGGTGGTTTTGGTCACAGCTGCGGCCAAACCTTCGTTATCTACTCCAGCCTCCAACCGCAAACATATAGACGACGACGACGATGACGACTCAGATGAAGACGACAAACCATCCAAAGAAGTGGATCTGAAGCTGGGACTGGAAAACAGTGACTCCCAGAGATCAGAGGCTCAAGCTACGGGCATGATGGTCCTGGCTCTCTTGGACAAGATCATCGGCGTTGTGGATCAGATCCAGCTGACGCAGAATGGCCTGGAGTCCCAGCAGGAGAGCATGGAGAAGAACATGACGAGCATCCAGAGCGAGCTGCACAAGCTAGCCAAGAGCCAGGGCGGCACATCCAGCACGGTCACCAAGCTCCTGGAGAAGGTGCGCAAGGTGAACGTCAATGTGAAGAGCGTACGGTCCGAACTGGAGAAGCAGGCGGGTCAGATTAAGAAGCTGGAGAACAACGAGCATGAGCTGCTGAAAAGGAAGAATTTCAAAGTGCTCATCTTCCAGGTAAGCAAGAAAGGATGGAAGCTGAGATTGACATTGATGCATTAAGGTTAATTATTTGGGGTGGCATCTGGAGTATAACCTTTAGAAGCTTAAGCAGGAACTTTCTGAACCAGATTCAGAAGTAAACTGCGAAGTTGAATGTTCGGTAATTAGGACATGACATAATATGTGTGTGTGATATTTCCAAACTCCCTTTAAAGCACACACCGGGATTCCTGTGCAGGGTTTGGCCTTGCATTCCACATTCGCCATCAGAAATTCTCAGGTCTCTGCCAAAACATAGAACGACCGTTTGAACTGGCTCATGCATATACGCCTGCTCCACAAATATAGCCAGCGTTTATTCACATTAAATCGTGAAGAGAAGAATAGTGTGGATTCCACACGTACACGCTCGTTTCTTTCAGCTCAGTACCGTGACTTGTAATTGTGCACAACTTATCAGCTGCACTAGACGAATGTTCAAAAGAAAGACTTCGCACATAATTACACCGTTAACACAGACTCGCAAACTCATCACTATAGTGCAAATATTTGGAAAAGTTCTGATTTTATTTAGCAGACCATGAAACAAAAAAAATTTCGCCATCAGATCTGGAAGGTTCTTTGGGAAGCAGTATATCTGTAAGAACTTTATAGGGTTCAGATTTCATCAGTGCCAGAAAGCCTTTCAAGTAAAGCCTTCATTTTTATTTCAACAGTTTTATCTGTCAACAAGCTGCAAGAAATCCTGTGGCATAGGGCGTTAACAAAAGGGGGGAAAAAAACATTTAATTAATTAACTTAATTAAAAATGAATTCACCGTCCGCTCAGAGTGGATTTAGCATATTATCGTCACAAAAATGTTTCAAAAAGGTTTTCTTTTTCTAGAACATTCTCTAATGATTTTTAAGAATAATACATAAACATTTAACTCATTATTATTATTTTATTTATTTATTTATTTATTTTCACAGCAAGCTTTTCTAAAGTCTAAGAAAGAATTTTTCATAAAATGCCATGTATTTGAATATGACTTATATGTGAAAAATGATCACAACTCTTGTATTTGGTGGGTAAGTTTCTTACTGCGACCGCTGTTTGCTGTAATAATTCTTGCCAATCTATGTGCTAGTTGAAAAGTATTTATTAATTTTCACTCACAAAACTAAATAAATATATTAATAATAAATGGCATTTTATTCAAATTAGCTTATTACATACTGTAGATCTACACAGACTTGTCACTGGAGTTTTAAGTTATTTAGTAAAAGAATTCATCACGGCTCCTGGCCCAGACATCCTTAAAACTCAAATTTCACTCTGTATGGCTTGGCGATGTGACAGTGTGATATTGATATATGTATATAAGCCATATATCAATATCGTCGCTATGGCTTATATTGCAGCGTATATATTTATATTAAGATATATATTAAATCACAGTATATTTCTTATTGATATTTTTCAAAAAATATCAATATCATTTGAATAATATTAAATATTTAATAATTAAATATTATTAAATATTTTAAATATTTAATAATTATTTAAATAATATTTTTATTTTTCAAAAACTGCTAGTCACCTGCTTCCAGTCTGATTTTAAAAAAAATAAAGATGATCAAAAATATAGAGGCATTTTTTTAAAAATATAAATGTTATTTGAATAATAATTTTGAAATATGTTCGATTTTTAACACGATTAAATATTTAATAATATTGTAAATATTTCATATTATTTAGTGAATAATTCATGTGTAAATGTTAGAATTATGAACAGAAATTTTCCTTCTTTTTTTAGTGGCAATTAAAAAAACCAACGTAATCAGTATGTATGACATACTACAGGTTTACAGAACGAATTATCATATAAAATCCATTAAAATCCAAAGTGTAAAGAAATTATTTCATTTCTTTATGCTGCTGTTCGTGTGACAACTCATATACATCATGACATTTATCAACTATTTAAGTGCACAACAAAGTCGTCAGGCCCTTCCACACATAGTGGTGCATTCTCTCTCTCTCTCTCTCTCTCTCTCTCTCTCTCTCTCTCTCTCTCTCTCTCTCACGCAATCACAGTCATTCACTATCTTGTTTGCTCCAGCTTTAGCATGCAACAGTGCAAGTGCTGTTTTTGGCAGATACTTGGCTCGGGTCGGACGGTGTAGGATGAAGACACTTCTATTTTATCTGCCATATATCGTGTTGTAAAGTCATAATCCTGCAGCCTTAGAATTTAGATTTGCTGATTATAGCACACGAGTGAAACCTTATCACATCATATGGGTTATATATGAGACATGTTTTCAGCGAGTTTGGAACGTCCTAAAATATTTCTTTTCCCTGGATACGCATTGACTAGCATTTTATTGTTGACAAATAACCTTGCACACGCGCGCACACACACACACACACACATACACATACAGGGTCCTTGTTTGAAAAATAGGGGTGCGACACAATGTTACTGTCTCAGTCTGTATTAATTGAAGGTAAACCCTAGGAACATGTCCTGGAGGCACTTGAGGGAAAGTGTAGTGGAAGCATAGGCATAGGCAAATGACCTGAATCTTGAATCGGTGAACTGTTTGAACACTAGAAGTCCCAATCTGTGTAACCCATATAAATATATATATATATATATATGAGAGAGTGGAAGTTTGTAGAGAGCCCGCAAAATCTTACATTTAAGATACAGCTTCGCCACCACAATATAATGAACTCTTTTATTTTAGCTCTTTTTTTGCTCCAGAACTCATTGCGTTTCAGTCAGTTATTTTTTCAAGTCTCCAGATCAGACACTTTTAGGAGATAAATGAATAAATATTACATGTATGAATAGATTTATTTATTCTTACAATCAGTAGTCAGTTCATAGCCATTTTTTATTTGTTTAGTTTGATACAGAAAAAATACACAGTGTCTTTTCAGTCTTAATTACTCTTCCGTCAAATGCACTATATTGCCCCTTAGTTCCAGTGAAAGGAACTCTTAATGCTTCAGCATACCAAGACATTTTGGACAATTTCATGCTCCCAACTTTGTGGGAACAGTTTGGTTAGTTTAGTCAGTCTGTTCCAACATGACTGCACACCAGTGCACAAAGCAAGGTCCATAAAGACATGTATGAGCGAGTTTGGTGTGGAGGAACTGACCTGCACAGAGTCCTGACCTCAACCTGATCGAACACCTTTGGGATGAATTAGAGCGGAGACTGCGAGCCAGACCTTCTCGTCCAACATTAGTGCCTGACCTCACAAATGTGCTTCTAGAGGAATGGCCAAAAATTCCCATAAACACACTCCAGAAGAGTTGAAGCTGTTATAGCTGCAAAGGGTGGGCCAACTCCATATTACATTCATGTGCATGTAAAGGTAGACGTCCCAAAACTTTTGCCAATATAGTGTTCTAGTGAACGAGTTTTGTGGCTGTTTTTCAATATGACAAACAAATTAATTATAAAAGGAATAAAACACTTCGGAACATGTTTCCCTTTAACTACACACCTTGTCTGTCATGTTTTATTGACTTCTCAAAGCAAATCTTTGAAGTTTATTCATCCAGACATCATTAATCTTTATTAAATAAACTACATTTTTTATTTTTTACAGAGCAGAACATTCTTTTCTAGCATAAACGCCTCAGCATTGAGACTTCATCTCAATGCTGACAGACGCCGGTTCCTTTAGAGTCTCATGAATTAATGCGTTGTCGCATGTTTCTCTGACGTGCTCTAGTGCTAAGTGTCATATGAGCGTGTTGGATTGCAGGTGTTTGGAAAGCAAAGTGAAATCGGGTAGAATAAAGTAGAGGGTGTCGTCAGGACCGAGTGTCACTTAGAAACGCCCCTCCCTTTACTTTTCTCCACTCATGGACAGACTAAATATAGCTCAGAATGCGGTAATGTCTGCAATGCTGGTTGATGCTACTAGTGCCAGAGAGAGTGAAAGAGAGTAGTCCTAGTAAGGCTAAGAGGCACTATGAACAGAGATTTGAATATATTTCTACCCAAATAGGTGTTTTTTCCTTATAAAGCTGCAGAGTGGAAGCTGGTTGCTATGTTCAGGTTTGAGATATACAGGCGTAAGTCGTGTACGAGGGATTTGTTTTTGGAAGACAGTGAAATGTTTTGTTCAGAGCAGCGTGGTTCTATTGCGTGGTTCTATTGCGCGTTTGAGCCGCATTTAAAAAAAGGTTTCCTCTGAGGATGAATTGCCTCGTAGAGTGGAAAAAGTGCTGAGAAGTGAAAGCATAATCATCACTCATGTATGACTAGCTACATAGTTCACTAATCAATTAATCACATGCAAAATATTCTGTTAATATAATAATAGCTGATTAGCTGAAGTAGAATATAAAGTCTTAAATATAGCCGGACAATGTTAGCAAATTAGTGCTTCACATCCCCACTACAGGTTCTCTCTCTCTCTCTCTCTCTCTCTCTCTCTCTCTCTCTCTCTCTCTCTCTCTCTCTCGCTCTCGCTCTCTCGCTCTTGCTCTTGCTCTTGCTCTTTTTTAACTACATAGAGTTTGTGTTGGTTTGTTCCACCATATTGAAACATTCTCCTGAGATAAGGGCAAGAGCTCTGATCTTCAAGTTCATCAGTGTAGCCTTGGTGATTATCTATATTTTAAAAAAAATTAATATTACGCTATACTTTGTAGCATGTGAATGTCACAACAAATTATTGATTTTTTTTTTTTTTCTCTATGGATGAACTTAATTGGTTGGAGAGCTATTGAATTGCGTAATGTAGCAGTCATTTGAGACACCTTGGAGATTTCTAACAACCACTTTGCTGGTCTAAATCCAAGGATTTGTGGGGGATATGCAGGTAGATCCAGGTGCCAGATGTCAGAGAATGTCAGTACAGCTGCACTTGCGTGTGTGTTTGTGCGCTTTTACATTCAGAGCTCTGTGCAGGAATGTCCACTGAGGCTACGCGTTACACTACCGGCATTTAACTCCTATCCAGTTGCAGACACCGGGTTCGCGTAAATAATCTGTGTAAAATCAGCCCACTCCTGGGTGACAGGGTGCGTCCGAGATGGTCAGAGAGAGAGAGGGAGCACTGGGAAAGTTGCACTGTCTCCGGCATGAGGAAGTGAACGAGCAGCAACATTTCAGACGACGTTATCTGGCTGAAATTGGAGCTGTTGACCTTTACATTATAATAACTCAAGGGTCCAGTGGGTGGGGGGGTGGTATGGGGGGAATCGCACACATGGGTGGCACTAAGGGACAAAATCTGCGTTCAGATTATGACAGTAAAAATGTCCAATGTTACACATGTCCTTGATAAACCAGTGTTAGACAGCTCTGCTGTGTAAAACAACAAAAACTCTTGTAAAAAGTTTGCCTTGTTTTCCATGAAAAAGCTCGTGCAGCAACTCCAGCTTCCACGAGTTGTTCAAACTGGCTTCGAAAAGGCCAATAACCTTCTATTTTTATATCAGTATCTGTCTAACTATGGCTGAATCTGAAATGGTTCTCTGCACCCAATAAAAAGGATTAGAGGTAGTTTGGAATGTCTTTTACACCCTTTATAGTGGACTATATATCAAACAGGGAGGCATTTCAGATTAAGCATTACTTTGATAGGGTTTTGTTTGTGTTCAGCTGCTGTACAGGCATCATCTGTTACTAGGCAACCAGTGCGACTATTAATAATACGATTATTTACAAGTTTAGGATTTCCTAACTTATGGTGTAAGATATACAATCCTATACTATCCTGGGTAGTGCTTATATTTAATGACCCAATAACACTTCCCTGTTATATGTTTAGTACTAAATACACTATATTGCCAAATGTTTTCGGACATCTGCCTTTACATGCACATGAATTTAATATGGAGTTGGCCCACCCTTTGCAGCTATAACAGCCATCCCTCTAGAAGCGCATTTGTGAGGTCAGGCACCGATGTTGGACGAGAAGGCCTGGGGCTCGCAGTTTCTGCACTAATTGTATCGGGTTGAGGTCAGGACTCTGTGCAGGACAGTCAAGTTCCTCCACACTGGTGTGCAGTCATGTTGGAACAGGAAGGGGTCATCCTCAAACTGTTCCCACAAAGTTGGGAGCATGAAATTGTCCAAAATGTCTTGGTATGCTGAAGCATTAAGAGTTCCTTTCACTGGAACTAAGGGGTGAAGCCCAACCCCTGAAAAACAACACCTGAATTCGATGATTTGGAGGGGTGTTCCAAAACTTTTGCCAATATAGTGTACATAAAATTATATTTCCGTTTCTTAAAGAAAGACTTTAGTCAAACTAAAGCTACAGGATGTATGTGGTTGTAACACACTATTGCATATACAGAGTAAAGTTTGAATGTCTCTGTTTGCTTTACACATCATATGGTAAATTAGGCTAATTTTTTTTGCTCACATTATTCATTGCCACACCTTCGTGCATTCATGTGGCAGCAGCATGACACATACAGTCAAGAACATCAGGTACATTTACATTTACTGCATCCTTTTCCAGACTGACTCTTTTATACAACTGGGCAAATTGAGGTTTAAGGGTCCAACATGGGCAGCTTGGTAATACTGGGAGTAAAACTTACAACCTTCTGATTAATAGAGCAAGATCTTAACCTCTGATGATCACATCAGACATCAGAATGACACGATAAAATTCACAGGAAGTCTATAGTAACTCAAATACAACCTGTATCTCAGAATGCACAACATGTTGAATCTTGAGGTGGATGAGCTAACACAGCAGAAGACCACATCACTACCATCAGCCAAGTAGAGGAATCTGAGGCTATCATGGGCACCAACTCACTGAAACTGGACAGCTGAAAATTGAAAAGCGATCAGATCTTGATGAACTCAGCAGGTTTGAAATACTCAAACCAGCACATCAGACACTGAGATCACACTTTTCTCCTACTCTGATGTTTGATGTGAATATTAACTCGTGCTCTTGACCTGTATCTGACGATTTTATGCATTGCACTGCATGCCCCAGACGTTCAAACAGCTAAAACCTGAATAAGGTGACATTTTTTCTGCTTGTGTAACAGCAGTTCTGTGAGCGAGGTGAACTCGGGTGAGCAAAACAACAGCTTTGTAACATCCTTCACACGATTTCCTGCATGGGTTGCAGAGTGTCAGATTTACTCAGATGTGTCTGAATGTGAGTGAGAAGTTTGTATAAGAGTCTGTCAGCCTGCAGGATGTTATGATAATGAGGTGGTTTGCTGGAGATTGAAAAAGATTTACGTCTGTAGTTTTGATTGTACGTCTCAACCGATCTTCTTTCAGGTCCTGAAATAGCTGCATTCTTTCAGATCGCTTGCCTGCTCTGACACGGATGCTTTATAATTAAACCTGGATCATCAGGAGCCACACTCGATACTATAAACACAGAACAAGACACGTTTAGGGCTAAATTTAACCTTACAAATGATAAACAGGATTAGGGGCTGGTCAGAGTTGGCTCTCCTGGCTGTGCATTTTATTTTTATATCTTTTTTTTTTTTTTTTTTTAAGCTAAAAATTAACATGAAGTGTTTCTGAAGGTAAAACCAGAGCTAATACTAATATTACTACCATGTTACCACTACCACATACTACTAACTACATAACTACTACTAATTTTTTGCTTTCTCTTGGACACCATGCAGGAGAAAAAAAAGCAGATTGGCTGAACGTCAGAGAAACTAGGTGCCAGGTCATTGAGTGAGTCCTAAATGTTGTAATATTGACCATATACATCGATCAGGCATAACATTCTGAGCACTGAGAGGTGAAGTGAATAACACTGATTATCTCATCATGGCACTGTTAGTGGGTGGGATATATTAGGCAGCAAGTGAACATTTTATCCTCAAAGTTGATGTGTTAGAAGCAGGGAAAATGGGCAAGCGTAAGGATTTGAGCGAGTTTGACAAGCGCCAAATTGTGATGGCAAGACCACTTGATCAGAGCATCTCCTTCAAGTCCTCTAAGTATTCTTTAAGTCCTGTAAGGATCTGCTGCTAACATCTTGGTGCCAGATACCACAGCACACCTTCAGGGATCTAGTGGAGTCCATGCCTTGGCGGGTCAGGGCTGTTTTGGCAGCAAAAGGGGGACCAACACAGTATTAGGCAGGTGGTCATAATGTTATGCCTGATCAGTGCATAAGCTAGGGCACCTATGTAGGGAGCAGGAATCCATTTGGCACTTCTGCTCTAATGACCACCAAAGAAACAGTTGCAAAGAACTTTCCAGCCAGTAATTTTTGTTGTTGTTACTTTTTAGCCACAGTTTTTACACCATTTTTGTCTGATTTTCATCCCTTTGTTTGCCATCTCATCGTTTTTTTCATTCTCATTAATCTTTTTTATCTATTCCTTCCTTCAGTAGTGTCCCATTCACTGGAGCCAGTGTCTCTCTCTCTCTCTCTCTCTCTCTCTCTCTCTCTCTCTCTCTTTCTCTCTCTCTCTCTCTCTCTCTCTCTCTCTCTCTCTCTCTCTCTCTCTCTCTCTCTCTCTCTCTATCTGCTTTACTTCATTAGCACCAACCTCCGTGTTGCTAATACTGTCATCCAATCCGATCGGATGATGTGACTTGTTGGAACGGTCGCAGTGAATGAGCCGATGCACTGTAACACTGGCGTAGGAGCAGGATGCCATGTCTGGCATCCGATTTCTCATTCACACAGGAACAAAACGCACTCAGGATTAATTTAATTCATCTAATGCAGAGTCTTATCCGCAATGAGCCGGGGCTGGTGTATGTTTTCATTCCAACCGATCAGAATGTACACTTTCAGAGTCTTGAAATTCACGATCGACTGATTAAACAGAATTGTGCTCGATTAGAATATAAACCTGCACCCATACCGGCCGTTTTTGCGGGATGAGATCAGATCACCCCTGATCTAATGGATTTTGAAATGAAGGCTGTTTTGGAAGCTAAGTGGAGAAAGGATGAATTGAGCCTCTTTAAAAAGCAGATAATAGCAAAACAGAGGTGTTAGACAGGATGAAGCAAGGGAACACAGTATCTGATTGAGGATAAAAATAAATATGACTTGAGCGTCTGAGTGTCTGTATGTGTGAGAAAGCAAACAACTAAGGCTAGGTTGGAATCTGTTTATAAGTTAAAAGCTTTTAGATCTTTTAGATCGTAAATGAGAAAAGACTTTAAAAAAAAAAAAAAAAAAGCTCCACCCCCATCACCCCCCAAACTAGCACACCCACACACACCACGTTCACAACACACTAATAAATATAAAAAAAAAAAGAATAATCCTGCGATCAATTACATTTACAATAAACACAAATAACTTGATTAAAGGAAGCCTGTGTAAAATTATTATGATATACTTCAGCCAAGAGGTCACTTGTACAGTCTGAGGACAAAACGTCAGGAGCTCAAGTTCCTTTCTGTACACATGCCTGACTTCTGTAACGTGTCAGGTCAGGACGGGTTACGTCACATGCTCATTTTTGCCACGTTTGCTCCGTCATAACACCTGACAAATACAAGTGCTTACACTGCATACAAGTAGACGTGTCATTTCTCAAGACTCATTAGAATATTTGTGGGTCAAGTCTATCAGCTCTTCATTGACCACAGGGAAGGCTAGTGATATTTCCAATATGGACTCAGATTCAACAGAGTCAATTCTAGGTAGTGGAAATTGTGTTGAGATTCTGGTTGACATTCATGATGCGAGTCTCTCATTCTGCCTCATTCCTACACTATATTGCCAAAAGTTTTGGGACATAAGCCTTTACATGCACATGAATGTAATATGGAGTTGGCCCACCCTTTGCAGCTATAACAGCTTCAACACTTCTGGAAAGGTTTAGGAGTGTGTTTATTTATATATGTTCATTTTTGACCATTCCTCTAGAAGCACATTTGTAAGGTCAGGCACTGCAGTCTCTGCTCTAATTCATCCCAAAAGTGTTCTGTGGGGTTGAGGTCAGGACTCTGTACAGGCCAGTCAAGTTCCTCCTCACCAAACCTGCTCATCCATGTGTTTATGGAGCTTGCTTTGTGCACTGGTGTGCAGTCATGTTGGAACAGAAAGGGGACATCACCAAAATTTGGTCAGCATGAAATTGTCCAAAATGTCTTGGTATGCTCAAGCATTCCATTCACTGGAACTAAGCGGCCGAGCCCGACCCCTGAAAAACAACACCTGAATTCAGTGATTTGGAGGGCTGTCCCAAAACTTTGCCAATATAGTGTAAGTTGGTCATTGTCATGTTTATGTTCATTGAACTAGTTTTCACATGACTTTTGCTTGTGGCATTCAAACGATTGGATTTAGGGGCCCAGTGTGTGCCACTACAACACCTCCACTACCACCATCCTGAAATGCTGACACAAGGCAGAATGGGTACATGGATTCATGCTGTTGATGCCAAATTCTGATCTTGATGCCAAATTCTGATCTTGCATGTTGAGATTCATCGAACCAGGTGATGTCTTCCAATTTTCAACAGTTTTAGAATCTAATGTGGTAGCCTAGTGGTTATTGTGCTGATTGGAAGGTTGTTAGTTTGAATCCCAGGTCCACCAAGTGGCCACTGCTGGACCCTGAGCAAGGCCCTTAACCCTCTATTGTATAAAAATGAGATCAAATATAAATCACTCTCGATAAGTTTGTCTGCCAAATGCCTTAAATGTATAATGTGCTTTTCCGCTACTATAGCCCATCCACCTCACAGTTTGATATCTCGTGCATCCTGTGTTGTTTTTCTGCTCACCATTGCTGTAAAGAGTGATTATTTAAGTCAGCTCACACCAAATCAAAAACCAAATTGTCTTCTGTCCTCTCTCCTCAACAAGTCGTTCTTTCTGTAGATCTGCTGCTTACGTGATGCTTTTTGTCTTCCACATCATTCTGCGTAAATTCTAGAGCCTTAAAAACAGCTGACGGGATCACTGCATGAATGAAGAGTTGTTCCTAATAAAGGTCTTGTATAAAAACCGTTCTTCTTACGCAAGGTGACGTTACAGCAGGTTTGACGTTTGTTAAAAAGCGTGCAGTTTTTTAACGACCCACCCTACACATTTCATAATAATGTGAGTTCGTTAAAAATAGGATACAACACCCAATAATCAACAATCCTTCAAAGGACAGAAAGACCCTGTGAATTTATGCTTGTGTCCCACATGTGCTTGCATGTGAACTGCATGTGCGCTTCATCCTAGTAGCAGGAACTTTTTTTGACACAAGGTAATTCACTCTAGGACATGCCTGTCCCAACAATAGATAGCTGTCCTCATATAACAGCTCGGCCTTCAGAGAACTCGGCGCACGTTGCAACCTATGGACATAAACTCACCTCACCCATAATGCATCCTCCTCCAAAAAAAAAAATCTGCACATATTATTGTCTGTTCTGTCAATAATACAGCAACTGGTCAGTCATGTCCACCTTTAATGAAGATAAACGGGTGAAAAGCCTGTCACTTTGCCATTATGAAACCGTCTGCAGTGGTAGTGTTAAAATGGCAGCCAGCTCCAATTACAATACCAGAGGCTTAATATAGCACCCAGAGAGCGGTGCAGCCAGGGACTGACTTGGCCCAAGAGTTCATGTTGCTGTGTTGAATAGATCTTTTCTGAAGTTCTGCACATGCAAAAATGAGCTGTGTAACAATTTCCAATTTATATATTTCCACTATATAAAACATGCTCACTGACCACTTTATTAGGAAGACCTGTAGTCCTTCCTGATTTATGTAATTATCCAGTCATGTAGCAACAGCACAATGCAGGAAATCATGACTTGGGTCGATTGGGCTACAAAAGCAGATCATCACATCAGGTTCTACTTCTGACAGCCAGGAACTGAAAGATTGGAAAAATATCATCTGTTTTTTTTTTCTTTTTCTTATTTTAATACCCAAGTTATAGATGGTTGTAAATGATAACTATAGAATTGTTTAGTTTGAACCAAATTTACATTCAAAATGCACCGATCAGGCATAATATTATGACCACCTGCCTAATATTGTGTTGTTCCCCTTTTTGCTGCCAAAACAGCCCTGACCCGTTGAGGCATGGACTCCACTAGATCCCTGATGGTGTGCTGTGGCATCAAGATGTTAGCAGCAGATCCTTTAAGTCCTGTAAGTTGCGAGGTAGTGCCGCACCTCGCAACTTACAGGACGTAAAGGATACTTTTAGTAGTGGATAGTGACCACTGCAGACCGGGAACACCCCACAAGAGCGGCAGTTTTGGAGAAGCTCTGATCCAGTCGTCTATCCATCACAATTTGGCCCTTCATCAAACTCGCTCAAATCCTTACGCATTTTTCCTGCTTCTAACGCATCAACTTTGAGGACAAAATGTTCACTTGCTGCCTAATATATCCCACCCACTAACAGGTGCCATGATGAGGAGATCATCAGTGTTATTTACCTCACCTGTCAGTGCTCATAATGTTATGCCTGATCGTTTTCTTTTCCTTTTTGATTTTTTTAAACAAATTTATGAGGGTTACTGACCAAACAACTGAATGAAATGTATAAAGCACTTCATATTGCCCTTAAAAGCGTTCCTTTAAGCCATTTTACTCTCATAACCCAAGTGCAACACTCACTAAAAAAAAAAAGCTTATTTAGTGTAAAGGAAAAAATAGTGCAAATGTAACAGTGCCTGCTGCTTGATTTGTGGGATTAAAGGTTTAACATGACTGAAGTAGCTGCTGTTCTAGAAGAGTTTGCTGTTGTGCAGCGGAGCTGGATGCCACAGAGCAGCTGCTCACTCACTCATCCTCAGTATTCCTTTCATCTTTCCCTCTCAGGAGAGAAACCCAGTCATTCTCTCTCTCTCTCTCTCTCTCTCTCGCTTTCTCTCTCTCTCTGTCACTTTCTCTCACACACTCACACATCTATCCCAAAGCCGTAATTAATTGATTTGCCTGTTGCTGTACCCTGTATACAGTTATGTTCAGCATATGCACTGCTTGTGTATTTCTGTTTGTTGAAGGTCGTCATGGCAGCCAGTCACATGGGCAGCTGTCTGTCATCGCCTAGCCGATTGCGTTTAACGTGTCTTTTCCAATCTCACGCAGTGAGGTCTTTTTTCCCTTAATAGCCATCTATGCATTTGTTTAGTTTTAATGTCATCAGATAATTATGGGATGTCTTTCAGGGAATCACTTTTAAAATGCTGCAGTTAAAATGATTCATCAAAAGCAGGTAACATTGTATTGTAGGAAGACTTACCACAGGGCTTGTCGAATTCTCGAATCTGATTGGTCAGTATATGTACAAAGCCAAAGAAATGCAGTTCACATCTAACCAGCAGTACATAGAGGTATATTTATAATAAATGATGAATAAAGATATACAGCTATGGGGTTGATATATACAGAGAAGTGGATGATTTATGTACAGAAAGTGCAGTGGGTATTATAAATAGTGATAGTATAAATGTCATTGAAAACATTTAACCCAATGTTTATCATTTTCTGACCGGTCTCATATTCCTCACGCTCATAACTACATCCTTTATGTATTACTTTCACTGTAGTTGCTAAAGAGTTATCAATAACCAGTAGTTATTTAATTAGCTGAAGCTGAATAATAAACCGGGAGACTGAAGAGGTTACATAATTTGCTCAAAGTGTCTTAAAGGAGCTGCAATTTGTTCCGTCTTTGCTGTTTGTGAAGTGAATGGCAATGTCCTCCTAACAAACATCTCCAGCCCTCAGTCTTTTAAGAAAAACGCACAAGCTGTATAGGTATAGTGAAGCTAATTTCTGGGCCAGAAAATGATAAACTGAGGCGTGTGACAAAGAATTGAACAAGAGTCATTGCACTGCATGATTTCCTGCAAATCATTTTTCTACGATCTTTTTAAAATGATTCCACTTTGTTACCCATCATCCCCTGTGTGTCACATTACCTGGTCCCATGTGTTTGCCCTAATCAGCACCTCTGCGCCCTATAGATCCTAATTCCCGTGCTTAAGCTTCTGCTGATGTTGTGTTTTGTTTGTTGCTTTGTTGCAGTTTTTATTCACTTTTGTTTGCTGTTCCTTCTTTCACCCTGTGTGCACACAAATGTACTTCTAGAGCAAAAATTCCCAAAAACACACTCCTAAACCTTGTGGAAAGCCTTCCCAGAAGAGTTGAAGCTGTTCTAGCTGCAAAGGGCGAACCAACTCCATATTACATTCATGTGCATGTGAAGGCAGACGTCCCAGTTTTGGAATGGCTCGCAGTCTCCACTCTAATTCATCCCAAAGGTGTGCTATCAGGTTGAGGTCAGGACTCTATGCAGGCCAGTCAAGTTCCTCCACACCAAACTCACTCATCCATGTCTTTATGGACCAAAGTTGGGAGGATGAGATTGTACAAAATGTCTTGGTATGCTGAAGCGTTAAGAGTTCCTTTCACTAGAACTAAGGGGCCGAGCCCAACCCCTGAAAAACAACGCCTGAATTCAATGATTTGGCGGGGTGTCCCAAAACTTTTGGCAATATAGTGTATGTTTGTAATTGCTTGTCGTTAATTCATTCCATTCTGAAGTTTGCATACTAGCAAAAACTCGTCTATATAATTACACTCCAAATCAAGCTGCTAGTTCACTAATCTCAGCCTCAGACACGCCTCCAGCGTTCAGCCGAACATCTGATGTATTTTGTCCACTTTTCTGGTTACAAGCTTCAGAATCATGAAGGCTGCATTTTGATAGAAAAGCTTTTGTGATTGTGTCACAGAAAAGCCGGACTGAAACAAAAATCTCCACAGACATAAAGGAGCCACAAAGCAGCTTCACAGCGAATAAATGAGCACAGCTGTTCTTTTTGTTCCGACATCACCATCGTTATCCAGAGTCTTTGCTAAACTGCATGCTGTTGTGTTTCTTTAGGCACGAGCCCAAGGCCAGAGCCGTCGGTCTTTATCGGATCTACCAGGGCCAGCTGTTCCTGTGCTGAGAGTATCAGTGTTTATTAGGGTGCAGTAGCAGATAATGATCAAGGGCTGATCCGGAGGGAACGAGGCGGTGAAGTGATAGATCGCAGCCAGGGGAATGGGAGGGATGGAATCCTGCGAGTGGGAAAGGCGAACCTAAAATAAACACGCATACACACCTTGGACTTGGGTGCAATTCCACATAAGGCAAGCGAGGCAATTTTATTGGTCCCTGAGGGCTGAGAGAGAGAGAGAGAGAGAGAGAGAGAGATTTTCATTCATAGTAATATTCCAGTATCATCAGCTTGTTCTGGCTTTCACCACCAGATGGAGTGATTTTACTTTATTTTGAAGCTCATAACCAGTAGGGACCAAAAATCTGAGACCTAAGATCATTGTTAGATTAAAACATTAGTATTAACACAGTACCTCTATTCGTACCACAGCACTGCTCTGATTCTTGAATCTGATTGGTCAGAATCTGCTGATTCATTTTCATTTATTATAACATAAGAATTGTGTAAATGTGTTTAATATGTTTTCTTTTCTATAGTTCAATTAAATTTTTCAATTCAATTTTATTTGTATAGCGCTTTTAACAAAGAGCATTGTCTCAAAGCAGCTTTACAGAACATAAGAAACAATAAACATACAAACAAACAGTCCTAGATATTAGACAAAATTTTCCCTAGTGAGCGAGCCTGAGGTGACTCAGGTGACTGTGGCAAGGAAAAACTCCCTTAGATGGTATTAGGAAGAAACCTTGAGAGGAACCAGACTCAAAAGGGAACCCATCCTCATCTGGGTGACACCGGAGAGTGTGATATGAACAATGTCCTTTCTGCATTAGTTGTGTGATGCAGATACAGCATGTGTAGAATGTTATGTGTAAAATGTCCACATAGGGTTAGCAGTGCTGCTTTGAATACTCCAGTCCTCAGAAAGCAGAACCCGGCTGGAGCTGGTCCATCTCTGGATGCCACCGGAGCTGGCACAATCTCTGTGTGTCTCGGGGATGGGTAGAAGAAGGGAAACAAATGGAAAGGAATTAGCGTCGCTGCTATTCATAATATTAGCAGGCACTAGATGATGATGATGTGCATTTAATTGGATGTACTGGAGTACAAGCATCCATTTACACAGGGTACAGTAGAGCGATTGGATTAAATGTGTGTATAATAGTCCATATGGGAACGTTTTCTGTGAAGATTCATATATTTCACGTTTGTGTAATGAGTCTTTCCTTGAAGCTTTGTTTATTAATAATTTAACAGGAACTATTATATATTTTTTATGGATGTTCAATAGCATTAAACATAACTGTAAACAGATTTAAAGAAGTAAAAATTATGATGCGTTTATTAATAAATAAATTGTCAATATTGTGAAAGTGGTCGGGAATAAAAGACTTCAAAATGTTCTGCTCTAGGAAAATAATGAACAATTAATGATTATTTTCCTATAACAGCATGACCCCAAGTCCCCTTCAGTCACATTAAACCTTTAATACCCTCAACTGTATATACTGTGTGTGTGTGTGTGTGTGTGTGTGTGTGTGTGTGTGTGTCTGAGCACCCTCACCACCACTACCATCACAGAGTTTTTTTATTTATTTTTTATTTTTATTTTTACATTGAAAAAAATAACAACAAAACAATGAACTGGACATTCCTGGACACCAGCAGTGACTTGAATTAATAAGCAAAAATAAGATGAACAGATAGAAAACACATGGGAAAAACACAAAATAAATAAATAATTAAATAAAATTATTTATTATTATTTTTTATTATTATTGTTGTTGTCATTAATTACATTAAAGAAATAAGAAATAAAACAAAATAAATAAAAAATAAATACATAAATAAACACAGGAATAAATAAAAGTTCTTCATTGTCCAGTTAATTTTCAATGCATCGAGATATATAATAAGAGATGTCCACCTTTGTATGGAAATGTCCAGGTTCAGTAGGAGTATCTTTCATTCTCATGGACATTTTCAATTCTCCTTCTTCTCTTCACGGCATCTCTGCATTTAGATTTTTTTTTTTAATTGAATAAATCCGTGTGACAAGAGATCGGCGATCATTTGCTGATTAGATCTGATAATGTAGAGATAAGAATATGACTGAGCATTATTCTAAAGCATTTGTGCATTATGTCAAGTGTGTGTGTGTGTGTGTATACGCAACTGTGTTGGGAAACCTGCTTCTCATCTGTTATGTTTTCTAGATGCTTCTTTCAGTATGAATCCGATTGTTTCAGTAGCGGTTGATGTGCAAGCTGCTTCGGGGAATGTGACATTTACAGCTATTGCTATAACAAAAGCTTTCCTCGTGCCAAAGTGACCAAAAAACATGCACGATATTATTAGATATAAAAGTAAAAGATGGTCTGTAAGGAAATGAGACGTTATGTCATGATACAAAACAGCACTTTGTAAATGATTAGATATGGTTTGGTGGTCAAGGTTTGATATGTCCACTAGGGGGCACTCTTCAGCACATCATCACTGACTGGACAGAATAGAAATAAATTAATTTACAGACCCCGATCCTCCCTTTATCCACAAATTCATCACATCAGAGTTAAAGAAGTGATGACATTTCAAAATGCATCTCTCTCTCCATAGACTCGTGTTAAATTAGCATGAACATAGGAATGCTGATTACAGGCTCAGCGAGGGAAATGGTCTCCTTCCCCCAGATCAAATAATCAGAAAACAAAGGACATTGAGTGTTGTACAGGCTTACAGGGAAAATAAATCTAATCCTAAACTGTGGATCTCAGGTCTAATAACATTAGCAAATTGCTTAATGGTTATGTTTTGTGTTGAGTTATTTATTCTCTATTTACATTCATCGCTCTTGAAACTACAGTCATTCTCATTTTTCCTATTAGTTTCACTGTAGCTACTTAATAATAATTTATTGATGATAGACCTATGCTTTAATATGAAGAGCTGAATAATAACTTGAGGTTTTAGACTGTTACATGTGGGATCATTCATTCATTGTCTACCGCTTATCCGATCTACACTCGGGTCACGGGGAGCCTGTGCCTATCTCAGGCGTCATTGGGCATCAAGGCAGGATACACCCTGGACGGAGTGCCAACCCATTGCAGGGTACACACACACACTCTCATTCACTCACGCAATCACACACTACGGACAATTTAGAGATGCCAATCAACCTACCATGCATGTCTTTGGACCGGGGGAGGAAACCAGAGTACCCGGAGGAAACCCCCGAGGCAAGGGGAGAACATGCAAACTCCACACACACACGGCGGAGGCGGGATTTGAACCCCCAACCCTGGAGGTGTGAGGCAAACGTGCTAACCACTAAGCCCATGTGGGATCAGTGAATTTGAAATCAAAACACTTTGGTCTGGTAAATGGTTTGATATTAAAATCTACCAAAAAAAACAAATTCCTGCTTCTGTGGCGAGTAAAAGGTGTGTAAGCGGAAGAAAAAACACAAGATGTGGACCACTAACATGTAAGAAATCAAAACAAGGAGGCGGGTTTATTTGGCTGTCAACCATTTCGCCGGTCAATTCAGAATTCAGTTCTCTTCATGTACAATAATTTGTGTGAAGATTTTGGGGGGTGTGGCTTTGAAAGAAATACAACATTTGTTTAAAAGCCAGTTTAAGCACTTTTTGTCCATCTTTTTTTTAATGTATCTATTTGTTAAATTTCATTAAAACCTTTTTTTTTTTCCACAAATGGTGAATTTCTGAAGATCATATTCCCAATCTTTATCTGTTTTTGTCCCTCAGGATAAAGAAAAGCCAGTGAAGACCACTCAGAAGCCCGAAGCAGCAGTAAGCGCGGAGGGTGAACATGTACTGAGTGAGGGAGAGGAACCGAAAGGCACGGACGAAGTGGTCGAGATCGAGGAAACCGTGGAGGAATCACGTGTGGCGCGCATCAAACGCAGCGGCCTACAGCGTGTGGATGAAATTAAGAAGGCTTTCAGCAAGGAGCAGATGGAGAAGACCAAGCAGCGAACCAAAGAGAACCTAGAGAAAACCCGTCAGAGAACCAAGGAGAACCTGGAGAAGACACGTGTGAGGACCCGCGAGAATTTGCAGAAGACCAGGGTGACCATTGGGAAGAAGATGGGCAAGATAGGAACGAAGATCAGACCCAAGAAGGAACGCAAAGAGAAGATCCGCGTGTCTCGTGACAAGATGAAGAAGTCGCTCAAATCCGACAACAAGGTCTACGCCCGCTCGAAAATCACCACTTACCGCGTGCCGCCGTTCACCTTCTACGTGAAGAAGATCCGCGAGGGCGAGGAACCGGAGCCCGAATCCGAGCCTGAGGACGAAGCCGAAGAGGTGCAAGTGGAGGACAAGGAGGACGCAGAGGTGAAGGAAGCCGAGCTGGTGAACCTGAGTAGCCCTGACGAGGCTCTGCTCCAGGCAGCTGATCATTCACAGCTCGTAATCCAGGATTCGGTTCAGCCACGGGAGAAAGCAAGCCAATGAAGCCGACGCAGGAGAAAAAAACAAGCGTGTGTGGAAATCGGGAGCTGAAGATGAAGGCTACGGGAATGTATACACAGACGTGACAGCGAAGAGAAAAATTACTGAAGACACAAAAGCATGTTGGATTTGAGGAACATACTCATTTACATTAATCTCTTTATATACACATATATCATCTCCAGCCAGTTGTTTCTAATTGCAGTCTCTAATTGCAGAATTATCCGGTGACTCATAACAGATGTAGCAGGGCGCGTTCGCACCTCACACACCTTTCAGTCTTTGTGTTAATCCGAATAAGCAAACTTGACACTTTAGCTGCAATTATTGTGTGGTTTGCTTTTGATTTCACACTGGACACAGTTAAAGAACCCAGGGACTGAAAACCTTTTCAAAATATTAGTAAAATGTCCTGATTTATTGATCATTTACTGTAGAAATCAGAGCCAAATAATTATATTAAATCCTTTCCTGCATATTGAATCCAGGGTTGTTGATTTTCTTTTTCTTTTAAGCACACAACAATAGCAATGTCACATTTCTGCAACTCCACTATTTGGCTCAGTTTGTGTCTTGTGACTCAAAAAAGAAAAAAAAAACATGATATAATACACAATATAATATGATACCTAAAAAAATGATACCTAAAATACACCTGGACGCTTTCGGACCAGGGTTATTTTGATCCAGTCTGAAAGCTCATGCTCTGTTCATTTGTCATCTCCAAACAAAACGCACCAATGGTTCGATCCATCTTGACTAAACGCTGCATATGTGAAAGCGTGTACGAGTCTCAGGGGCTTAAAGACTGCAATTAGAAACCACTGCTCGGGGCAGTTGTAATTTGAACCGGGCGGTCCCTAATGACTTTTCCAAGCGTTCAAAATGGCTCGAGTCAGGCTCGAGCATCGATTCGGACACAGATATGTCATCCGGATTGACCAATAGCAGGCTGATCACTGAGAGCTCTACCTATGTGGAGATATTATAATAATATTTGCTCTAAACGTTATGTGCTTGATTGTAAATGATTGATTCGTAACCACGGTTTCACATTAATTCTGCTTTTATTCGGGAACTAAAATAAGCTAAAAAAAAAAAAGAAAAAAGTATTTTCATCCATAGCTGTGTCCCAGATTAACCCCTCACGCCCGGTGATTCGGCTGGTCAGCATATGTTAACGTACCTTTTCTTGTTCTGAGATGAATCCGACTGGAAGAGTAGAGTGTGGAAAGGAATTTTAAAGTCCTATGATGAAAATGGAAAAAGATGAATGAAAGAATACACATGAATTACTCAGTCTATTACTTGTTAAAAGTACATTTTTTTTGTTTGTTTGTTTGTTCTGTTTTTGTTTTTTTTGGGACAGCCAATGGGCCTCATTCATCAGGGTTTTTTTTTTTGTTTGTTTGTTTTTTGCGCATCCCAAACCACAATCTGACAAAATGAAGAACATTCCAAGTCTGATTCATGATCTGTTTTTTTTTTTTTTTTGCCACGTGGAAGTCTTTTCCCAGTCTGTTTTCCCAGTCATTTGTTAGCATAATTAACCTCCCATAATGCGTGTGTGTGTGTGTGTGTTTGTGTGTGTGTGTGTGATTAACACACCCAAAGACAGACAGAAAAAAATCAAATCCTAAAAGTAGATCTGTTTGATTTTTCACATTTACCCCCAACACCAGGATGTGTTTGATGCTTATTTGGAGCTTATAGCTAAAGGTTTAGGATTGTCCACACAGCTGCGTGACTTACGTGTTAAAATTAACCTTAAAAAATTTAAGAAGCAATATTTGGATACTAAACACGTCATGGGTCATTAACTGCATTTAGGATACATGTGGGTTTGAATTTCGGTTGTATTTTTTGTCCAATGGAGTTACACACAGAATAAAGACATAGGGGAAGGGTGTGTGTGTGTGTGTGTGTGTGTGTGTGTGGGTTGCTGAGATCACCCAGCCACTCTTAAATGTGTTTTACATCCAAGTAATCCTAATGCTTTATGTTAATGATCTCTTACCTGAATTATTTAGCACGTTAGTTAACACAAACAGTAAGTAACATAACATCGATAAATAACTAACCAAACAAACCAAACACACCTGATTACTCAGCATTGCGTATCGTCAATGAGTACAAAGTTCTGGAGGTCAAAGTTCTCCAAATTTAGCAAGATTCTGTTATTTACTCTGAAGTTGACTCAAGAATTGAAAAAACAGATGGAATTTGTTTACGTTTAAACACATACACTATATGACCAGCACACCTATATATGGTTCTTCCTAAACTTCTAGCACAAAATTAGAAGCACACACTCGTCTCTTTGTGTGCTATAGTGACAAGGCAAGGCATGACATGATGGGTGAAAGTTGGAGTGGAAAAGCTTGAGTGTCCTTCACAGAGCCCTGACTCTTACTCAACCCCACTGGAACTGGAACCTTGACTCAACCCCAGTCCTCCTTAGCCTCCCAACATCAGTGCTTTTGTAGGGGAATGAACCCAAATCCCCACATCCACGTTCCATAATAGAGTGGAAATCTTATCCCAGAAGAGAAGAGTGGAGCACATTATAAGAGTAAACGGCCTAAATCTGTAATGGGATGTTCAACACACACATACGAGTCTGATAGTCAGGTGTCCACAAGCTTTTGGCTATATAGTGTATGTTAACTAGTTAACGTGATTAACGCCAAGGTGCCAAGATTTTGGCTCGAATATTGGAGCCACTGATTGCTAAAAGAAAATGAAATCAAATCAAACAGCAATAAGATTCATCCTGCGAGGGGAAAACAATAGTGAGATAGTGAATAGTCACCGAAGGGGAAAGGACGGAAAAGCGTTGAGGTTACGTTTGTATTGCAACGTTTCTGCAACTTTTACCTCCAAATTCCCAAACCTAGGTTTTGTGAGTCAATCAAGAGGGCGGGACTTCCGTCTCTTCATTTGCAGGGTTGCTTGTGCTGTTTGGCGTTTATATGCTTAGCATGGATGTAGGGGATTTTTGTGGTTAAATTCATTTCAAGTTTTTTTCTTCATTTGTTTTCAATCTTTACGCATGGTGTGTGAATGTTGACTGATACGATAAATATTTTACACTTTAATATAAAGTGTTTCCCAGTTAAACTAATCCGGGTTGATAAATGAGGCCCATTGTCCTGAACCGGACACCTTCATTAGCTTAGACGCAGGATTTTCATTTCCACTGATTTTCATCAAGAAACATCCAAAAGCATGCCTCGCGCTGCTGCGTTTCATCCTGTACATAATCTAATCCAGCTAATCACGTCCTCCACATGTTCTGTACATACGATACATTAGCACAGATTCCGTATTAATCTAGGAACTTTTCTTACCAGGATCTATTCCTCAAATAGAATGTGTGTGTCCTGCTTCAGAAAGAAGGAATGCGTTATTCTGAACAATCTGTATATGGCCAAGAGTATACAGTATACAATATGAACCATTTTTATATGCATGACAGCAAATAGTCACGATCATACATGCACACGTGTTGTGAGAGCTTGATATTTTGAAGGCTTTTTTTTTTTTTTTTTTTAGTGGAGCACCAGGGACAAACCGGGACACAACTGATTAAAGTTTGGCCTCGAACTATTAGTCAGGTTTTTTGTTTATTTTGAGTATCCTGTCTGCCATGAGGATTGTTACCGTAAAAGCTCCAGCTCTGATCTGCTCCAAAGGTCGCTCTGTTTTTATCATTGGCTTCTAGAGGTTTGGACTTTTTTTTTTTTCTTTGCTTGAAGGAAACTATACATTTTTTGCAGAGGTCAGTTATTGCTGGAATGACAATAAAGAAATGAAGATTGGATTGAAATCTCGGGTGAGCTTGGTTTCTGTTTCGGTCTTTCTCATTTTTCCATTGAAGTCTTGTGTGTCTCTCGCCCCTCCACACTTACGCCTTTTCCCTTCTAAGGAACTGGTTTCTGCTTACAGTCACATACACACACACACATACACACACACAGACAGAGACAGAGACAGGCACATCCGTATGAGAGAGAGAGATGGTTGAGCATCAACATTTGGATGATCTCGCATATAAAAGACTTGGATATAACATATATTTATCATTATTATTATTATTATTATTATTATTATTATTATTATTATTATTATTTTCATATGGTTTTAGTAACAGTGTGAATACATGGCATTCCTCTCTCTCTCTCTCTCTCTCTCTCTCTCTCTCTCTCTCTCTGTCCTTGATGTCTCAGTGGACTTCCATTAGTCTAATCAATGCAGTAGGAATCTGATTAAGGAAAGTGCTTTTTCCAAGGATGGCATATGAGAGGTCACCAGGACTCTCTCTCTCTCTCTCTCTCTCTCTCTCTCTTTCTCTATCTCTCCCTCTCTGTCTCTCTCTCTCTGTCTCTATCTCTCTCTCTCTCGCTCTCTTTCTCTGTGTGTGTGTGTGTGTGTGTGTGTGAGAGAGAGAGAGAGAGAGAGGGGAGAGAGAGAGAGAGAGAGAGAGAGAGAGAGTGAGAGAGAGTGAGAGAACAACCATCGTTTCAGACAAAAACCAATAACAGTCAATGAAACAAAATCGAGAGAGAGAGAGAGAGAGAGAGAGAGAGGGGAGAGAGAGAGAGAGAGAGCGAGAGAGAGAGTTTAACAGTGATCTTTTGGGTTGTGATGCTTTCAGTGAACTCAGTCCATCATTTACACATCCAGTTAAAAAAAAAAACACAAAAATATTAAAATGCTTACTTCTGTTTTTTAAACTGGAATTAATACACAGTTCTTGCAAAGCTAAGCAACTCATAATTCATAATTCTATAGTAACAACTCACTCATACAAACTTGTATGGTAGATGTTCCACATATTCTCTCTCTCTCTCTCTCTCTCTGTATATATATATATATATATATATATATATACAGGTGCATCTCAATAAATTAGAATGTCGTGGAAAAGTGCATTTATTTCAGTAATTCAACTCAAATTGTGAAACTCGTGTATTAAATAAATTCATTGCACACAGACTGAAGTAGTTTAAGTCTTTGGTTTTTTTAATTGTGATGATTTTGGCTCACATTTAACAAAAACCCACCAATTCACTCCCTCAACAAATTAGAATATGGTGACATGCCAATCAGCTAATCAACTCAAAACACCTGCAAAGGTTTCCTGAGCCTTCAAAATGGTGTCTCAGGTTGGTTCACTAGGCTACACAATCATGGGGAAGACTGCCGACCTGACAGTTGTCCAGAAGACAATCATTGACACCCTTCACAAGGAGGGTAAGCCACAAACATTCATTGCCAAAGAAGCTGGCTGTTCACAGAGTGCTGTATCCAAGCATGTTAACAGAAAGTTGAGTGGAAGGAAAAAGTGTGGAAGAAAAAGATGCACAACCAACCGAGAGAACCGCAGCCTTATGAGGATTGTCAAGCAAAATCCATTCAAGAATTTGAGTGAACTTCACAAGGAATGGACTGAGGCTGGGGTCAAGAGCCACCACACACAGACGTATTATCGTATTCCTCTTGTTAAGCCACTCCTGAACCACAGACAACGTCAGAGGTGTCTTACCTGGGCTAAGGAGAAGAAGAACTGGACTGTTGCCCAGTGGTCCAAAGTCCTCTTTTCAGATGAGAGCAAGTTTTGTATTTCATTTGGAAACCAAGGTCCTAGAGTCTGGAGGAAGGGTGGAGAAGCTCATAGCCCAAGTTGCTTGAAGTACAGTGTTAAGTTTCCACAGTCTGTGATGATTTGGGGTGCAATGTCATCTGCTGGTGTTGGTCCATTGTGTTTTTTAAAAACCAAAGTCACTGCACCCGTTTACCAAGAAATTTTGGGGCACTTCATGCTTCCTTCTGCTGACCAGCTTTTTGAAGATGCTGATTTCATTTTCCAGCAGGATTTGGCACTGCCCACACTGCCAAAAGCACCAAAAGTTGGTTAAATGACCATGGTGTTGGTGTGCTTGACTGGCCAGCAAACTCACCAGACCTGAACCCCATAGAGAATCTATGGGGTATTGTCAAGAGGAAAATGAGAAACAAGAGACCAAAAAATGCAGATGAGCTGAAGGCCACTGTCAAAGAAACCTGGGCTTCCATACCACCTCAGCAGTGCCACAAACTGATCACCTCCATGCCACGCCCAATTGAGGCAGTAATTAAAGCAAAAGGAGCCCCTACCTATGTATTGAGTACATGTACAGTAAATGAACATACTTTCCAGAAGGCCAACAATTCACTAAAAATGTTTTTTTTATTGGTCTTATGAAGTATTCTAATTTGTTGAGAGAGTGAATTAGTGGGTTTTTGTTAAATGTGAGCCAAAATCATCACAATTAAAAGAACCAAAGACTTAAACTACTTCAGTCTGTGTGCATTGAATTTATTTAATACACGAGTTTCACAATTTGAGTTGAATTACTGAAATAAATGAACTTTTCCACCACATTCTAATTTACTGAGATGCACCTGTGTGTGTGTGTGTGTATATATATATATATATATATATATATATATATATATATATATATATATATATATATATATATATATATATATATATATATATATATATATCTTTAAACATTTAAAAAAAAAAAAAAAAAAAAAAGTATAATTGTTGACAGTGTGGCGTTTTCTGTATAGAGCTGTTGATTTAATATAAGGAGCCTCCAGTGTCAGTGCTTTGTAGATTCTTGTTACGTTTATTTTCTACAGGAAAAAGAAGAGAAGGTGCATTCATGTAGATGTCTATAATGTCTGTGCCCTGCTTTACATCTGCTTTACGATATTTTAAAGAAACTGTATATGTGCGCATGGTGGCTTGGTGGTTTGCACGTTTGCCTCACACCTCCAGGGTTGAGGGTTCGATTCCTGTCTCCACCATATGTGTGTGTGTGTGTGTGGAGTTTGCATGTTCTCCCCGTGCCTTGGGGTTTCCTCCCCTGGTCCAAAGACATGCATTGTAGGTTGATTGGCATCTCTAAATTATCCGTAGTGTGTGATTGCGTGAGTGAATGAGAGTGTGTGTACCCTGCGATGGGTTGGCACTCCGTCCAGGGTGTATCCTGCCTTGATGCCCAGTGATGCCTGAGATAGGCACAGGCTCCCCGTGACCCGAGAATAGATGTGGTAGACAATGAATGAATATGTGCAAGAGCATATTCAATTCAATTCAACTGGATAGCGCTTGTAACGATGGACATTGTCTCGAAGCAGCTTTACAGATTTATAGAAAAAAAATGTTAAAGTTAAGTTACTGTTTTGTCCCTAATGAGCAAGCCTGAAGTGAAGGTGGTGAGGAAAAACTCCATGAGATGATATGAGGAAGAAACCTTGAGAGGAACCAGGCTCCGATGGGAACCTCATCCTCATTTGGGTGACACTGGACGGTAAATAATTTAACTATTGATAATGTCTCTACATGTTTCTACAACTGCAACCAAGAGCTCTTGAGGAACTAATGGGTCAGTGTAGTTTATTATTGACTTTGCATTAATTCCCTCCTGCTGAAAGCTGACTGAGTGAAATGGCAGTTCAGAGACGGCGTGATCGTTTCCGAGTGGTTCTATCCACAGCGGTCCTCTGGGTCACAGGCTGTCCATGCAGATCTATCCCCAGCAACAGCGAGCACCATCAAGCCACGAGACTCCATCCAGGGGTAGAGCGTCTGGATGGATCAGACAGGTCCGGAAAGAAGAAGTGGTCAAACTCAGAACACCGGGAGATCAGGAGTGGGACGTCTAAGGCATTTTTATATAAAAAAAATACCAAAACAATGCACTAAAAAAAAATCACATTATAGTATCTACATTAGGGGGCATTGGTGGCTCAGTGGTAGGTTTCTCACCTATCATGCGGAAGGGCCGGGTTCGATTCCCAGCCAATGCCTCAACCCCAGCCACTGGATGCAGTGCCGGTCCCAAGCCCGGAAAAATGGGAGGGTTGCGTCAGGAAGGGCATCCGGCGTAAAACATGTGCCAAGTTGTTGTGCAGACCAGTTGGTCCGCTGTGACGACCCCGAACAGGGAGCAGCCGAAAGCAACTTCTATAGTATCTACATTAGGGATGTAACTGCATATGCATTCATACGAATACATTACATGAAATAAAAATTATTTTGAAAATGTTCTAAGCGTTTACAAATACAGATAGGAATAAGAAGAGCCATTTTTTAGAACACTAGCCAGAGTATCTGGTTAAGACTAGCGGTGTTCCTCAGAACAGGGATTTCATCCTGCTCAGGATTACGAAAAATTTCAAATAAGGCGAGTAGTCTGTTAATATTTTGTGAAATAGAAGTAAATAAATTCGAAAACATATCCATTTTTCCTTCTCAAACTCTGAAAACCTTCTAGTTTAGATCACAGCTGCAAATATTAGAAGCAATAAACTGTTTAAGGAAACAGAAATAGTAGTTACACTCTTAATATGCATGCATTTCACAGATCAGAAATGATGGCACACCAAACAGGAAATATATGAATAATACAGGGGTTCATGCATGCATACATATTTCACACATACACACACAGATTTATATATACATATATATCTGCTCTTTCTATCAGCCACTGTCAGAAACTTTGCACAGCAGGAAGGAAGGAAGGTTGAAGCACATCGATTATTACTTTACCTTCGTCTCTAATCTTGAGTGTGAGGCAAAGCAAAACAATTTTCACTTTTATGGTTTAATCTTCTTTGGTCTACAGAAAACACAAAGAGGCTGATAGATTTTTTTTTTGGTTTGTTTTTGCACCGTGGGAGTTCTTTGTTTGTAGCATTTATATCTAGCTGCACATCAGTGTATATTACTAGTAACTCCTACACAAATTTGCATCTTCCAACGTCAAGGTCCAGTTCTGACGCCAAAGCCACAGTAGTATGTCTATTCTGTGATGAATGTAGGCTTTGAAAGGCCAAACGGCATTTCCCTTTATGTGTGTGTGTGTGTGTGTGTGTGTGTGTGTGTGTGTGTGTGTGTGTGTGTGTGTGTGTGTGTGTGGAGTACAGTCTGTTCCAATTGTACCAAAAGATCTGATAGGAAGTTACTATAAATTCATAAGTCATAAACAACACTTGCGTTTCTTCACAAGTCAAATTCAACAGAATTCCATTTTATTTTATCGCTGAAACCCCTGATGCTGATCCAAGTGACTGTTCTACCAAAATATGAAAACACTGATAATCAGAAGTGTGAGGGCGAAGACGAGTTATGTCAAGATCCATGTCATGTCAGTCAACAAAACACACATGTACATTATCAAATATATAGAGGATTGAGAAACAATGGTTCAAATCCAATCTGATAATATATAATATAATATAATACTTATCAGATCATTCATTCATTGTCTGTACCGCTTATCCGATCTATTCTCGGGTCACGGGGAGCCTGTGCCTATCTCAGGCATCATCAGGTATCAAGGCAGGATACACCCTGGACGGAGTGCCAACCCATCGCAGGGCACACACACACTCTCATTCACTCACGCAATCACACACTACGGGCAATTTAGAGATGCCAATCAACCTACAATGCATGTCTTTGGACCGGGGGAGGAAACCGGAGTACCTGGAGGAAACCCCCGAAGCACGGGGAGAACATGCAAACTCCACACACACATGGCGGAGGCGGGAATCGAACCCCCAACCCTGGAGGTGTGAGGCAAACGTGCCCCCCCCCCCCCCCCTTATCAGATCAGTAGATAGTTATTCATTACTTCACACCTTTAGGGTGTGTCATTATTAATGTGTAGTAACATGTTTATTTCTTGACAGTTGTGTTTTTATACAACAACAGAAATGTTCTCCAATCATGGAGCGTCATCCAGACGTCATCTTGTGTTGTTAAAGAAAATTGCAATTGGTGTGATTTGAGCAAATATTTCACCATAACGCATGTCCCAAAGTGTTTTATTCCACTTATACCACAGTGACAGCATTCATTTTTAGTTTAGCTTAAGCTGCATTGCATTAGAATAAGCATAAACCGTCACCTTATAGTTTTTTAGCTGGTCATGTTTACATGCAAATCTGGACATGCTGAGGACTTTGGAAAACCAAGGAACACCATTGCTTCTGATTATTACAGTGCTGACGCTGGAGACTCCTTCCAAAAATGCTAAATACTCAATTTCTCACAGAAAACATTCCCATATCTTCAATTACACAGATTTTCTCTCTGGGTATGTAGAGCATCTTGCCATCAGAAGACCCAGAGTTAGTTGTTAATCAGGTGCATTAATATAAACCTGTCTAATTAATCAACACTTTCTGACCAATCAGAATCATGAATGCGACAGTGCTCTTGTATAATGATTTATCATGATGATTCATGTTTTTCGGCTGTCACAACATAATCGGACAAACTGATCCAAACGGTGATGCGTGGTTGATTCCAGGCATGTCTGATTCCATTGACTTCTAATGGGATTGAAAGTTATCCTATTGGAATATACTCCTGTAGGTCACCTTTGTGCTGTAAATATGTAGTATTTGCATTATCCTAAGGCTGTCTGTATCCTAAGGCTGTCTGTAAGAAAGCTAGTTAGCCAAATATAGCTTTCATCGTCTAGCTTTCACCACTTAATATTCCATTAAGATTCAACTTTGTTTAATAACACACTCAATCGGAATGAGTGGACTCTTAATATACTTTACAGCCATCAGATACTAACTGGAATATGTTTAATGGAAACTGTTAGGTCAAGTCCCATTTTCAGCAAGGAGGAAGCGTGGATTGTTTGGATGGGATTCTCACCGAAGGACATTCGACTTGTAGTGAGTCATGAAACAGCAAAAATGTTCGTACCTTACACTCTCAGAAATACAGATTAGCTGGGGTGGTGCCAACGTGGGTTCTTTTGTATCTTTTGTATGTATCTTTTAGCTTGGAAAGTGACCTTTAATTAGCTATAAACATCCACTAACGCTCTTTAAGGTTTCGATTGATTTTAGACTTATATTTAAGATGGTTTCACACCAGTGGCCAGGGAAAAGTACAGTTTGTCACCTTACATTTCAGTACGTCATTTGAGTACATCATGAACTCATTACCATCTGTGGTTACACAGATTATGGCCCTGTCATATCCTGTTCGTTCAATTCATGAAAACTAGGAAGAAACTGTCTGATTATTAAACCTCTATCTTATTCATGATCTTTAACATCACATGTATTTATTTTGGACCATGTGTCCACAAGAATGAAAACATATGACCATTTTGACAGTCTTTTTTTTTTTTTTATATATATATATATATATATATATATATATATATATATATATATATACATATATATATGGTACATGTCAGTGTGAGGTCCCTGTGAAGATGAAGTGTGTGGGTGTATTTGTGCTTATCGTGTAAACGTTCAATCACAGTTTATGATTAAGAAAAGTGATTTTTTCCCCCACTCATTAACTTTTCACACGACAACAAGACATTCAAGTTTATTTAATTTAATTACACGACCATCTACAATCTCTCTGCGCGGAAGTAAACCGTGACCTTCATAAGAATAAATTAAGCTTCCTAAAGCTAACCTGCCAATATCCCTCACATTCACTGAGGTAAAGTTGTGATGACGCAAACACTGCCAGTAATTCAGATGACTTCCAGCCGGGCTGTTCCAGGAACTGAGTTGCGCACCCTGTGTTACACATCTAAAGTGTACAGCATTACGGCGGGAGGAAAGAGAGACGGAACAGCCAATCGACTCAGGGCCATAAACATAGGCGCATACAAGCATGCTGGCTCTGAATCCCGCCTCTTAACACCTCTTCGAAGTTTTGATTGGATGTCATCCCACTCTCGCACGGCAATTCCTCAAAGACCCATCAATCACCGTGGATTTAGGACGGCACAGCCCCTTACAGACAGAAAGCTACAGAATACGTTGCGGGTGCTGCTGCTGCTGTAAAGTTGGAGAACTCTGGTGTCGTTTAATAGTTTTGTTCCTACGTTATTCAAACACACACAGAAACAGATATCGGGGTTTGAACACCGTCTGTTTGACGGAAGTGTCCGCGGAGGAGTCACAACACTTTAACGAGGTTTTTTTCCCCATCATATTTTTTTTTATAAAGCCACATCCATAGAGGGTAAGTAGCGACACCCTACAAACCACCGCTTTTCAGTCAGTCTGCTTCTTTAACTTGATCATTCGCTCTCTTAAATTTATAGATACAAAACATTTACATTACTTCTTACTTCCTGATAAATGTTCAGTTGTGTTTAAAAATCGAGCTACGCTTATTTATAGACTTTTCGGTTTGTATAGACATGTTAAAGTTGGACTTATGTTAAAACCTGTGCATTAGTTCAGCCGAAATATTAATAATTAAATATCTGACATTTATTATGTGCTTTAAAAAATCGTAGAGACATAAAGGGATGTTCTAGAAACATGCTTCTAACTGTAAAGTTTGGCATTAAAAAAATTCCAGCATTATGCAATGCATATATATATATTATATTATATATATATATATATATATATATATATATATATATATATATATATATATATATATATATATATGTGTGTATAAAAAAGCCACGCTCCATGTTTTAGTGCTGCCTACATTCTGCAGCTGTTTATAAATATTTTATAACATGTGCAATAAACAAGCAGAAGTGCTCCCTTTTTGTCGTTCTTTCTTCTTTTTTTTTGAGGTCACCAGGGGGTAGTCCCTCATTAAATACCCTCCCATTACGTCACCGCTTCCAGTATTTGGACCGAGGGAATCCTCACGCTCGCCTGTTTATCGCCGTGCTCCTCCGCGGCCTCGGTTTTCGGTTTTGGTCAAACGCACTCCTTTAGGGGACTTTTATTTTGCATGGCTACTTTAGCTAGAGTAGAGTAGAGTAGAGTAGAGTAGAGTAAAGTAGATTCGAGCTAACGGGATTTTTTCTTTTGGTGTTTTATGAGAGTCATGCTGCTCTCACTTGTTGTGCTTTCTGTTTCCCACTTACTGAGTGAAACCTGTGTGTGTGTGTGTGTGTGTTTTACATAAAGTGCACTAGCAGTGCTTCTTCTATCCAGTCATATAACTGGATTTGTCTTTGAGCGGTCCAGTGATCATGCCTGAACCAATCATGTTTCAGTGCCTTATCTATCTATCTATCTATCTATCTATCTATCTATCTATCTATCTATCTATCTTCCTTCCATAATCCAAATGCCCAGCAGACCGGCTCTCACCTCAATGCTATGGCTATAGTGTGATGTCCCGATTCCCACCACCTGCTGAACTCCACACATCACCCAAAGTGCCATCTGTCTCTCTGTAGAACGTTTCCACTAGGCGGTACTATTATCGTAGATGATCTTTTGTAAATCAGGACAAAGAGAGAAAACAGACACTAGCCAGCTTGTAATAACTTTTATATGTGATACAAGAACACAACACCACATGTCATCTCTGTAACATTGCTGACTTTGTCATGGGTGCAGACACCAGGCCGAGGGCAGTATCTCGCTCGCTGTAGACTGTTATATCAGGTTAGTGTGTATAATTTTTCAGCTCACTCTATAAAGTTTCAACTAATGCAGCAAACTGGCGCTTTAGGATGAGACTGGATTTGTTTCTGAAACTCCTACACGTAATTACTACATGTAATTACGACTTGAAAGGCTCTCTATCACTCTGGATAATGAATTCATTGTAATTCCTACCAGTCATCAAAGGAACTGGGACGTGAACCCGAAGACCTTTGAGTGCCGGCAGCGTTCAGATACGGAGACGTCCGACATGAACTTGAACTTTCAGCCCAGGGATTAGTTTATATAATAAGTAGGCAAGAGTGTAACAGATGAGTAATATGACAGAACAGAGCTAACACAAATAGAACAGATCAGTAACACACACTTCTAAGCATTTATATCCGTAACATTATCTCTGTCCACATCTCCATTTCTTTTCCTCTTTCATTACTGAACAATGGCTGCTGCTCAAGTTTTGTTTAGTTTTTTTGTTTTGTTTCTTTTCAGCCTGTTTTTCATTTCATGCTAATTGATCCTGCAATATGAGGAAACGCTTACAGGAATAGGCGGCTCCGGTACACTTTAACTGCCAGAGCTATTATTATAGTCGCACTACTGGATGCCTCAATAAATACGTTTCAGAAAGGTGGCATAGAGACAGGTAACAAGTGGAAAGAATAAACCGGTGGAGCTGCTATGCTGTACGAGGTGGAGGGGGTGGGGGGTAATTACTTTTCTCTGTATGCTTCTTAACAGAGTTTGATCACCTTTGTCTTATCCGGATGGGCGTGGCCTATTGTTGGTTGACTCCACCCAATTGTTTGGTGATGACTGAAATCTTATGCAGTGGATGTTCGTCACCAGATCTTGATTTATTGATTTATTTTTTGGAAGCTATTTTTTCAATAGAGCTCTCCATCACCGTTGTCAAAACACCAGCTGAAAGAATATCTTTCAGAAAAGAAGACTTTATCTCTGGAGCACCGGGTATAACAAATTTAATTTGTCATTCGTTTGTCCGTAATTCGGTTTTATGAGGATTGGGTTTTGTAGGATTTATTATTTTACGTAATGGCTTCCTTAGAAAACAACAATGGACGGTGCTTCAGTAACAGTCCTTTCTGTCGTGCAAGACTACAACAATTCCTTTTATTACCAGAATGTTTAGTAATGATCTGTGAACCTCCGTGGAAGCGAATTGATCGCATTAACTGAAGCTATAACCGGTGAATGAGAAGATGAAACTCTCCGAAGCATTTGAAACCAGTGCATGTCTTCAGGAAAGCTGTAGGGAAATAACAGTAGTACAAATACCCATCTGTGACACGCTAATATACCTCTGATTCACTGAGTGTGAGATTAGGATTGTTCAGTTGTTTCCTTTGTGCAAGAATTAAAATTCATTTTAAAACTATTCCCCCTTTTTGCTGGTGTAATAATCTCCAGTCGTCCGGAAGGCTTGATGCTAGATTCTGTAGCGATTTGGGCTCATTCAGCTACAAGAGAGGAGATCTGGGGTTCAGTGGGGTTGAATTAAATTAAGTTAAGTAGCCTTTATTTGTCACATATACATTACAGCACAGTGAAATTCTTTGCGCCCATCCTTAGAGGGTTGGGGTCAGAGTGCAGGGTTAGCCATGATGCAGCACCCCTGGAGCATGGGGATGTTGAGGGCCTTGCTCAAGGGCCCAACAGTGGCAGCTTGGCAGTACTGGGGCTTGAATCCCGATCTTCTGCTCAACAACCCACTTTAACCACTTGAACTACCACTAGAGACATGTCATGTCTTCATGAAACTCTGTGCTTTGTGCACAGGTGCATTGTCATGCTGGAACAGCATTTAAGTTAAGTTGTCTTTATTTGTCACATATACATTACTTCTTTCTTTGCATATCCCATCCTTGGAGGATTAGGGTCAGAGCACAGGGTCAGCCATGATGCAGCACCCCTGGAGCAGGGTGGGTTGAGGGCCTTTTGAGGGCAGTTTGGCAGGAACCCCGATCTTCCGGTAATGACCCAGAGTCTTAACCACTTGAGCTACCACCGCCCGCCTTGAGTTTGAGCCTCTAAAGGGAACTTGTAACACTACGGCTCACAGAAACATGGTGAAGACTCCCATATGGTTTATTCTCCATAAAGAAAATTAGTACAAAGTTCCACTAAACCGTCCCTCTTTTCCTCTGATTAAACCTTTCTATCCTCAATGCCGTGGTCTCTCCCAGGATGAGGTCATGAAGCTGTACTGAAAGGTTTGCTGAGGATGAAATCACACACCATAGAATGATCTACACAGTCACAGGCTCTGAGCCGAGCTGAACACCTGCTGGAGGTTATGGAGCGATGTGTTCACAGTAATATTAAACTCCCAATCAAACCAATATCATTTGCACTGCATGAGGGTTTTTTTTTCCCTCCTTTAATTTGTCCCCTAGCTGTATCTGCTAATCATGTGTTCTAAACTGTTGCTGATGAATCAGCACTGAAACATTGAGCTGTTTTTCTCCCTGTGGTCAGATTTCACTTAACCTTAATCTCTCTATCTTAGCCTTAACCATTGAGCCACGCCTCTTACACGAACCATGGCGTGACTTCTCACAAAACGAGACCCAAAAAAAAAAAAAAAAGCCCTAGGCCTCGTTTGTGAGTTATGTAATACTTCTTATGGTTGCATGTTCACAAGAATTCTAAAGAAAAGTAAAGAAAGTTATGCTGTTTTTGTGGGGTTTTTTTGTTCTTCCCTTTCATATGAAATCCAGCCAAATGCTGTCTTGATTAGAAACAGCAGTGAAGAAAAAAAAGAGAAAGGTTTGAGTATTAGTCAGTTTAGCAGCTGTCTGAGTCGACGCTTTGTGATTCCGTTTAGGAGCGATAGTGTGACTTGTTAAACAATAAAAACGAGAATGATGGCGAGATCTGAAACTTTTGATACAGTTTCCCTCTGATATCCGGGCAGTGAGTTCCTGCGTTAAAAACTTGCCTCATGTGCATTCCGACACCAGCTCTCAGGATACGAGGAAATTCCGATGAAGACTCGTCTTTGTTCTGGCTGCGAGGTGGTGGAATAAACCTAAAATAGATGTCCAAACGGCTGAGTCACTGGCTGCCTTTAAACGACGTCTAAAAGCCTACCTCTTCCTGAAATCTTTAAACTAGCACTTGATTAAAGAAATATGTGTGTTGACTTTTCGTGCTGTGTTTCCTTCTCCAAACAGACTGATGATATACTTAGTCAATGTCTCAGTGAACCAGAATCGATGCAAATCATTGATGGAGACCTCTGGCAAAAGCCTTATATGTAATGCATTTTCCCAACATTAAGTATAACCGATGTAAGAGGAATACAGCGCCGAGAAATCGACTTCACACCTCACCGATTGTGATTTTTATTCATTATACTTTAACTTCTTAAACCTGCAGGTCAGTTATTTAACCTCAAGTGTGTGCAAAGCTATTGTATATTTCTACTACAGTCAAGCGTGTCTAAGTAACGATGTCAAACCGAGCATTTTACACATAAACACATGCCACATAACGGTCCATAAGTCTCCACCCTGATCTACGGACTTCCCCTAATGGCTACGGCTGCGATAGTAACACCATGCGATTCGGAAATTTTATAGAATTTTGCAGAATTTTACAATTTTCCGTAGGGGTAGTAGCAGTAAGGCTTCCATTGTGATAAAATCTAATTATGGCTTTAAAAAAGAAAAGAAAAGAGAGAATTTTTTGCTTCAAACGTGTGTGTGTGTGTGTGTGTGTGTGTGTGTTAAATTCTGATTTTATTTTAAACATCTGAATCAAACATCTAGGTCAAGCTTCAGCAGCTGGTCTCTAAATGACCTCATCACCACCCAACTGAATGGCACTTTTATTTATTTATTTTAATTTATTTATTTATTTTTTTTAATAAATGTACATCAGTCAGCGTGTATAGTTTGTACTCGGGATCTGAGAACATTTTAGAATGAAGTGATCAAACTTCCCCTGGACTCGCTGATCGATCAGAGATTTTTAAAGTTCAGTTCTGTGGATGGTGAAGAACAGCAATGACTATCTGCATGCTTATTTGTCAGTGATCAGTAACCGGGTTTGCTTAACTGCAGCCTATATTTATATATCTGATATATATATATATATATATATATTGTGTGTGTGTGTGTGTGTGTGTGTGTGTGTGTGTGTGTATGTTGGTTCCCCTTTTGCTGCCAAAATAGCCCTGACCCGTCGAGGCAAGGACTCCACTAGATCTCTGAAGGTGTGTTGTGGTTTATGGCACCAAGATGTTAGCAGCAGATCCTTTAAGTCCTGTAAATTGCAAGGTGAGGTGGGGACTCGGGACCTAAAGCATCCTTTTAATAGATACTGACCACTGCAGACAGGGAACACCCCACAAGAGCTGGGGTGCCATGCTACTGCATAACAGGTGCCATGATGAGGAGATAATCAGTGTTATTCACTTCACCTGTCACTGCTCAGAAGGTTATGCCTGATCGGGGTGTATAGTGTACCGTAATGTGTGTGCAAGACCAATAAAGGCTGCTTTTTCAAACCATAGTGTGCAGTGGAAGTTCCCTGCGCACCTTTTCAAAACCCACATAACCTCAGTAGAGACCTCAGTGTAATTGGAAGGGAAAGCTCCAGACTGCACAGGAAGTGAGTAAAGAGCACTCAGTCTGCTGCATCTAGGGAATCAGCTGCTTTTAGTGATCTGAGAGCCGAGCTTTGTGCCAGCCGTCCCGCTCTTATGCCGATCTTCTGCTCCTGTTTCTGTGTAACAGTCTTGTGAAACTTCTCACTCTTTCAGGAAACCAAGAGTCCCAGCTATCAGCTGTTAGTCTCGCTTTAGCTGTGGCCGTGCCTGCGTGTTACCTTTTTTGCCGAAACGAAATGAATTGTGGACGTTTTCTGTTTTGTTTTTTAAGTCAGTTCCTCACTTAAAAAGTGTGAAGCCGAGCGGTTATCAGCAGAGGATTTGAACTTGTTACGTGATCCTTCCTCATTTTTCTGCTCTTTGTTTTTCAGTTCAGTGTTTTAACAGAGTTCTGCGCAGAGATGCGTGACTTTTAATTTGTACAAATACGATCAAATCGATCTAACACAAATTCCAAATGAATAGACAATCATATGAATAACCTGGTGTTGATTTCATGGTTTTATTCCACGTCTTCACCCCACAGTGACGCACTTTCTTACCGGCTTCTCCTTTTTTTTTTTTTTTTAATAAACCTCTAAAGTTAATAAGAGGAAAAACCACGCAGCTTGTTCCCAAGAAACTGCAGAACTCAAAGTCCCAAAGACTAACATCAGAAACGAAACATTACACAAATATAGCGAGAGCGTTCGTATAAAGCCGTGGTTTCCCTGCAGCCCCAATCATTTATCGAAACTGATTCTGCACCGCCTGACCAATCAGAAGTGAGAATTTAATGACTGTAATGATACGCTGAAGGGACAGACCAGAATAAACAGGATTTTATTGCTAAAGGAGACTTTGACTGGCTTTATGGAGTCTAGAGAAGGAGTAAAGTGAGTGAGTGGGAGTGTGTGTGTGTGGGGGGGGGGTGAGTGAGTGTTAGTGTGTGTGTGTGTGTGCGTGTGTGCGGGAGTGAGTGTGGGGGGTGAGTGAGTGAGTGGGAGTGTGTGTGTGTGGGGGGTGAGTGAGTGGGAGTGTGTGTGGGGGGGTGAGTGAGTGAGTGTGAGAGTGAATGAGTGTGGGGGGTGAGAGTAAATGAGTGGGAGTGTGTGGGGGTGAATCAGTGGGAGTGTGTGTGTGTGAGTGGGAGTGAGTGTTAGTGTGTGTGTGTGTGTGTGTGTGTGGGGTGAGTGAGTGGGAGTGTGTGTGGGGGGGTGAGTGAGTGAGTGTGAGAGTGAATGAGTGTGGGGGAGTGAGAGTAAATGAGTGGGAGTGTGTGGGGGTGAATCAGTGGGAGTGTGTGAGTGGGAGTGAGAGTGAATGAGTGGGAGTGTACGTGTGTGTGTGTGTAGGAGGGAGGGAGTGTGAGAGTGAATGAGTGTGTGAGTGGGAGTGTGCGTGTGTGTAGGAGGGAGGGAGTGTGAGAGGGAATGAGTGTGTGAGAGGGAGTGAGTGTGAGAGGGAGTGAGTGTGAGAGGGAGTGAGTGTGAGAGGGAATGAGTGTGAGTGAGTGTGTGTGTGTAGGAGGGAGGGAGTGTGAGAGTGAATGAGTGTGAGTGAGTGTGTGTGTAGGAGGGAGGGAGTGTGAGAGTGAATGAGTGTGAGTGAGTGTGGGGTGTGTGTGTGTAGGAGGGAGGGAGTGAGAGTGAATGAGTGTGAGTGAGTGTGTGTGTGTGTGTGTGTGTAGGAGGGAGGGAGTGTGAGAGTGAATGAGTGTGTGTGTGTGTAGGAGGGAGGGAGTGTGAGAGTGAATGAGTGTGAGTGAGTGTGTGTGTGTGTGTAGGAGGGAGGGAGTGAGAGTGAATGAGTGTGTGTGTGTAGGAGGGAGGGAGTGTGAGAGTGAATGAGTGTGAGTGAGTGTGTGTGTGTGTGTAGGAGGGAGGGAGTGAGAGTGAATGAGTGTGAGTGAGTGTGTGTGTTTGTGTGTGTGTGTAGGAGGGAGGGAGTGTGAGAGTGAATGAGTGTGTGTGTGTAGGAGGGAGGGAGTGTGAGAGTGAATGAGTGTGTGTGTGTAGGAGGGAGGGAGTGTGAGAGTGAATGAATGTGTGTGTGTAGGAGGGAGGGAGTGTGAGAGTGAATGAGTGTGTGTGTGTGTGTGTGTGTGTGTGTGTAGGAGGGAGGGAGTGTGAGAGTGAATGAGTGTGTGTGTGTGTGTGTAGGAGGGAGGGAGTGTGAGAGTGAATGAGTGTGAGTGAGTGTCTCCTTCTCGCCTGCATCGTCAGTTATGTAACCGATTGTTTTTGAAAGGTGGAGCCAACTGAAATCTGACTCGAAAGGGTTGCCAGGTCATAACACACGTTTCCCCCTCTCTGTTATTATTCCTTTAAGAAGATCGTAATCATTCTGCTTGTATTTCAGCTTTTGTTGTGTTGTAGCAGGAACCTAATACTACATGCTCATCTTTTCTTAAAAAGCTAGATTCATTACAGATTATAGAGTCATTTTTTTATTAATGTGTGTGTGTGTGTGTGTGTGTGTGTGTGAGAGAGAGAGAGTGTGTGTGTATGTGTGAGAAATGACTGACTGAAGCAGTTATTATGCCAGCAAGATCTGAACTGGTTTTTGTGTCATCGAATGAAAAGCACACATATTGGATCTTAGTCACACCTGCATCTGGTATTGCTCAGACGTAACCTACTTCCAAATAACCCGCATGCAAATAGCGTCAGCGGCCAATTCCCGGCATATCACGGCTTTCTGAATTCCTGAATTGGGATGGAAATGAAAATGTTAAATGTTTTTATTTTTGCCGAGGATAAATATCTTCCAAGACACAAAAAAGGTTGTTGCAAAAGAAAAAGAAAACACACACACAAAACCTGCTAGCTTTACTGATATAGTGAGTGTGTTTGTGTGTGGGCGGCTGAGCAAGCCTGCGAGCTCTGAACAGGATGCGTGTGTGTCGATTGGTAGCAGGATGAGGCAGGCGCTCTGACTCTGGGTTTCGAGGTTTTCCTCTTGAGTGCGGATGCTCTCGCTGCTGTCTGATCGGCTGCGATAGATCGGAGAGCTGACGGCTCTCGAGTGTCCTGGATGTGGCGTTTCTTTCTGAGCAGGATGCCGTCGTTTCCTCTCAGCAAATTCTGGTGAAGGTTCAGAAAGATGCCACAACCGCTAGAGCTCTAGAGCGAGCTGCCTAATCAGTTTCCCTTTCAGGGGTCACTCATCTTGTTTACCACCAAACGAGCTAGCGTTTCTTAGAGGATGTTGGACTACACATGATTGACATGAGAGGAGAAATTGACTTTGAAGTAGAGTTTGAGCTGCACATCACGGCAATTTCAGATCTCCATCTCTTGGGCATTCTCACGCATAGATGATGTGTTACTGGAGCTCTGTGATGATTAATTTATCAATGAAAGTCCTTCCTGCTTTTTGTTTTGCACAAGCAGGATGTGAACATTTAAATCTGTCTATTAAATAAAATTACTTCAGCTCATATTAGTTTATTTCAGTCAACTTCTCTGTCACTGAATCAGTTCAGTTCACATTAGCTCGATCCAGTTTATTGTTCAGTTCATGCGAAATCATTTGGTTTGGCTCAGTTTGCTTCAGCTTGGTTCAATCGAGTTACATTTAATTAGAGTACAGTTCTTGCATTTTAAATTGAGTTCATTTCTACTCAGGTTGATGCTACTTCAGTTGAGTTCATTTGAATCAGTTGAGTTCATTTCATTTGAATCAGTTCAGTCATTTCATTTGAATCAGTTCAATCATTTCATTTGAATCAGTCCAGTTCAGTTCATTTGAATCAGTTCAGTTCATTTGAATTAGTCCAGTTCGGTTCATTTGAATCGGTTCGGTTCGGTTCATTTGAATCAGTTCAGTTCCTTTGAATCAGTTCATTTGGGTTCAGCTGAAGTGAGTTCAGTTCAGATACTTTAAAATAAATTCACTTCAGCTTGGTTCAGTACATTTATATAGAGTTCAGTTAGAAGTTGAATCAATTTCAGTGCGATTCATTTCTGTTCAAACTGATTCAATTAGGTTTAGTAGTTCAAGTTAATTCAGACAATGCACTTCAGTTCATTCAGTTCATATTAAATGATAGAATCTTTGTAGTGTTTTTGGAACACTTTCACCATATCATGTTTAGTTCAGAATACTTTCAGTTGTTCATGTCAGTCCATCACACTGCTCTCTGTGTGTCTCTGTCCTTCAGGTCAGCATGGCCCAGTGGAACCAGTTGCAGCAGTTGGAGACACGCTACCTGGAGCAGCTGTACCATCTGTACAGTGACAGCTTCCCCATGGAGCTCCGCCAGTTTCTCGCTCCCTGGATCGAGAGTCAGGACTGGTGCGTAGCTGATGACTAACCCTGTCTTCCAATTAAATATACACCTCTTCTTTTGCTGCTCGATCGGTGAAAGAGTGACTATGACGTGTGACGCCACATCCACGATGTAGCTACGAAACAACATGTCACGTGCCTGATCTACTTCCTCTGCCTTCAAATGTAAATTAGTAGCTGAATCTGTGCAACGTAAGCAGCACCAGTTTATTCAAGTCGATTGTTTCACCATGAACAGAAAGAGGAAAAAAAACACGACTGGTGATTATATGACATAATGATATAATAGGAATTCAAGCATTTGTTATTATGTTTAAAGTACTTCTTGAATCTGTGTGAAGTGCAGATACTCAGTGGTCTAGAAAAAGGGTGGACAAAATGATCGTCATCATACTAGAAGATATTGTATTTCTACTAGTCATGATCTGACCTATAGGTTTTCGGACCAACTGGCAGCAAAACAGTAGGGTGGTATTTAAAATTAAATACAAAAATAAATGATTTTAACCTGAAAAGGATTAAGTTAACTAATTAACCAATCAGTATTATCAGTTTAAATATTTAAAATAATAATAATAATGAATAAATTAATATACAAAATAAAATTCTAAGAAATAATTAATTTAAAACATATTTAGATTTATACAGAAATGAGACATTAATTTGATCATTTTAAAGGCACAGCTCAAAATAAAAAAAAATGTATTTTTAATTTATTAATTATATATTTATTATATAATTATATATGAAAGAGCGAGAGAGATTTATTAATTTATATGTATATAAATAAATAAATATGTACAAGCTTTACACTATGTAAATAATAATAGAAAAAGATACGCGGGGGGTGGGGGGTGTTACACCTCTCTCCGACGTGTGGTGTGTATTTCACTAAGCTTTGACACATCTGCTGAGTGGATGAAGTGATGTGTGAGGATGTTTCAGTGGTGTGGAGTTATTTCTCAGTCATGATGCTTTCTGGTAAATGAGGACACAGGAGGTACAACTAGAAGCCTCGAATATAATAATGAGGCACTCAATTAGACTGTGAATGCTAAATAAACAGTATAACTAAATAAAAGTATCAGATGAAATGAACCGTGCGTAGCTGAAAGACCTTGGTCAGAGCCAGTTGCTGTATTTTGAAGTTATTTCATTAGGTTAGCTTTGCTGTTATTTGTTTTTCTGAAGAGATGGATTCTACATCCCCTTAAATTGACACACTTGTGGGCGGAGACATCCGGCATTTGTGGGCACAGTACACCTAGTACACACCAGTAAATAATGGATTACAGCTCATTAGGAGGCAGATGGAAATGGCATTTTCCTGACCCTTGTTTCCTCCGCAGGGCGTACGCAGCCAATAAGGAGTCTCACGCCACGCTGGTGTTTCATAACCTGCTGGGAGAGATCGACCAGCAGTACAGCCGCTTCCTGCAGGAGAACAACGTCCTTTACCAGCACAACCTGAGGCGCATCAAACAGCACCTGCAGAGCAAGTATCTGGAGAAACCCATGGAAATCGCTCGCATCGTCGCACGCTGTCTGTGGGAGGAGCAGAGACTGCTGCAGACCGCCACCACTGCTCAGCAAGTACGTACACACACACACACAAACACACTATAGCTCTTGCGTATGATTCTCATAAATGTAGTATTTATTAGTAAAGGTGGCTGATTATGGGATAAAAAAAATCATATGATGATACTCAAGTGTACAGCGTATGACTCACAATAAGATACACAACATACATTTTTGTTTGCACACCGGACGATTCTTGGTGAATCTTTCATTTACAGCAAAACATTTTTTGCCTACTTTTTGTCGTCCTTATAGTATGCAAACATTTACATATAGAACATGCAGCATGTTTTTAAAAAATATACAATAAAACAAAAAATATTTAACATGGAAAAAGGCAAGTTCAGTGGAAACTTTAACAGTTGACCAAATTTTTAACCTGAAAAATTGACTAATAATTCCCGTGTATTGTGTGTATGAGTGTGCATACGAGTGTGTGTGCGAGTTGCGTCTACCTGCTTAGCGTCGTTCTCTTTTTACAGTAGTTACTGACAGCACAAAAAGACACAAATTAAGTAATCTCACAGTAAGAAAACACAGGTGAGAATCGTCACGTCATCATGCGGTTCAACCTGCCTCCTCTCCGTCACGTCTACAATCATGAAAATCAAACTAGCAAGACGTGATGTTTGTCTGAATATTAATGAGAAGCAATAATATTTAAGGTACATTTTAAAACTGCTACCAAAGAATGAAACCAAAGGTCTAAGTGCATAACCATCACTAAGCAGCAAGTGGTTAAGGCTCTGGCTTCTTGATCAGAGGATCAGGGTTCAAGCCCCAATACCACCAAGCTATACTGTTGGGCAACTGAGCAAGCCCTCCCTGCTCCAGGGGCACTGTATCATAGCTGTCCCTGTGCTCTGACCCCAACTTCCTCAGCTGGGATATGTGAAGAAAATAATTCCACTGCGCTGTATTGTATGTGTGGTGGTAATAAAGGCTTCGTGTTCTCAGTTCTTCTTAAGCAGAACATGAAGTGTTTACTCCAGCATTTCTTTTATTTTTCTAAAGAGAGTCATTTCCCTCAGAGTGCAGCAGCAGCCGCAGTAGTTTTTTTTCTCTTCTCTCCACAGGATGGCCAGGCCGCCCAGCACAGCGGGACAGTGGTGACAGAGAAACAGCAGGTCCTGGAGCACAGACTGCAAGACATCAGGAAGAAAGTGCAGGTGCGTCACACTGAAACTTTCTGGTTCTCACTCACGGCCAGATTAAATTAGCACAAAGAACCCGAATGAGTCATGTGCATGTCATCGTAGTAATTGCTACCGATGTTAACAATGTCACTTATTCAGCTAATTGGCTGAAAGTGGGTGTCATGCTTAGTTGCAATGTCATGCTTCTGCGGAAAATAACGATTACGTGGTTTACCGTAATACTAATACTATTCAATTCTAAATATCATCTGGAGCTCAGCCCTGGAATTATTGCCTCCCTTAAAATAAAGGGCAATAATAGAAGGGCAAAGCCTCAATTCCTGTGTAGTACACACCAAATTGTTCTGGTTGATCGTGCAGCTTGAACAACAGATCTAAAAATATAAGCAGATAAAAATGCCATTAAACAGAAACAGGGCAATAACAAAAAGCTGCAAAAAATATACCAGAACTTGAAAAAAGCAGAACTGCAATTGGTTCCATCATTGAGAAGATTATATTCCTCCAAGTCATTATTTTATTTAAGATTTTTGATTAAGAAACCTACATAAGGATCAGTACTTTAACCTATTTATGTTTGAATTTTTTTTGTGTGTTGCTATATCAGGCCTCAAGACCTTTTCTGGATTGATTTCTCAGATTTATTGGCATTTGCACTTGAACTTGTTTCGAGCGAAGACATTGGTCTTGCTTAATCTGATCCTTTTTTTTAATGTTTTTTTTCTTTTGGTGTGAACAAGAAAGTAGAAAACGTTGTAGGTGCCATGCGTGAATAAAGCCAAGATGTTGCTAAAGTAAAGGCTTAGCCTCGAAAAACAGGATTTGATTCTAATCTGTCTCAGCCTTGACTTTGCCTTGGCCCTCTTAAGCTCTGGTTTTTAGCACCATATGAATAGCAATCATTTTAAAAAATGTGTTTTTGTGCTCATTTCCATATAATGGGTGCCAATAATTATGTGTAACTCCGGTTAACTGATCATGCTGAATCAAGTGTGTGAGAAGAAGCTTATTCTTCAGGATCAGTCTGGATCAGTGCATGTTGGTTATAGATTCTCACTGGTGTGCATTTCAGGATATGGAGCAAAAAATGAAGATGCTGGAGAACTTACAGGATGACTTTGACTTCAACTACAAGACTCTGAAGAGTGCAGGAGGTAAGAATCAAACGCTTCCTGTCTGGTTCAAGAGTACAAAGCTCTTCCAGTTCTTTACATGTTGATTTCTTTAATACTGTGATCTGGTTGAGCTCTTATTTCTTAGCTCTGTTACCTCTGTAAACTAACCAGTTATTGGTTTCGTTCAGAGCTGTCCCAGGACCTGAATGGAAACAGTCAGGCTGCAGCCACCAGACAGAAGATGGCCCAGCTGGAGCAGATGCTGAGTGCCCTGGATCAGCTCAGGAGGGTGAGAAAACACACACACACACACACACAAGGTTGCATTTGGGATCTGTAGTTGCCCTCAGGTTTTAGAGCTCTGTGTCTTTGTTCTTCTCACAGCAAATCGTGACTGACATGGCAGGGCTGCTGCAGACCATGGACTTTGTGCAGAAGAATCTGACTGACGAGGAGCTGGCTGACTGGAAGCGGAGACAGCAGATCGCCTGCATCGGAGGACCTCCTAACATTTGCCTGGACCGGCTAGAGACATGGTACACACACTGCACATTCACACGCTTCAAAAGCTCTTTATGTACATGTATAGTGTATAAAGTGTATACTTTTAAATCACTACAGACAGGTCAGTAGCTCTACACGACACATCCATACCACATAAACCACACATGGTGAATATAGTCACTTCCTTTAGGCTTACATGTTTCAGGATCCAGAGGAAGTTGCTTTTTTTTAGCTCCTGAGAGACTGGTCTCTCTCATTCTTTTTATACGTCAGTTGACACAATGGCTTTTTAACTAGAAGGTCCCGGCAAAGTTTGTTTTGGTGGTTAAACATGGGATATAAACGTTAATCTGATACAGGAACTTAAATAGGAATAGCATTTCAACCATGAGAGTTGTTCTGGCAGCTCTACAACACACACTCACCTGTTTTGATGTACCATGATAAAGAAATTTGAAAAATCGGTATATCATTAACATTATGCCAGCTCAACTTGGATAAGATCACCTGGATTTTTTTTCCATTTAGCCTTTCAAGCCAAACACCAGAAATAATCATGGCAGGATAATAACAGTTGATGCAAATAAAGAGGTTTCACTGAAGCTAGGGGCACGCAACAGTCCCAGAAAATGAATCAGCACGTTCCGACCAATCAGATTTGAGAATCCAGCAGCACTGTCGATCAAACTTTGTCGATTTACTGTGCTGAAGTACATAAAAGTGATGCATTTGTGGAAGCCTTATTGTTTTTGTGTGATCGTCTTGACATATTGTGTCTTGTAGTGGCGTTTTCACTCTATTTTGTCTCTTTTACTATCACTCTCTTTCAGGATCACATCATTGGCAGAGTCTCAGCTCCAAATCAGGCAGCAGATAAAGAAACTGGAGGAGCTCCAGCAGAAAGTCTCATATAAAGGAGACCCCATTGTTCAGCACCGCCCTGCCCTGGAGGAAAAGATTGTAAACCTCTTCCGCAATCTCATGAAAAGGTGACATATACAAGTGCAAGCACACACGCGCACACACACTTTAAATCAGGAAGTCAGTCTGGGATAAATCATTAAAGCATTATGCAACACAGTGTTAAATCCATTAGCTTTAGAGCCCCCTTGTGTTGTGTTTGTGTCATTGCAGTGCGTTTGTTGTCGAAAGACAGCCGTGTATGCCGATGCACCCTGACAGACCTCTGGTCATAAAGACAGGTGTTCAGTTCACCAACAAAGTTCGGTAAGATTCCTTTAAACTCCCACTCCCACTTTAACACACTCGCACACACATACTGACTGTGTGAGGAAGTAAAATTAGCAAAAAGGAAACAAACACCCTTTTTTTCCCCTCCTCGCTTCTTTTAAAGGTTACTGGTGAAATTCCCAGAACTGAATTACCAGCTGAAAATCAAAGTTTGCATCGACAAGTGAGTACAAGTCAAACTGAGACAAGTGACATTTGACATGCACATCACTTGATAGTAGATTTACTGTCTTAATTATGTTTAACTTCAGGGAGTCTGGAGACGTCGCAGCCATTCGAGGGTGAGTCTCAGATGTTTTATGCTTTGTTTGATCTATTTCTGAGATCTCAGTTTGGACATTAACAGTGTTAGAACTGCATAAATATGTAAACCAAGTGAATAGACCAGACTGCATAGGCTTTTAAAAGACCTTATATTATTATTTTGGCCATAGCCCTAGGTCTCCTTGTCATAGGAGTGAATGTTAACATATGACAGACGGTTCTATATGCATGACTAATATGCAAGCGGAAAAATAAAGCAGGATGGTCTGATGAGAAGATAATAAGTAATCTGTATTTTTGTGATCATGGGCTCAGGTTCAGAATGTAAGTGCACATTGCTTAACATAACATTGCTTTTTGCCCATCCAGAACAAATATTCTATTTCTTATTAATTTCTCATTTTGAATTTAGTCATTTATATGCACCGTCTAAGCTGGAGTACGCTGGGTTTTCTTTTCACTGTAAGCTGTACACCGTATATAACTGTGAATGTGGCGTATTAAATCTTGACTATCACATCCTTTCATGCTTTTTACAAAGCAAGACATTTTTATAATGACATACGAGTAGATTTCATTATAAAGCTGTCACTAGAAATTTGACAGAGCGTACAATAAATACAGGCTAGGTTTACACTAATCTGGACCTGTCCACATTATCGTTTTCAATTGTTTCCCAAAAGTCAGGCATCCAAGTTGAAACATCTGAAAACACTTACGTCCCTGTACTGCGCACAAGTAAAATGTAAGACGCTTCAACCTGCATCATTTCCCCCTGGCATTTGTTTACTTTCCGGCTCTTTGAAACGACATCCACCATCTGGATGATTAGCTGAATTGGTCACATGACTGTGTCACATGACTAAAAACGCATCATCATTTTTGAAAGCCTCTGTTTTCACGCGAGTTGAAAACGGTGTTTTCAGATTTATACACTTTAGAGAGCGTTTTCAAAAAGACGTTTTTGTCGACGGGGAATAAAAATGTACAATAACCTGGTTGCATAAGTGTGTATACCATTAAACTTATACTTAGCTGAAGCACCACAAATTGTAGATTTGAATAGAATGTGTAGACTTTTTTAAAATGATTATTTTCTCAAATTCAAAATGAAACTTTATTTGTCACATACACAGTCATACACAGTACGACATGTAGTGAATGTTTTTATGACTGTCCTATAATGGAAATAAAATGATAAAACTAGAATATAAAAATATAGGAAATACAATTTAAAATAAAATGTCAAACTAGAATATAAAGTATAAGAAATATTTAAGTTAAAAATGTCAAACTAGAATATAAAATATAAGAAATATTTAAATAAAATGTAAAAATAAAATATAAAAATATAAGAAATATTTAAGTAAAAATGTAAAAATAGAATATAAAAATATAAGAAATATTTAAGTTACAAAATGTCAAACTAGAATATGAAATATTTAAATAAAATGTAAAACTAGAATATAAAAATATAAGAAATATTTAAATAAAATGTTAAACTAGAATATAAGATATAAGAAATATTTAAGTTAAAAATGTCAAACTAGAAAAGAAAATATAAGAAATATTTAAATAAAAATGTCAAACTACAATATAAAATATAAGAAATATTTAAATAAAAATGTCAAACTAGAATATAAATATAAGAAATATTTAAATAAAATGTCAAACTAGAATAGAAAATATAAGAAATATTTAAATAAAATGTCAAACTAGAATAGAAAATATAAGAAATATTTAAATAAAATGTCAAACTAGAATAGAAAATATAAGAAATATTTAAATAAAATGTTAAACTAGAATAGAAAATATAAGAAATATTTAAATAAAATGTCAAACTAGAATATAAATATAAGAAATATTTAAATAAAAATGTCACTCTAGAATAGAAAATATAAGAAATACACTAGAAGAAAAGAAAAATCTAAAATACAAAGAATATCAAGTATGATATACCGTTTTCTTATGCTGTCCTGTTTCTTCTTCATCCAGGTCACGCAAGTTCAACATCCTGGGCACGAACACCAAGGTGATGAACATGGAGGAGTCTAACAATGGCAGCCTGTCAGCTGAGTTCAAACACCTGGTGAGCACTTCTAATGCACCATGGGAGATTTAGCAAGCATACATTCATAACAAAGTACATTTTTGCATTAACTTCATGAAGCACCTTCATTAGATTTGACCGGCTCATAGATTTGGGTTAGATTTTATGTTGTGTTGGGCGACCTAGTTCTCACTGCTCGGCTTTTTTCTCAGACTCTGCGAGAACAGCGGTGTGGCAACGGTGGCCGGACCAACAGTGACGTAAGTGATAAGTTACTGCATTATTGATAAGGGACATGTATAACAGAGGTTAACCTGAGAGAGTGCTTATGAATTTCTCATCTGAACTGCAGGCTTCTCTTATTGTCACTGAGGAACTTCATCTCATCACCTTTGAGACAGAAGTGTACCACCAGGGCCTTAAAATCGACCTTGAGGTGAGAGACACGCAAATATTCACAAACTGGAACTGGTTTTAATATAAACCGCAGGCTCCGGTCTTCCATTAAAATGAGAAATTAGTACAGATGTGTAACTCAGCACGCTCGTCATATATTTGCAGCTCTGTCCTGCTAGGTATACAGTCAGAGGCACTTAGGATAAATCATGTTGACGCATTAAAGCTGATTTTTAAATAATTGGTTATCAAGTCCATTTTATGACTCCTGGTGATTGGTGCGGTCTGCTGAATGCTAATGAGCTTGTGCTAATGGTTGTCGCCATGGCGCCCACAGTCAGACCTTCACTTCACTCTAACACGACCGAATCTATTTTAGAGATGTCAAATTTGAGGGTTGTATTTGTTGAATGGATTTTTGGCTGCAATAACCTGGATCAGGAACATTAACACAGGATACAGAACTGTAGGGTTTGTGTAACTTGGCAGAAGAAGCTTACAGGCTCCGTTACATGGAGAACGTCAATACTGGATTACTCCTACGTACACTGACCAGGCATAACATTATGACCACCTGCCTAATATAGTATTGGTCCCCCTTTTGCTGCTAAAACAGCCCTTCTATGAGAACCAGCATTAACTTCTTCAGCAATTTGAGCAACAGTAGCTCGTCTGTTGGATCGGACCACACGGGCCAGCCGTCGCTCCCCAAGTGCATCAGTGAGCCTTGGCTGCCCATGTCCCTGTCGCCGGTTCACCCCTGTTCCTTCCTTGCACCACTTTTGATAGATACTGACCACTGCAGACCAGGAACACCCCACAAGATCTGCAGTTTTGGAGATGCTCTGATCCAGTGGTCTAGCCATCACAATTTGGTCCTTGTCAAACTCGCTCAAATCCTTACGCTTGCCCAAATTTCCTGCTTCTAACACTTCTATCAACTTTGAGGACAAAATGTTCACTTGCTGCCTAATATATCCCACCCACTAACAGGTGCTATGATGAGGAGATAATCAGTGTTATTCACTTCACCTGTTCATAATGTTATGCCTGATCGGTGTACATGTGCGCGGTCTGGGAAAACAAATCTAATATCATCTCATTCTGTTTCCTTTCTTTTCTGCAGACACACTCTCTTCCTGTTGTAGTCATTTCTAATATCTGCCAGATGCCCAATGCCTGGGCGTCTATTCTGTGGTACAACATGCTGACTAACCATCCTAAGGTTAGTGATGAGAAAAAAACATCATGTCCTTTTATATATTTGTAGCTTACCTTGGACAGATGATGAAAGAGTGAATGTTGTCTTACTCTTTTCCATCAGAATGTAAATTTCTTCACGAAGCCCCCTGTGGGTACATGGGATCAGGTGGCTGAGGTTCTGAGCTGGCAGTTTTCCTCCACAACCAAGAGAGGCCTGACTATTGAGCAACTCACCACACTGGCTGAGAAACTGCTTGGTATGCTTGGCTCTTTGTTTGTGTCAACACACTTAAAAGCAGTAGTCTCACACTGAAATATACACTTATGTATGTTTTGATGTTATTTTTTTAACATACCTTTTACATGCACTCCTTTTCGTGGTCTAGTCGGTGTGTTCTGCAATGCCATTTGTTTTTCAGTAAAATATGTAATAAAATATTACAATATTTAACAAATTTGATAGACCTGGTCTGAGAAACAACTGTTCTTGTTTACACAAAAGGTTTTTTATAAACTGAGTACACACTGAACTTTCCTTCTTGCATTTAGGTCCTTGTGTGAACTACTCCGGTTGCCAAATCACTTGGGCCAAGTTTTGCAAAGTATGTCTCACACACTGTGCCACACAGTTCTTGTTCAGTTTTAACTCATTGTAAGCCACACTAAGCACAGTTTAACCTTACTATGTGTGTGTGTTTTGCAGGAGAACATGGCAGGAAAAGGGTTCTCATTCTGGGTTTGGTTGGATAACATCATCGACCTGGTGAAGAAGTACATTCTGGCTCTGTGGAATGAGGGGTGAGTGCTCTCGCTGTGATCTTGCTGTGCTCTCGCTGTGCTCTCACTGTGCTCTCACTGTACTTCTGCTGTACTCTCGCTGTACTCTCGCTGTGCTCTCACTGTGCACTCGCTGTACTCCAGCTGTGCTCTCGCTGTACTCTCAATGTACTCCTGCTGTACTCTCGCTGTACTCTCACTGTACTCTCGCTATACTCCTGCTGTAGTCTCGCTGTACTCTCACTGTACTCCCAGCTGTACTCTGGCTGTGCTCCAGCTGTACTCTCGCTGTGCTCCAGCTGTACTCTCGCTGTACTCTCACTGTACTCTCGCTGTACTCCAGCTGTACTCTCGCTGTACTCCAGCTGTACTCTCGCTGTGCTCCGCTGTACTCTCGCTGTACTCCGCTGTACTCTCGCTGTACTCTCGCTGTACTCCCGATGTGCTCTCGCTGTACTCTCACTGTACTCCCAATGTGCTCTCGCTGTGCTTCGCTGTACTCTCGCTGTATCTTGCTGTACTCTCACTGTATCCGCTGTACTCCCGATGTGCTTTTGCTGCTCGCTGTACTCTCGCTGTACTTCGCTGTACTCTCGTTTTTGTACTCCAGCTGTACTCCTGTGCTCTCGCTGTACTCCAGCTGTACTCTCGCTGTGCTCCAGCTGTACTTTCGCTGTACTCCAGCTGTACTCTTGCTGTACTCTCACTGTACTCCAGCTGTACTGTCGCTGTACTCTCGCTGTACTCTCGCTGTACTCCAGCTGTACTCTCACTGTACTCCAGCTGTACTCTCGCTGTGCTGTCGCTGTACTCTCGCTGTGATCTTGCTGTACTCTCGCTGTGATCTCGCTGTACTCCCGATGTGCTTTTGCAGTGCTCTGGCTGTGCTCTCGCTGTACTTCTGCTGTACTCTCGCTGTACTCTCACTGTACTCCAGCTGTACTCCCGATGTGCTCTCGCTGTACTCCAGCTGTATTCTCGCTGTGCTCCAGCTGTACTTTCGCTGTACTCCAGGTGTACTCTCGCTGTACTCTCGCTGTACTCTCGCTGTACTCCAGCTGTACTCTTGCTGTACTCTCGCTGTACTCCAGCTGTACTCTCACTGTACTCCAGCTGTACTCTCGCTGTACTCTCACTGTACTCCAGCTGTACTCCCAATGTGCTCTCGCTGTACTCCAGCTGTACTCCAGCTGTACTCCAGCTGTACTCTCGCTGTACTCCTGCTGTACTCTCGCTGTACTCTCACTGTACTCCAGCTGTACTCCCAATGTGCTCTCGCTGTACTCTCACTGTACTCTCACTGTACTCCAGCTGTACTCTCGCTGTACTCTCGCTGTACTCCAGCTGTACTCTCGCTGTACTCTCACTGTACTCTCACTGTACTCCAGCTGTACTCCCAATGTGCTCTTGCTGTACTCTCGCTGTACTCCTGCTGTACTCTCACTGTACTCTCGCTGTACTCCAGCTGTACTCCTGATGTGCTCTCCCTGTACTCTCGCTTTACTCCTGCTGTAGTCTCACTATACTCCAGCTGTGCTCTCGCTGTGCTCTCGCTGTACTCCAGCTGTACTCTCACTGTACTCCAGCTGTACTCCAGCTGTACTCCAGCTGTACTCTCGCTGTGCTCTCGCTGTACTCCAGCTGTACTCTCACTGTACTCCAGCTGTACTCCAGCTGTACTCCAGCTGTACTCCAACTGTACTCCAGCTGTACTCTCGCTATACTCCAGCTGTACTCTCGCTGTACTCCTGCTGTACTCCAGCTGTACTCTCGCTGTACTCTCGCTGTACTCCAGCTGTACTCTCGCTGTACTCCCGATGTGCTCTCCCTGTACTCTCGCTTTACTCCTGCTGTAGTCTCACTGTACTCCAGCTGTGTTCTCGCTGTGCTCTTGCTGTACTCCAGCTGTACTCTCTCTGTACTACTGCTGTACTCTCGCTGTACTAACTCTGCACTCTAACTGTACTCACTCTGCACTCTCAGTATACTCACTCTGCACTCTCACTGTACTCACTCTGCACTCTCACTGTACTCACTCTGCACTCTCACTGTACTCACTCTGCACTCTCAGTATACTCACTCTGTACTCTCACTATACTCACTGCACTCTCACTATAGTCTCGCTGCACTCTCACTATACTCACTCTGCACTCTCACTATACTCTCACTATACTCACTCTGCACTCTCACTATACTCTCACTATACTCACTCTGCACTCTCACTATAGCCTCGCTGCACTCTCACTATACTCACTCTGCACTCTCACTATACTCTCACTATACTCACTCTGCACTCTCACTATACTCTCACTATACTCACTCTGCACTCTCACTATAGTCTCCCTGCACTCTCACTGCAGTCTCAGTGTATTATCATCACACTCTTGTTTATTATCACTGTACTCTCACAGTCTACTAACACTATACTCTCTCTACCTCTTACTGTGTTCTCACTTCTCACACTGGAAACGTGCTGCATCGTCACTGTACTCTTACTGTGTTTTCACTGTGATCTTAATGCATTCTCATTGTACTCAGTAAACTTTATACTACCTCTGCTGCGCACCTTCTCACCATCCTCTCCACAGTGCGACAACTAGCAAAGGTCCGTTGTTCCTACTTTGTTATATTCCTTTGTGTACATGCTTGTGTAACAGGTATATCATGGGCTTCATCAGTAAGGAGAGGGAGAGGGCCATCTTGAGCCCAAAGCCTCCTGGGACATTTCTGCTGCGCTTCAGTGAGAGCAGTAAGGAGGGTGGCATCACATTCACCTGGGTGGAAAAAGACATCAGTGGTGAGTTTGTGTGTGACTGTATAGTCTTTAATTGCTGCCTACAAAGTAACACTCTTAACTCTTTGTGTGTGTTTGTGTTTTAGGTAAGACACAGATCCAGTCAGTGGAGCCGTACACTAAGCAGCAGCTGAACAGCATGTCTTTCGCCGAAATCATCATGGGCTACAAGATCATGGACGCCACAAACATCTTGGTGTCTCCACTTGTCTACCTTTTCCCCGACATCCCTAAAGAGGACGCTTTTGGGAAGTACTGCAGGCCAGAAGCCCAGCCAGACCCAGAGATGGGTCAGGATATATCCGGGTGTGGTAAGAGCTTTTCTCAGTTTCTGTCTGCAACTGATGACACACACTGACACCACTCTGACCTCTGCTGGTGTTTTTTCCGTGAAATGAGGAAGTCAAGGTGTTAAAAGCTTCTTGCGCACATTATATATACTTTTGAATAAACATGTTAGATCAAAATACAGTCCAGGAAACCTTTGTACACACAATAACGAATTGGTTTTTACAGATATTCTTTCATTATTGCAACTAACAATGTGCAAATCGAAAAGGTTGATATATTAATCATATTTTACCCCCAAATATAACATTGTTCCTGTCAAAAGGAAGCAGGTCAGAAAAGAACAGGGTGAAAAATAGGAGAGTACTTACAGAGTAAGTATTTACAGTAAAAAGAAAATGGGGTTTTGACCACACAGGCCGTTCCTCTCTCTCTCTGGAGAAAATAAATGGAGAAGTGAAAGTATTTATTGAGAAAGAGTTGAGTTATACGCACGCAATATTCAGAACTCTTCACGGCAAAGAACATCAGTGATGTTTCATTTATTCCTCTTAAAATACTTTACTCTAGATGTTGATAGAAGAAGTTGCTTTCGGCTGCTCCCTGTTCGGGGTCGCCACAGCGGACCGACTGGTCCGCACAACAACTTGGCACAGGTTTTACGCCGGATGCCCTTCCTGCCACAACCCTCCCATTATTCCGGGCTTGGGACCGGCACTGTATCCAGTGGCTGGGAATCGAACCCGGGCCTTCCACATGATAGGCGAGCAACCTACCACTGAGCCACCAATGCCTCCAGATGTTGATGCGCCGCTCATAATCTCATAAGTTTTAAACCCGTAACATTGCTGTGTTTTTTGTCACTGAAAAGAAATTTTAAAAAAAGAAAAGAAAACAATCTGCATGCCAGGAAAGCCATGGAGTACTCAGAATTGTTTTCTGAAGATGTTCCCAAATGGTGGAAAATTCCACATGTTCTACCTGGAAAGTGCATTTATTTATTTTTTTATTTTTTCCCCAAAAACCATAACACAGATACAGTGTTTACATGACAATCTTTCCCTGAGGATGAATAATGTTTTTCTGAGAATATCACGGTGCACATCAACCAGAGATGCTCTCGGATCCACACATGGCAGGTGTTCACGAGTGTCGCAAACGTGTGCGTGTGTGTGTGTGAGTGTTTGTGTGGAGCTTCTTTCACATAAAGCGTACTCACCTGTTTATGTTTGCTGTTTTATTTTCAGTCACTCAGCCGTACCTGAAGACCAAGTTCATCTGCGTCACCCCGTAAGTGGCCGTTACTGTTCTGTGTGTGTATGTGTGTGTGTGTGTATGTGTGACAGAGAGAGAGAGAGAGAGAGAGAGGGGTGCCTGGATGTCTGGATAGAAACTCCTATTCACCTGGTTTTTCTGTCAACATGCTGCTCCCCTGAGAAACAAAACAGAAATTTATAAATTTCCCGAGGTTCCCACTCGCTGCCTCGCCATGTCCTCTTCTCGGCCCTTAACACACAAGGACAGCAAAGAGGAGCTAAAAACATCTAGATTTGATTGTATTGTGTTTCATATTGTTGGCCGGTGATACAGAAATAGCTTCGAAGTAATAATAATTTCGCTGAAATTTCATGACGTACGCACGGCACTAGGGTCATTAGGGTACAGCTGAAACACACAATAAAGTCAAACACAATATTTTATAGCTATGAAACTCAAAAAAGCATGAGAGGTTCAACTCTAAAATGTAGAAAAAACAGCAAGCAGAGGCATCATGAATGAACAGGAAGTGGAACCTTTTAAATCTCATGTCATGTGACCAGCATTTAAAAGGCTGTTTATACTTGATGCATAACTTTGAGTTCACACTGCCTTCTGTATCTCTATGTGCATCTGATGGATTAAAAGCAGCACCAAAGGATAGCACATCAGAGCCAAAACATCACCGATCTCCACCGGCTTTAAACACGCTGACCAGCTCACCGTCTCTCTAATGGTTTCTGCTCTCATCGTGATGTTTGTCATGAGCCGTGTCTCAAATCATAACCCTTACCTTCACATCGGTCTAGAAGATCCTGAAAGCCGGTGTATAGAAGATCTGAAGATTGCTACATGGGGAAAAATGTTTAGTTTTAGTATTTGATAACGGACCAGAGCGACGCTACGTTCGTCCGTAGTTTGAATATAGAATAAAATAATTTATTCTCTAAAATAATGGAATGTATTTGACATTGTGAGATATTGTGCTTTGAAGCCATGTGTGTGATGAGGTGTGTGCACTTGTGTTCAGGTGAGCATACATGGTGTGTGTACATTTATGTGCGTGTGGATACACCTGGTGTGTGTGTGTGCGTGTGCGCAGGCTGTAAACTGACCTCTTTCCATAGGTGTCCTTCCATCTTCATGGACCTTCCGGACAGCGAACTGCTGGCTAACGGCTTCCCTGGGTAGGCACTAGGGAGCTGCTATGTGTGAGAGAGGGAGAGAGGGTGTGTGTGTGTGTGTGTGTGTGTGTGTGCGTGTGTGTGAGAGAGAGAGTGAGAAAGAGAGAGAGAGTCTTTATACACTTCTATTTTGTTAGAGTATCATCAGTAATAACACACTCCCACAGCAGCTGTGTGTTATCATATGTAATGTCTCATGGACCTGTAGCATGTGTTTAACAGAAGGTTCTGTCCATTCCAACACTTCTTCCTCATCAGTGCTTCTCTGCACCAAGAGCTAAAATCATTAGGATCAATAAAATGAGAAATGAACGAGAATATTGTTAATGACACAGCATGCAGTTCTGCTGTTATTTCCTGCTTGATGCAGTACATGTGGCTGAATCACGACAGGTGAAGTGTTTGGATTAGGACAGGGCCCAGTAACAGGGTCTTTATCTACAGTATGCTGTGCTCCAGATGCTTAAAGGAATAGATGCACGTGATCAATCACTAGTCCGTAAACACTTTAGCGATGACTGACTTTAGCAATGCAGACGTGTTTATTTGGTCTGCATGTTTAACCCTGTCTCACCTCAACGCGCCATTTTCTTACTCGCGAACGCTCAAGTATGCGGAGCTGATCAAACCGAGCGAGATGCGGTGCAGCGTAAAGCCGCGTTAGAGCTCGCCTGCTAGGAGATAGCAACAGAAGACAGAACACTGACTCGTAGCTGAAATTATTTATCAAAGACAAGACATGTTGAGCTAAATCGAAAACCAGCAGGTCAACCAATCACAGTATGAATTTGGATTGATTGACAGTTGATCTCCTGATAGCCCCGCCCCCCTTTTCATCATATCGCATTAATCTCTTTTAATATTCGTGGCATTTGGAGCACAGTATAGTCTCCTGTTTTGTGGAGCAGTTGTAATAAAAAGCTTTGTTTATTACAGACGTTATTCTAAAAAGAAAAAAAACGATTTCTTTTTATCTATCCATTTTTTTTCTTGTACAAGTGGTATTGGTTTTCATTTAATTAACCGTTTCACTAACACTCAGCAGAACCACCCTTTACAGGAAAGGACATCTGACTGTTTCTTACCTTTTATTGATTTTACTCTTACTAACTTCTTCCATTTTTTTGACCGTTAAGGACCAGTGAGTTTCCTTTGTCACACTGTGAGTGGTGTGTGTGTGTTGTCTAGGTGAAGGAGGCTCATTCAGTAAAATCTTTACTCCGAGCAATGACTACAGTCTCTCTGAATCTGTGCGTTTAATTTTTTCTTTCTTTTTTTTTATTATATTTGCAGTTGTAGATTTTCCTGGACACTGAGCCACACTTTTCTTTCACACAGCTACTGGAACATATAGAACCACAGTTCCACCAGTTTACCGTTAATCCTCGAGGGAGAAAGTCCGAGAGAAGGAGACGGCTTTTCGAGAGCATATTCTGTCGGATCCTTTCATTTAAACACGTCGCTTTAATCGAGCGACAAGGATCCTGTTCTGTAAAACGACAGAAGTTGCTACTTCCTCAGAGGAGTGATTCATGCTGGAAGAAAAAGTTTGCTGTTCTTGTCTGATTTAATAGAACAGTCATGAAAATAACTCGTCGTCATGGTGACGGACCACCCAGGGTCCAGACCAGTTTATTTATTTATTTATTTGTTTGTTTGTTTGTTTGTTTGTTTTTATGTGCTGGAATTGAATCCATTTCTTTCTTTTTGAACTTTAACCAAAGAAAGTGTTGAATGGAGCAAAAAAAAAAAATCTTTCAGATGCGCCATAGTGCATAAATCAGTTTCGCTTAAAGTTCACACACCCACTCTGACACCCTGAATGTGGGGAAAAGTGCGAAATGAGAGTTTTCTGGGTATTTTACTGAGTCAGCCTCCTTCACCTAACCACTGACTAACATTCATTTCTCTTTTTTTCCCCCAACGGGTGTGTTTGCCTGGGAATGTGTTTAAAACATTCTGTACCTGACCATGACTGTGTGTGTGTGTGTGTGTGTGTGTGTGTGAGTGTGTGAGACACATTTTAGGGATAAATACGTTATTATAAAGGCGTCTTACTGCAGCTGCATGTGTAGTTTTTCTCATCAGTGTGTGTGTGTGTGTTTGTGTTTTTTAATTTCAGGACTAACTCGGGTAACACAAGCGACCTGTTCCCCATGTCTCCTCGCACCCTCGACACGCTCATGCACCCTGAGTCTGAGGCCAACCCCGGACCTCTTGGTAACACACACACACACACACACACACACACACACACACAGAGAGCTATGTACCAGTGATGATTTTTTATTTAAAGGCAGCGCTACTGTCAGAGCAGATGTTTTAAAAACTGAATCGACATTTTGTGACATGTCAGAACTGAGGGTTTAAGAGAGCTCTGGTCTGAAAGGGGGGAGATGTAGTAGCTTAGTGGTTAATATTTACATTTCTGGCAGTTGCCTTCATCCAGAGCGACTTACAATTTATTTCATTTTATATAAGTGAGGTTTAAGGGCCTTGCTCAGGGGTCCGGCAGTGGTAGCTTAGTGGAGCTGGGATTCAAACTCACAACCTTCTCATCAGCAGTCTAACACCTTTAACCACTAAGCTACCGCATCTCACGGTTAAGGTGTTTGGATACAGATGAGCCCTTGTGCCAGGCCCTTAGTCCTTAATCACTTAGTAAATGTAACATTAAATCTCGTGCTGCAGTTTCTCCGATTACTCTGTGAAAGTCTAACCAGTGAGTCAGATAAAACAGCTACAGTGTTTGGTAGACTCTGGATCAATCATCATAATGTCTGCAATATTAAAACAAATAAACACACACAGTTGTTCCTATGTGAGCATCATATCTGTCTCTGTTTTTTTTCCCCCAGATTCCCTCACGCTGGACATGGACATGAACACAGACATGGCCTCGCCCATGTGAGACGACCTCTCACACGTCAGCCAAGCCGCATCTAGCCTTTCACTTCTAGCTGTTTCTGCCATTTAGAGAGAGAGAGGGAGAGAGAGAGAGAAAGAAAGAAAGAAGAGACATCCTGATTTGTCTGTACATATCGCTCTCAAACCGGTGCTACTCTTTGCACTCGTAACTCTTTTCACTAAACCTTGTACTCGTCATGCGTTTCTCCGAGCTCCCCTAGCACTTCTAAACATTTCCTAACTTGGATTGGTGGATTATTTAAAGCGAATCCTTTTTAACAAACTATATACGATTTTTTTTTTGTTTCTTTTGTTGGGGTTTTTTTTACGGATAGCGTGGTTACCATCCAAAAAGAAAGGATGAGAGGAAGCTCATTAGTTAGAGTTAATAACGGCTTTGTAGCGATCGCGTGCCATTTCGTTGATATCCGTGCCGAATAAGAAATCCTGTAATGTTTCGTTGCTTTGTTCTTTCACATATTATATACCACTTTTCTGTTTTATGTACTCTTAGAGTGATTTTAAGAAAGTCTCTTATGTTCTCACTGGCTTTGTGCAATTATTATTATTATTATTTTTCCTTGTTTCATGTAAGCTAGTGCTGTATGTGTCATGGGAAAAGTGGCCCTTCATGCTGACTGTATTATATTCTCTATATGTTTCCCATCCTGTCTGTCCGTTCTTTATCGATACTCTATTCACCCTGTCTCATGGTTTAGTGTGTGAGTG